>OZ014433.1:1487742-1974589 GCA_963966015.1 Aphidecta obliterata
TGTCCTCAATGATAATCAACATACGACGGTCTCTCAAGGAAGTCTTGTAAAAATACACCTCATAAACAAAACAACTTTGCCCATCAGCTGCTTAACAAAATAAACAAATCATTTCAACAAGTATTCTATCTATCAACAAAGAAGGATATCTCGAGAATTGGCATGGCCGATCTCTGGACCAATCATTACCCACAAAATAAAGACATCATAATAAAAACATCAAAAGGATTCATCATCAAAAGCGACAACTCTATTAAAAACGTTAACAACATTGAAAAATGAAGGAGCAATCGATAGTTTTGAAGAAACTAGAGAGTCCATTGAACCCCCTTCCACTTAAAACAATTCCAATTCAAAATCATACTCAGTTGTTATTGGACAAGTTGATCAAGACATTACAGAGCACGGAATCAGCGTTGAACTAAACAAAAATGATCTAGAACACCGTTTCTGAAAGCGCATTACTTCCAGAGCAACTGGGAAATCAACATCCCTAATTCGAATAATCACAGGTAATGTAACAGCTTTTGAATTTCTCCTCAAACAAGGTTTCTACTATAAATGCAGACACTTCCCGGTATATTCCAGCCTGCATCCACAGCCGGTACCAATTCTTGCTCCAAGTGTTGCTTATTTACCCATACAACTGACAATTGCAACATGCCTGTTCAGTGTGATGAATGCAAATGAGCCCACAAACCAGCCAGTGTTCATCTCCTCTACCACCTAAATGTGAATCTTGCGGCTCTGAAGAACATGAAGCCTGGTCGATGAAATGCCCAACCGACCCACACAACCAATTGCAGGGATTCCGAATGCAAGAATCAAATCAAACAATAAAAGATCATCTGAATTAAATAAAAAAATAACGAGGAATAGCAGAGTTCACCCTTCAATGACACTCCACGACTTTATCGTTGACACCTTCATCACTAAATTGAATAACCCCAATAATACTGATATACAGACACTTATAACCAAACTCAAAAAAAAGTTCATCGAAAGTCACAACATCGACACCACGGCTTTCTTCTCAGGAAACAGTGTATACATTGTTATGTTCGACTTATCCAAAGAAAACTCTAACACTCCAACTGAACCTAAAGAAGGCACCCAAATTCATTGCAATGTCTAGCTCCTTCAAACTTCTGTATGCCAACATCAATAGCTACAACCAAAGACGTCATCTCATGAATCACTACATTGAAAAAAAAAAAATTTCGAAAAGCACTGCCGTGAAGGCAGGAGCTTTTGAGCGCTCGTACAGGCACCTTGTAGGTAGATTCGCATTCTCCAGTTTTACAAACCAATTGGAAAGATTTTGACAGCTGTCAAAGAAAATTTCAAACCAACGCGAAAATCCAGACTTCACGTCAGTGCTTTGGGTCCATTTTTTCGATAATTCGCTAGAATTTTCTACGGAATCTATGGTCTTGGTAATGCAATCTGGACAAAATTATACACTATTCTTCATATATGTGCGAAATTTCATTTCAATCCAATAAGTATTTTCGAAATTATCAGAAAAAATATAGTTTGAACGGCAATATTTACGGAACCCCTAGTCTAATTTGGCTCATTGATAAAAAGGATCGCGAAATTCGCGATCCGAACCTATCCTGAAAATTTCGAGTCACTAGGCCTTTTTGTTCGAAAGTTATGATTTTCTATGGTTTCTATGATTCTGATCATACGATCTGGAAGAAATGTAGCTCGAATATATAATTCTCAATTTAAATTCAAAATTTCGTCGAGATCGAATCCATAATTTTGAAATGATCAAGAAAACTGAATTTCAAACGGCCATATTTACGGAACCCCCAGTCTTATTTTGCTCATTGATACACGTTAACGCTACATTAACGATCCACACCTATCCTGAAAATTTCAAGTCTCTAGGCCTTTCCATTACAAAGTTATAATTTTCTATGGTTTCTATGGTTCTGGTCATGCGAGCTGGACAAAATTCTGCATGTAGCTTGAGTACGTAATTATCCATCTGAGTGCAAAATTTCACCTCGATCGAATCAGTAGTTTTGGAGTAATCAGAAAAACAAAATTTCGAGCGGCCATATTTACGGAACCCCTTGACGAATTTTGCCCAATAACGAACTTAACCGCGGCATTCGAGATTCGAACTTACCCTGGAAATTTCAAGTTTCTAGGACATTCCGTTCGAGAGTTATCGTGTATACGGCCGGCCGGCCGGACGGCCGGACGGCCGGACGGACAGACTCGAATTTTTCGACGGATTCGTCATCAGTGAGTCGAACATAGTCGATTGAGACCATTTTCGGCTCAAAATTCGAAAAATACAGACATCGTGACGAAATGATATAGCCCTCGTGTAAGTAGTACGAGCGCTCAAAAAAAATGAAATGATCGAGTTCTGAGGAATTTCTTCGACGTGTTTAATTCAATTTAGGGATAAACGTCACGTAATATCTATGCTCCACGTAAATTAAGTCGGGTTTTTCGTGGTGTCAAAAATCGGACTTTTTCAAATCGAGTTCTTGCGTAAACCGGGGGAAGGAATTTGGCTGAAATTACTTTAAAGAGACCTCGCGTCCTCTGGGATGATAATTCGACCGCTTTCGATCCTCGAGACGCCGCGGATCAAAAGCCTATACAATAGTTTGGAGGTAACATTTCGCGTTTTCGTCGTCATCGACGTTTTTTGAACGTTATTTTCGTTCGAATGAATTTTTGCACATAGCTGCAGAATAATGTATTCAAACTACGTGCCAAATTTCGTCCAGATTGCATCACCAAGACCATAGACACCATTTACAATTCTAGCGAATTATCGAAAAAAAAAATTAGTTTGAGAATTTTAGTTCAGTTGTTAAAAAATTTTTCATTCTGTTTCTGAAACTGGAATATGCGAATCTACCTACAAGGTGGATGAACGAGCGCTCAAAAGCTCCTGACTTCACGGCAGTGCTTTTCGTATTTTTTTTATTTTCGTTAGTCACTAGCTCCATTAATTGGGTTGAGTGAGTTCACGGAATTTTTTGTCCATCTCCATTTATGGAAATTTTATGAGCTCACCCATTATATTCTTGGATAAAGTATCTAGAGCCTCGGTGGTTTAGGGTCCTTTTTTTTGGTCTCTTCTATTCTCTTTTGGTCGCTCTTCTTGTATTTTCCATTCCTTGGGGCTTCTTTCTCCTGCTCTTGTTGGAGTGGTGGCGTCTTCTTCTTCTTCTGTTTTCGTTGGACAGAAGGAATCTTTTTCTCATCTTCTTCTTTTCTGGTTTTTGGTCACTATTTTTCACTCGCTATATCGCTTGCAGCTGGCTGGTGACCTGCTTTCCCGCAGAGCACATAGGTAGCATTTCGCTCGTCATTTTCTCTAGTTAGCGTAAAATCTCTAGTATTGTGCGTTCCACAACATTCAACACAACTCTATGGGAATATGCATTCATTTTGCACATGTCCACAGCGCTGACATCTATAGCATTGGTCAGGTCCAGTGCTTTCGTTTTTTCTCGACTACACAGTTCTTCTCTTTGGAGTGTGTAGAATTATTTTCCCCTTGATTCGAGAAATTTTGTCGGAAGCTTGCTAGCCGGAAAAGCATTCTAATTTCAACATAACACCACAGTTTACAATACGAAGTTTCAATTCGAACGGATGAATATTCTTGGAAAAGTTATTTAGATGGATATATCTCCGAAACCCTCCGGCGGATTTTGCTCATTTACGAACATACATGGCGCATCTCTAGGCCTCTTCTTTCGAATATTGTCGTGTTTAGGGTCAGACAAAAGGGCGGAATTGAATTTGACCACGAATTCATCATCTGCGAGTCCAACCAAGCGCACAAAAACTGATTGGATACTGATCGGATTCCTACAACTTCATTGGCTGGGATCCGTGACCATCAGATACAATGATTTCATAAAATTCGCGGTTACCAATAATTTGAATATTTTTTGACGAAATGGCCAATTATTAAACATGGAATATTAAATGAATTATTTGCATAATAAAAAGTCTCCGGTTCATTAAGCTCTGTATCAAATGCAAGTCTCAATTTCCATGCATATAATAATACTTCAGGATAAATAAAAATCCTCCTCAATAACAAAATTTCAATTTAAATGAAAAGGAGCTGAATCACGAACGATGGAAGAATTTTACGTTGTCAACTGAAGGGGCATAAATAGTTATTTTCCTAACAAGTGTGAAAAGTGATAATATTCGGCGAGAGACTGCTATGGGGAGTAGAAAGTTTGACCCGGGCCCTGGTGCAACCATATCACCAGGCCCTTCTCCTCAAACATTTTTGAGTTCTAAATAAGGGGTGGTAGTTGGGTGAATTTATATTCAGAGATTTAGTCTGGACAGGTCAAGAACTGAAGGAAAAGGAGTTTGTGATAATAACTAGGTGAAAAATCAAGAATCATAACATTATTACAAGGAAAATAATAGTATTTTTAAGCGCTCGTTCCACTTACACGGGGGCTATATCATTTCGTCACGATGTCTGTATTTTTCGAATTTTAAGCCGGAAATGGTCTTTAACCGACATGGTTCGACTCACTGATGAAGAATCCTTCTAGAAATTTGAGTATGTCAGCCCGTCCGGCCGTATACACTATAACTCTCGAACGGAACGACCTAAAAACTCGAAATGTTTAGGGTAGGTTCAAATCCCGAATGCCGCGGCGAAACTCCAGAGTGACCAATTTTTTTTCGATAATTCGCTAGAATTTTCTACGGTATCTATGGTCTTGGTAATGCGATCTGGACAAAATTATTTTCCACGTAGTTTGAATACATTATTCTTTATGTATGTGCGAAATTTCATTTCAATCCAACAAATAGTTGATTTTTTTTTGATAATTCGCTAGAATTTTCTATGGTATCTATATATAGACTCGGTCGTGCGATCTCGACAAAATTTCGCACATTATTCTACATCTAGGACGTAGGTGCAAAATTTCATTTCGATAGTAGCAGTAGCTTCGAAATAATCAGGAAAAAAATTTCCTGAATGGCAATATTTACGGAACCCCTAGTTTAATTTTGCTCATAGATGAACGTGATCATAACATTCGAGATCCACACCTGTCCTGAAAATTTCAATCCCTAGGCGTTTCCGTTCAAAAGTTACAATTTTCTATGGTTCCTATGGTTCTGGTCATGCGATCTGGACAAAATTTCACATGTAGCTTGAACACCTCATTTTCCATTTGAGTGCAAAATTTCATCTCGATCAAATCAGTAGTTTTCAAGTAATCTGGGGAACAAAACTTTGAACGGCCATATCTACGGAACCCCTGATGAAATTTGGCCCATTAACGAACTTGACCGAGGAATTCGGGAACTGACCTCACACTGAAAATTTCAAGTCACTAGGTTGTTCCGTTCGAGAGTTATCGTGCTTACGGCTGGACGGACAGACTCGAATTTTCCGATGGATTCGTCATCAGTGAGTCGAAGATAGTCGATTGAAACCATTTTCGGCTCAAAATTCGAAAAATACAGACATCGTGACGAAATGATATAGCCCTCGTGTGAGTAGTACGAGCGCTCAAAAAGAAAATAATTTTTTCTACCAAGTAGCAATCTCATGGAAATCACCGAAGTATTTACTACACTTTGAAGTACCGACTTCTCACAGCAGATACTTCGATTCAAGAAGAAATTTGCAGTATGTATTGGACGTAAGCGAAGTTGGTGTAATAGCAGCTTCACTGGGCATGCTACGGTTACTTCTGTTGGAAAATGGATGTAATGCACAGAAGAAATTCATACACTGCTTGTCTCCCATTGGATAATTACAATTCATGTCCATTTTTGCGTGAAAAGATGGACATTTTCTTATTTTCCGTTTTGTCATATCCGTAATTTCCTTTATTTTGCTTTTCATGTTATTATTTTTTGAGCGCTCGTTTTACTTACACAATGGCTATATCATTTCGTCACGACATCTGTATTTTTCGAATTTTGAGCCGAAAATGGTCTCAATCGACAGTGTTCAACTCACTGATGGCGAATCGGTCGAAAAATTCAAGTCATAGAAACCATAGAAAATTTTAACTTCTGAACGGAAAGGCCTAGGGACTTGAAAGTTCCAGGGTAGGTTTGGATCTCTAATGGCGCAGTCACGTTCATCAATGAGCAAAATTAGACTAGGAGTTCCGTAAATTTGGCCGTTCAAAATATTTTTTTTCGATAATTCCGAAACTACTGATTGGATTGGAATGAAATTCTGCACATACATATATGGAAAATAATGAATTAAAACTGCGTGCGAAATTTTGTCTGAATCGCATCATCAATACCATAAATACCATAGAAAATTCTAGCGAATTATCGAAAAAAAATTGGTCACCTAAAGCACCGACGTGAAGATTGGAGTTTAGCCTTAGTTCGAAATTTTTTCGACAGCTTTCGAGAAATTTTTCAATTGATTTCTAAAACTGGAGAATCTACCTATAAGGTGGATAAACGAGCGCTCAAAAGCTGCTTACTTCAAATATTTTAATATTTTTTTGGTATCTGAGTTTTATTTTGTATTCGTGTTTCAACTATTAGTTAGTTCTTTGAGTGCTTCGTCTTCTGCAGACCTGATGGCAGGTATCATATTTTCATCCAGAAGTATATACCACGGACGCAAAGTAAATGCTAGTAAATACTTCGACGTTAAGTAACTACTACCGCAACCAAAAAGATGTTTCGTGATAGAGTAAATACTTCGAAGTAGATCCTCAAATGTGTAGCATTCGCATTTACTTCGTTTTCATTCATATCACGCAATTTGTCATCTTATTTGACATAGACATTCCTGTTCCTCAGGTAGTTTCTTAATATCTTGCAGGTTTTGGTAGTGTAGCCTGCCATATTTCTAGGCAAGTCCTCAAGAATGCTTTGTCGGTAGAGAATACTAGGTTACCTTTAAGTGAGTCAGCCAGAAATCTAGGTTTGCATCTTGATATTGATTTGAGATTCTGTAATCATGTCAGGAATTTGTTGAGTAGAGCCTATACAAATCTGAAGCTCCTTTATTCGAATAGACATGTTTTGAGTCAGCGAATAAAATAAATGGTTTGTGAGTCACTCGTGCTATCTCACTTTACCTACTGTGATTTCTTATATGGTCCTTGTTTGCGGAGAGTGGAGAAGGATCATATCCAGAGGGTTCAGAAAAACTGTTAACGTTTGGTGTATGGTTTGCGGAAATTCGATCATTATAAGCGGTGCCTTGCTCAGCATGGAGAGTAGTAGAAGGCTTCATATTGCTGATTTCACCATTAAATTGTTGCAGTCGGATTCATCTCAGTATCTTCTGTGTGGTTTTGTATCTGTAGAGTCGAGACATGGTAGGGGTACCTGATTCGGGGGCAGGTTTCTTGTTCACCGTCATCGGACTGCCATGTTTTGTAGGTTCTCCATTTACTGTGCTGTTTCACTTTTCAACTCACTGCCACAGGATCTCAGGAATTTAAGCGTTAACAGATTCAGCTCCCTATATTCGGAGGTTCATAATTTGTGATTGCTATAATGATGTATTACATTTCTTCATTACCTTGTGCAGCATTTTTTTTCTTCTCTTTCCTTCTTCGGTGTGGTTTAGTTTGAATAGCTCAGCTAGACTCTGCCACATCATGGAAGTATTCTCATTGTCAATATGTAATGTATATATTTGTAAATAATAAAGGCGATTCATTCTTATTATTATTACTAGCAGACCCTGCCACGCGTTGCTGTGGTTAGGGTATACTTTAATCAAATTGTTGTGAAATATTCAATACAGTGGAATTATTATCATTATTTACCCTAACTTATCCCTGACATAGTTCTAACCTAACCCTATCCTAACCCTAAGCTAACCCTATCGTGACCCTAACCTAAACCCAACCCAACGCAATCCCTAACCTCTTTATTTCAGGTTGTGGAGAAAAATATGCTGCTAGATTCAACCACGACCCGTGTTGTGGAATATGTCGGTTTGGCTTGATGTTGTTGCCGGCCGACGAAAAAAAAACTACTTGAGGAAATGCGGGAATCACCGGAAAATACATTCCTGTCCGTACTTCGATGATCCTCCTTGCATAGCGCTCCTCTCTCTCCTTTCTCCTCATGACTCCTGCCACAAAGCCGTTAACACCTTCCAGAATCCTTCATGCTGTATCATTTTCTCTATTATATTCTCAACTGGCGGTAAGTGGCCTATCTTTCCAAGCAAAGCGTTCCTTTCCTCCATCCATCTGAGAGAGTAACCGTCCATGTGTTTCGGGTCATCTACAACGTGGCATGCAAGACACATATCTTCCCGTGTCCATCCTATCCCCTTAGTAAAATGACAATAAGATCCATGTCTTGTCAAAAATTGAGTAAAATAAGAAGTCGTTTTATGCTCACATTGGATCCACTGCTCCTAATTCTTGATCAAATTGCGCGCCCGAGCAGCATTTTACCCTGCATCATCCCATCTCTTCTGTATTTTCTCAATGTCATCCTTCGTGTCATACGTCGATTGGCGGGTAGAGCTCCTCCTATGGTATCAAGGAAACATCTTTCCGCCACCATTAGGTCAATTGGTGGGAAGCCAGCAACCACTTGGACAGCCTCCGCCAACACAATTCTCTATGCCGAAGTTACCCTAAAGACTCCCAGTCTCTGTGCTGAATTAATCCGAAAGACATTATATTGAACTTCCAGCGCTTTTCTCCATACTGGCGCCGCATATTAGATCTTCTTGGCCGCGGCATTATTAATTATACTCACACTACAAAACAAATCACAGGCAACATTAATTAAACACTTTCGCGAAGTTCATATTTGTATAACTAATATACTGACTGAGATAGAAAAAATAATCGGGAATCATTCAGTGAAACCAAGCACATAAATATTTGACAACCATCATTTTTCTGACGGTATTCTACATTCTTTACACGTTACGAAATATATGAACATTTTTTATTGGAGAATTTTGTTACTTTTATTTTATTTTTTCGGCAATTTTCCAATGTTTTCAATAGTTTTTCGGCTATTCTGGACGGAGACGAATACAACAAATCAAAAACCATGAACATCGGTCCAGCCGTTCTCAAGTTATAAGTGGTGGAACAAACCCCAGTTTGTTTTATATATTGAGATTAATTATTAATTCAGCACATAGATGAAGAATGATGTATTAAAACTACGTGCGAAATTTTGTCCAGATCGCATCACCAAGACCATAGATACCATAAAAATTCTAGCGAATTATCGAAAAAAAAATTGGCCTGTTTACGCACCATATCTGTTTGGCGGTGTGTGCAGATTCTTCCCCCGAGTTCACGGGAGAAGGTAGGTAGGGAGACGTACTCACTAAAACCTCCTCCTCTGTTTCCATTCCTAATACACGAAGTGAGCACGGTTTAATTTCCTGCAACCGAATTCAGCTCTTATGGGCGCAGGTTGCCCAGGGGTAATTTGCCTTACGAACGCCTTCTGATGTTCGTAGGCGTGGTTCGTTGTGCACCTCGAGCCCCTTATTTTTGAAGAAGCCAGAGAGTGTCTTGCACACGGCATCGTGTCTCATGATCCTTCCGCCATGAGTGCGGAAGCAACACTGGATTACGTGTGCCGCTGTCTCGGTGCTAGTACACCCAGCCCTAGTATATAAGTATATAACCTCATAGCCCAGTACTGTCTGCGTTGTTCTGCAGAGTATATCCTGTCACCACCTATGGACAGGACTTTCTCGGCCCAACCCATCTTATGTTGGACCCAATCTGTATCCGAGACAGATCTAGCCGCCTTCGAGGACGATTCCTTTGGGCGAGCCAGTCTGTCCCTGATGATACCGGGTATAATGATGGCGAATGCGGGAATCCCGAATCCACCATTTTTCACAGAGGCGTGAAAATACCCAAGCGGTGTGTAACGTACCCAGCTAGGGTAGGTTCGCTCAATCGTTATGCAGTCGAGGGATGGTGAATGATATACTAATAACTCGTCAAAAGTTTATTCGTAACATCTAGAGAAGACTCTGATCTCTCTAGCAAAATGTTAGTGTTTATATATTCAAGATTGTTCACGATGTTCCGCGTGGCTGTATTCATAACAACCTTGGGAATCGATAGCATTATTGATATAATATTAAACAAGTAATATTAAACAACAAAATATTACACATCATTGTCAACACTGTCTCACGTGTGTGACGAATAGCGAGGTCACAGATATTGCATCTCAAGATCGCTAATATACAGAGTGTTCCTACTGATACATACTACAAGTGTATCCTTAGGCAATCCCACCCATCGCCTTACTGCCGCTCAAATCTGGAGGTCCAGCTGCTTCAGGACCTTCATGGTGCACCCAGAAAATACCAACGGTGAGAATATCTGGGTACCAGAAAAACAACGCAAGATCTTAAGACATTGTTGCGGCTTAAGTGGAGCTCGTGAAACTCTCAAGAGTTTCACTTCCATTGTGGGGCTGCTCTTTCTCAGTCCCTGAGGGCTTATGTGGTGGATAGAAACTACTAGTTCACTTGAATATTTCTAATTGGATTGCTTTACCTACATTCTATCGAACTTATACTCGATGAGAATTAGTGTTCCACATTAATAAAGTGCAAGCTTGTCATATTATTGAACAATAGCTTGATTAATGCAAACATTGAACTCAGGAAATGGAATATACAGGCTCTTTAGGCTTTACACCTTCCCTTCCTGAAAATGTTGAAACAGCCGTTTGCAAGGACATCCAGAAATTATGAGCTGTGGAACAAAGCATTCGAGACAAGAAATAACAAAATAACTCTTACAAACTCTACTTCATCTAACAATACTATTTACTATCTATTTACATGAATTCATAATTTATAATCACCTGAAAACTCGAAACTTAAGTAACTCTTAGTTAATATTGTTAAAATGATCAAATTACAATTAGATAAAATGTAACAAGAAAAATTACGAAAAGCACTGCCGTGAAGGAAGGAGCTTTTGAGCGCTCGTACATGCACCTTGTAGGTAGATTCGCATTTTCCAGTTTTGGAAACCAATTGAGGAAATTTTTGACAGCTGTCAAACAAATTTTCAAACTAGGGCGATAATCAAGACTTCAAGTCAGTGCTTTAGGTGACCAATTTTTTTTTCGATAATTCGCAAAAACTTTCTACGGTATCTATGGCCTTGGTGATGCGATCTGGACAAAATTTCGCACGTAGTTTGAATACATTATTCCTCAGCTAGTTTCAGAATTTCATTCCAATCTAATCGGTAGTTTCGAAATTATCAGGAACAGAATATTTTGAACGGCCATATTTACGGAACCCCTAGTCTAATTTTGCTCATTGATGAACGTGACCGTGAAATTCGCGATCCAAACCCACCCTGAAAATTTCAAGTTTCTAGGCCTTTTCCTTCGGAAGTTATAATTTTCTATAGTTTCTATGGTTCTGGTCATGCGATCTGGACAAAATGTTGCTTTAATAAGTCATTCTCGTTTAAAATACAAAATTTTATCTCGATCTAATCCGTAGTTTCGAAAATATCGAGAAAACAAAATTTCAAACGACCGTATTTACGGAACCCCTAGTATAATTCTGCTCATTGATGAAAGTGAACGCCACATTTCAGATCTGCACCTATCCTGAAAATTTCAAATCCCTAGGCCTTTCCGTTCGAAAGTTATGATTTTCTATGTTTTCTATGGTTCTGGTCATGCGATCTAGAGAGCTGTAGCTTGAATATATCATTCTCCATGAGTATACTAAATTTCGTCACAATCGAATCTGTAGTTTGGAAATTATCAAGAAAACTAAATTTCAAACGACCATATTTACGGAACCCCTTGTATAATTTTGCTCATAGATGAAAGTGATAACGACAATCGAGATCTACACCTATCCTGAAAATTTCAAGTCCCTAGGCGTTTCCGTTCAAAAGTTACAATTTTCTATGGTTTCTATGGTTCTGATGATGCGAGCTGAACAAAATTCTGCATGTAGCTTTTGAACACCTCATTTTCCATTAGACTGCAAAATTTCATCTCGATCGAATTTGTAGTTTCAAAGTAATCAGGAAAACAAAATTTCGAGCGGCCATATTTACGGAATTTGCCCAATAACGAACTCAACCTCGGCATTTGAGATTCGAACCTACCCTGAAAATTTCAAGTTTCTAGGACATTCCGTTCGAGAGTTATCGTGTATACGGACGGCCGGACGGACAGACTCGAATTTTCCGACGGATTCGTCATCAGTGAGTCGAACATAGTCGTTTGAGACCATTTTCGGCTCAAAATTCGAAAAATACAGACATCGTGACGAAATGATATAGCCCTCGTGTAAGTAGTACGAGCGCTCAAAAAACATAAAACTAAAGTTAATGGATAAGGAATAGGGTGGTTGCAACCGTTGGGTAAATTATAACAATAGTCAATTGGTACATAATAACAATAGAATAGGTATACTATCTCATTGCACAGGAAAATATTTCTTCATTCTGTTTTTATGCATGGTAATATGTCTCATCATAAAATGAATTAGTTTCTAACTCTCAGGCTTCGAGTTTCGCTTTATCTTCAACTACTCTTCGCGGGCTACATAGCACAATTTCAATATTCTTCAAAATATTTTGGCCTACTTCCTTAAATTCATTTACAGTGCACTGCGTAAATAGAACATCATTCAAATTCATTCTCAATTGACTCAATGTTCTTTCACCGGCGAAACGATTCAGCTCAGACAAAATTTGTGCTAACACAGGAATTTTGCCGTTAGTGATTGAAAACGAGGGGAGAGCGCTCTTCTTTCTTTTATGAATAATATTTATGTAATATGTTTTCGCGAAATTTTGAATTGTACTTGCGGTAATTTCAAAACATCGAAGTTATTCAATGCCTCCCGAACTCGACACTCGGATGTAGTAATAGAAGTTTTTGATATTAATGAAGAATTAGTCTTACTTTCATTATAATTCGACCTTGACATTGACCGAGTAGTTACTAGTATTTGTGAATTATCGGTGTTTAACTTTTTCAGATCCTCTATACTTATGCGTGATAGAGCATCTGCGATCACGTTGTTTTCTCCTTTAAAATATTCAATCTCGAAATTATATTCTTCCAAATCCAACCGAATTCTTGTTAATTTAGAAGCAGGATCTTTCATTGAAAAAATTACGAAAAGCACTGGCGTGAAGGCATGAACTTTTGAACGCTCGTACATGCACCTTGTAGGTAGATTCGCATTATTCAGTTTCAGAAATCAATTGAAGGAATTTTCGACAGCTGTCAAAAAAATTCTGAAACTTAGGCGAAGCTCCAGACTTTATGTCAGTGCTTCAGCTGATCAATTTTTTTTCGATAATCCGCTAGAATTTTCTACAGTATCTATGGTGTTGGTGATGCGATCTAGACAAAATTTCCCACGTAGTTTGAATACATTATTCCTCAGCTAGGTGCATAATTTCATTTCAATCCGATCAGTAGTTTCGAAACTATCAGGAAAATAATATTTTGAACCGCTATATTTACGGAACCCCTAGTCTAATTTTGCTCATTGATGAACGTGACCGCAATATTCTCGATCCAAACCCACCCTGAAAATTTCAAGTTCCTAGGCCTTTCCGTTCAAAAGTTACGATTTTCTACGGTTTCTATGGTTCTGGTCATGCGATCTGGATGAATGTAGCTTGAATATAAATTTCTCCATTAGTATACAAAATTTCGTCACGATCGAATCTGTAGTTTCGAAATTATCGAGAAAACAAAATTTCCAACGACCGTATTTACGGAACCTCTAGTATAATTCTGCTCATTGATAAACGTGAATGCGACATTTCAGATCCTCACCTATCCTGAAAATTTCAAGTCCCTAGGCCTTTCCGTTCGAAAGTTATGATTTTCTATGGTTTCTATGGTTCTGGTTAGTGATCTGGATGAATGTAGCTTGAATATAAATTTCTCCATTAGTATACAAAATTTCGTCACGATCGAATCTGTAGTTTTGAAATTATCAAGAAAACTAAATTTCAAATGACCATATTTACGGAACCCCTAGAATAATTTTGCTCATAGATGAACGTCATCACGACATTCCAGAACCTCACCTATCCTGAAAATTTCAAGTCCCTAGGCGTTTCCGCTCAAAAGTTACAATTTTCTATGGTTTCTATGGTTCTGGTCATGCGATCTGGACAAAATTTCACATGTAGCTTGAACACCTCATTCTCCATTCGAGTGCAAAGTTTCATCTCGATCGAATCTGTAGTTTCGAAGTAATCAGGAGAACAAAATTTTGAACGGCCATATTTACGGAACCCCTGATGGAATTCTGCCCATTAACGAACTCAACCGAGGCATTCGGGATCTCAACCTACACTGAAAATTTCAAGTCTCTAGATTGATCCGTTCGAGAGTTATCGTGCTTACGGACGGACGGACCGACTCGAATTTTCCGACGGATTCGTCATCAGTGAGTCGAACATAGTCGATTGAGACCATTTTCGGCTCGAAATTCGAAAAATACAGACATCGTGACCAAATGATATAGCCCTCGTGTAAGTAGTACGAGCGCTCAAAAAGGTGAACCAATGGTCGATGATCAGTTTTTACTAAACACTTTTTAGCTCCGTATAGATAACATCGAAAATGCTTTATGACGAAATGCACTGCTGTTAATTCCTTGAGGATTGTGGGTTTGTGGCTTTCTCCCTTAGTGAATGTTTTGGAAGCGTATGCTATCGGAAGTTCATGACCATCGAAATTTTGACATAATACTGCTCCGCACGCGATGTCGGAAGCATCTGTAATTAATATAAATTGCTTGGAAAAATCCGGATACTGCAAAAGTTGTGGACGAATCAATGCATTTTTCAATTTTTCGAAAGAATTTTGACATTCTTCAGTCTAAAGGAAATGATTTCGTTTTCTGGTGAGCATATTGAGCGGATAACATATTTCTGCAAAATTTGGAATAAATCTACGGTAGTAATTACAAAAAGCAACAAATCTTTTGATTTCGTCGCTACTTTTTGGTATAGGGTATTTGTTTATGACCTCAAATTTGGATTCATCCGGAAGAATCCCTTTTTATGGCCTAGGAATGTTACTTCATTTTTGAAAAAATTATACTTTCCAGGGTTAAGCTTGAGGTTTAATTTCCTACACGTTTCGAATACTTTTCGCAAATTACTCAAATGATGTTGAATGGAACATCCTATTGCTATCAAATCGTCCATATAAAGAAATGCCTTTTCGGGACTCAATCCGGCAAATGCAATAGACATCATTCTTTGGAAACTAGTTGGACTGACTGAAAAGCCAAAAGGAAGTCTTGTAAAGCGGTATGATTGAGAATCAACACTGAATGTCGTGATTTCTCTTGATTCCTCATCTAAAGGAATTTGATGAAAACTACCCAAAAGGTCAATAAGTGAAAAAACCTTTGAGCGACCAAGATTATCAACTACATCTGAAGTTCGTGTTAAGGGAAATTTCCATGCGACAAGCTTCTTATTTACAGCCCTAAAATCTACTACCAACCGATATTTATTACCCGAAGTTGACTTTATATCGACGAGCAGTAACGGACTGTTGTAAACTGAAAAAGATGGTTCGATAATTTTGTTATCTAAGAGATTTTTGACCTGCCGATTGATTTCCTCTTTTTGTGAAATGAGCAGCCTATAGTTTTTCGTATAAACTGGTGTATTATCTGTCATTTGGAGTTTTTGAGGATAAAAATTATTTGTAGTTAGTATATCCGTTTTTAAACCAAAAATATCTGAAAATTCAGAACAAAGTGCTAGTGCATCCTCTTTGACATATTTGTATTGAGTTCACTCATTAATTGTGATATTCGGTTATTTTTCTCATTTTCTACACTTTAAATGTGAAATTCATTTAAATTTCGTGTTTCTATCTTAGAAGTATCGACTAGAGCATCCTCTAATGTTGTGTTTACTAAGCGAACAAGGTTACAGGATGGAGTTATTATGGTTCTTCCTACAAATATTCCGGGTGCAAGTTCCTTATTCATTACTTACATATCCTCGGATATATTGCCTGAACAACTCATGTTTCTGACAACTTCGCATCGAGCTGGGATGAACACTTGATTTTTCTCGGGCCCGTGGGAAATTGGTATAGTCATTTGGTATTCATCGACTCTGAGAATCATAGTCCAATTGCCGTAATCGATAGCAGCGTTATACTTTGTGAGAAAATCTCTACCTAAAATTCCGTCCCTTGGTATCGAAAAATCGTCATCGACTACATGAAAAGCATGTTTTAAGTCGTATTCTTCGACCGAAATGTAAGTTTCAACAACACCCAATGATTCGGTCAACTCATCGGTAATACCTCGAATGCTACTCGCCTTTGAATTATCTATGCATATATTTGACCGTATTCTACTCATTTTTGAGCGCTCGTACTACTTACACGAGGGCTATATCATTTCGTCACGATGTCTGTATTTTTCGAATTTTGAGCCGAAAATGGTCTCAATCGACTATGTTCGACTCACTGATGACGAATCCGTCGGAAAATTCGAGTCTGTCCGTCCGTCCGGCCGCCCGGCCGTCAGCACGATAACTCTCGAACGGATCAACCTAGAGACTTGAAATTTTCAGTGTAGGTTCAGATCCCAAATGCCTCGGTTAAGTTCGTTAATGGGCCAAATTCCACCAGGGGTTCCGTAAATATGGCCGTTCAAAGTTTTGTTTCCCTGATTACTTGAAAACTACAGATTTGATCGAGATGAAATTTTGCACTCAAATGTAGAATGAGGTGTTGAAGCTACATGTGAAATTTTGTCCAGATCGCATGACCAGAACCATAGAAACCATAGAAAATTGTAACTTTTGAACGGAAACGCCTAGGGACTTGAAATTTTCAGGATAGGTGTGGATCTCGAATGTCGTGATCACGTTCATCTATGAGCAACATTTTACAAGGGGTTCCGTAAATACGGTCGTTTGAAATTTTGTTTTCTCGATAAATTCGAAACTGCGGATTCGATCGAGATGAAATTTTGTATTTCAATCGAGAATGATATATTGAAGCAATATTTTGTCCAGATCGCATGACCAGAACCATAGAAACCATAAAAAATTCTAACTTTTGAACGGAAAGGCCTAGGAACTTGAAATTTTCAGGGTGGGTTTGGATCGCAAATTTCACGGTCACGTTCATCAATGAGCAAAATTAGACTAGGGGTTCCGTAAATATGGCCGTTCAAAATATTTTTTTCCTGATAGTTTCGAAACTACCGATCGGATTGGAATGAAATTATGCACCTAGCTCAGGTATAATGTATTCAAACTACGTGCAAAATTTTGTCCAGATCGCATCACCAAGACCATAGATACCGTGGAAAATTCTAGCGAATTATCGGAAAAAAAATTGATCAGCTGAAGCACCGACATGAAGTCTGGAGTTTCGCCTAAGTTTCAGAATTTTTTTGACAGCAGTCAAAAATTCCTTCAATTGATTTCTAAAACTGGAAAATGCGAATCTACCTACAAGGTGCATGTACGAGCGCTCAAAAGCTCCTGCCTTCACGGCAGTGCTTTTCGTAATTTTTAAAATTGAAATATCAGCACCTGTATCGACAAAATACATATTTTTCTTTCCTGTTATTTCAGTTTCAAGAACAACGATGTTAGAAAGGGACAAATTGATAGAAAAGACATTATCTAGTTTGTTACTTTGTCTTGATTTTCCCCCAATCGGACCCGTTGGGGGACCAATTGGTTTTACGAATTATTGTCGTTACTTTCAATGAATCCTCGAATGAATCTAACCTCTCTAGGTGCGTTTCCATATCGCCTGTCTCCTCTCGAGTACCCACGTTGATTTTGGTAACGAGTATTTTCCCCTGAGAAATTATTATTAATTTGACGATTATTCTGGTTATACCTGTTTCTAAAATTAGCCCCATTTGGAAAACCTCGCCTAGGACGCCTATAGTGTCCAAAATACAGTACATTATTGGAAGATTGGTTGTTCGCAGCACTAACAAATTTTGATAAAACTTCTTGTGTAGATTTGAATGAACCAGCTTCAATTACTAATTTTGCCCTCTCGTTATTTGAATTTTGAGTGAGTGAGCGTACCGTGGCTTCTACAGAATAATTTTCGACGACTTCTCTGGGCACTCCTTCGGTTATATAAGCGTTTTGAAGTTTTTCAGCTAAAATTTCTATTTCGGACGCAAAACTAGCAGGATCTTTATGATTTTGTCTACAGCTTGAAAGTTTGGCTAATAATAAACGAGAACTTTTCCCTTTTATTCCGTTCCTCAACTTTGATATTATATCAACAATATTATCTTCCTATGTGATTAAATCGCGAGCTTTGCCTGTTAACCGTGTCTATATGAATGCAATAGCATTATTTTGATTGTTCGCGCAATTATGTTTGAGAAGTTCTAAAGAATCTTGGAATGATTGTAAATTCTCAATTTTGCCATAGAATTGATTAGGTAGTAATTTACTTGCTAAATTGAAAAAATCGCTTGCTGTAGTGGCCAAATGTCTAATGAGTCTTTTTCCTCATCAAAAATCAATGGATCAATTTTTTCTAGACATGAAATCGGAACTCTTATCTTGACTCCTAGCACTTGAAATGAGCATACTACTCTATCCCTACTATCAAGGAAGTAAGTTTTGCAATTATGCTTATCTACATTATCCAAAGTATCCCAAGCGCCTCTCAAAATCTGTGTCAACTCGTTAAATGAACTTACCAGGATGTTTTTAATATCAGTTCTTGTTGCCTCTGTTTTAGGGACTTCTTTCTTCAAAACTCTCTTGGCGGTATTTTTCAATGCACATGTTACCTGATCTATCTGTAAATTTAGCTCTTCGTCTTTAGTTTTCATGAGACTGTGACAATGGTAGGCAGATTACTTATAAGATTACTTTAAAGATAAATTTCAATATAACTTAACTCTTACCAAGAAACAATATAAATAGGTACGATTCATACAAAAAAAAAATGTCACCTTCAGATAGCCTTGTTGTTTTTAAAGTTCACTCACATCTAGCACTCTATACTGCTGCAACAGAACCCAGGGACACGTTGAGGTCTCGTCTTATACTTCGTTCCATATTCTTCTTATGAGCCTTATGAAGTTTGAAAATCATGTCCAATACCAACACAGCCAGAATCAGGAACAGGACTACCTTGACATCTTTGGTGATGTTATATTCACTTTCTTGAACGATGAAATTTGAATTTACGGCACCATTTTCGGTAACATCTTGCTTCGTATTTTTCGAGTCGGAAGATCCCATTTTCAAATTGGCAGGATCGCCATGTGGTGGATAGAAACTTCTAGTTCACTTGAATATTTCTAATTGGATTGCTTCACATTCTATCGAACTTATACTCGATGAGAATTAGTGTTCCACATTAATAAAGTGCAAGCTTGTCATATTATTGAACAATAGCTTGAAAAATGCAAACAATACATTGAACTCAGGAAATGGAATATACAGGCTCTTTAGGCTTTACACTTCTATTAATTAACTCCCAGGTACCGCCACTCTTCCGTAGGGCCGAGTTGGCGCCATGTTGTAACAGGAACTGTGCCCGGGTGAGAACTTTGATTTTAGGTACTCTCCCTGATGGTACTAATGAAGTCGCTACACACTTATTAAGGTTGAAACTCAACCCTTGTTGTAAGGCGACGCGCTCGGCAGCTTCGAGCGCCGTAGTCATGCCTACCTTTGATGATGTTAAAAGGCAAATGTCGTCTGCGTAGGCGATCGCGTTTATCGGATCGCCTCCGACACTGTACCCCACTTGAGGAGGAACCGCTCTCAAGACCTTGTTCACCACCAATGCTAACAAAATGCCCGACGTTGGATCGCCCTGGCGAACTCCCCTGCTTACCGGGATCTCGTGAGATCTTTTACCGTCACACTCCAAGACAGTTGTTTCTTTGAGTATGTGGCGGCCACGTACCTGACCAGCACTTCAGGTATTCCAGCATCTGTCATGAAGGATGTTATTGCCTGGTGGCTGACGGATTCATACGCTGACGTGAAGTCTGGAGTTTCGCCTTTGTTTGAAAATATTTCTGACAGCTGTAAAAAATTTTTTAATCTGTTTTTTAAAACTGGAAAAGGCAAATCTATTTACGAGGTGGATGAATGAGCGCTCAAAAGCTCCTGACTTCAGGGCAGTGCTTTTTATGATTTTTTGTTCCATCTTCGTGTGGCGTCTATAAGGGGTGACTCCTCAATTTTAGTTTTCGTGTTTTTGAACGCTCTTTTTACTGACACGAGGGCTATATCATTTCGTCACGATGTCTGTATTTTTCGAATTTTGAGCCAAAAAGGGTCTTAATCGAAAAGGTTCGACTCACTGATGACGAATCCGTCGAAAAATTCAATTCGGTCCGTCCGTCCGACCGTGAGCACTATAAGTTTCGAATGGAACGACCTAGAGAGTTGAAATTCTCAGTGTGGGTTCAGTTGAGTTCGTTAATGCAGAATTACACCAGGGTTTCCGTGAATATGGGCGTTCGAAATTTTGTTCTCCTGATAACTTCTAATGTTCTCCTGATAACAACTAATTCGATCGAAATGAAATTCTGCACTCAGATGAAGAATGATGTCTTCAAGCTACATGTATTTTCAGGATAGATGTGGATCTCGAGTGTCGTAGTCACGTTTATCTATGAGCAAAATTAAACTAGGGGTTCCGTAAATATGGTCGTTTGAAATTTATTTCTCTTAATAATTTCAAAACTATCTATTCGATCGTGACGAAATTATGTATACTTATGGAAAATGATATATTTAAGCTACATTTCTCCAGATCGCAAGACCAGAACCATAGAAACTATAGATAATTATAAGTTTCGAGCAGAAAGGCCTAGGGACTTGAAATTTTCAGGGTAGGTTGAGATCTTGATATCGCTCGTACTACGTACTACGTTGAGCGCTCGTACTACTTACACGAGGGCTATATCATTTCGTCACGATGTCTGTATTTTTCGAATTTTGATTTTTGATTTTTGATTTGGTCTTAATCGACAAGGTTCGACTCACTGATGACGAAACCGTCGAAAAATTCGAGTCTGTCCATCCGTAAGCACGATAACTCTAGAACGGAACAACTTGAGATTTTCAGTGTGGGTTCAGTTCCCAAATGCCGCGGTTGAGTTCGTTAATGGGCAGAATTCGAAATTTTGTTCTCCTGATTACTTCGAAACTACGAGTTCGATCGCGATGAAATTTTGCACTCAAATGGACAGTGACGTCAAGCTACATGCAGAATTTCGGATTCGATCGTGACAAAATTTTGTATTTCAATGGAGAATGATATATTGAAGTTTTATTTGGTCCAGATCGCATGATCAAAACCATAGAAACCATAGAAAATCATAAATTCCGAACGGGAAGGCCTAGGAAATCTTCAGGATAGGTGTAGATCTCGAATATCGCGGTTTCGTTTATCAATGAGCAGAATTAGACTAGGGGTTCCGTGAATATGACCGTTCAAAAATTTTTGGATGATTTCGAAACTACTGATTGGATTGAAATGAATTTCTGCACATAGAATGTATTCAAACTACGTGCGAAATTTTGTTCAGATCGCATTAGCAAGACCATAGATACCGTAGAAAAATTCTAGCGAATTATCGAAAAAAAATTCATCTGAAGCATTAACGTGAAGTTCGGAGTTTTGCCTTAATTTTTTTGACAGCTGTCAAAAACTTTCAATTGGTTTCTAAAACTGGAAGATGCAAATTTACCTACAAACTGAATGAACGAGCGCTCGAAAGCTCCTGACTTCACGGCAGTGCTTTTCGTGATTTTTTCACTTTGAATAGAGAGTATTCGATGACTTTAGATGTGGTGTTTATATACTTCGATCTCTCTTGAAATCAAATTTGTTCATAGTCAAATCTCATTCCACATAACGACGTGCCGCCCCCAATAAAAGAATTCGTCGTAATGTTTGAGCTTGGAGCCTATAAAATCATCTACCACAGTGTGAACTATCACACCCGATAGTCCCGAAGCTTATAATTGCCAGTGTGTAAGACCGAGGCGTATATTAAGAGTCAAATCATGGTCAATACTTTTCAATAGAAGAAATACTACTGTTTCTATTTTATGCTCTACCGCCCTGAAAGAAATATTTCGATGGAGTCACTTATGGAAATGACCATATTCTTTTTCATAGAATCCAAGAAAATGTAATATATTCAGAACACCAACCGACAGCCGGTTCTGTTCTGCAAAAGTGGATGGGGTTGTCAACTTTTAACTAACTTTCCAATAATACCGTTTATGTGTAAGTCAAATACAAGTTCAAATTAGCTTCGCGAATAAATTAGCGAGTTTTGTGCGGCCTATCTCGGCAATTATCTCGCGACGCCTTCTTTGTAATTATTGTCATTCGAAATTATGGAATTTTAGATGTTTTATTATGCTGATTTCATGGCTTGAAGCCGAGTTATAGGGCCCCCTCTTCTTATTTTGAACGCCGTTCCACAAAGCTTAATAGTGCTTAATTTCATCATCGCTTCACTCCAACTCGATAGCTTGTTTCGACACTCAAGGATTAACAGTACAATCCTCACCTTTTTTAATTCAAATCGGAATAATTTCTGAATATATACATACCTTATCTCGACGTTCTTGCAAAATGTTCACCCGTACTTGTAGTAATTGAATGTCCCAAAATCTACTTCTGGCTTCTGGGTATATCAAGTACTTCTTTGAGTCAGGTTACCCAGGTTTGGCTTATTCATGAGAGAGAAATATTTCCTATACTGCGGAGTTTTTGATTCACATCATGTAATGGGGGCTATTAACTTCATGAAAGATATGGTAAAGCTTCTAGAGATTGGATGGAGGACAACGATCATTATTTAATATTTGATGCGAACACCTGCTTTTCGTTCTTCAAGATGGACTAAAGACAACCGTGACTTACGCTTGGCTTTCTATGAGTTTTCTTCAAATCAACTTCCAGTTAACCGATTCCAAGTGACTATCCACGTATCCAACATAGTCCCTTGTAATTGAATTAAGGTATCGCAGTTGATTTACTTTCTGTTGGAATTTCTAGGAGGCTAATAGGGCAACATACACGGGCGGATTATCCGTACAGTTCTGATACGTAGAGATTTGATTTGACAGATCCAGATGTGGGATTTTAGACCAATAACGGACGGATTTCATACCGTACACGCACTGATATATGTACGAATTTGGCTTGCCACGTATCAGATATGACAGAAATTCCGATGGTGTATGTAGCCCTAATGAGGTTAAATTCTCAAATAAAGTTGATGATTACATAAAATGGTTTCTGCCCCCTTCGGATAAAAAATTTAGATTCGTTGGTGGTGTTGAAGCCGTTGCTGATTAGCTAATTTTGAGGGACTATTCATCGACCCTATATATCTCGTCGTGCGAAATATGGTGAAGTGTGGTGTCAAAGATAATTTTTTCACATTTCAATAGGAATTCCTGGAATGTTTCCTTAGAATTCGAGAAAAGCACTGAGGTGAAGTCAGAGGAGCTTTTAGGCGCTCGTTCATCCACCTTGTATTTAGATTCGCATTTTCTAGTTTTAGAAAGCATTTGAAAAAAAAATTTGATAGCTGTCAAAAATATCGCGAACTGAGGCAAAACTCCAGACGTAACGTCAGTGCTTTAGGTGACCTATTTTTTTGTCGATAATTCGCTAGAATTTTCTACGGTATCTATGATCTACGATCTGGACAGAATTTCGAAGTCCTAAGGCCTTTCCGTTCAAAAGTAATGATTTCTATGGTTCTAGTCATGCGCTCTGGACTTGCATGTAGTTGAACACCTCATTAATTTGAGTGTAAAATTTCGATCGAATCAGTAGTTCCGAAGTAATCGGGGAAAAAAAGTTTCGAACGGCCATATTAACAAAACCCCTGTTGGAATTGTGCCCGCTAACGAACTCAACTGCGACATTCGGGAACTGAACAGACACTTAAAATTTCGAGTTTTTAGGTCGTTCCGTTCTAGAGTTATCGTGCTCACGGACGGCCGGACGGACAGACTTGTCGACCGAGAGATGTGGAGATACTGGTTGTTCGAATGATCCCTGGGAGCACATGTTGAAAGGCCTGCAACATTTCGAATGACCGAAATCAAGGATCAGATTCTGGAAATAGTTGAGGAACAACCAACTTTTTCATGTGTCAGGTTTCTCAATCGTGTCTGGTATGATTTTTTTTATGATTGGGAGAGTTCCAAGTTCCTCAATTAATTTTTGTCTTTCTAGTCCCCATATCTGACATTCGAGAGCTACTCCGCTTTGGTCTGATATTTTGAAATCGATCGAAACTCTAACCATAACCATACACTTACCTAACCATAACCCTAACCTAACCCTAACATGACCCTCACCTAACCCTATCCTAACCCTAACCTAACTCTAACCTTACCCTAACCTAACCCTAAGCTAACCCTAACCTAACCCTAACCTAACACTATCCTAACCCTAACCTTTTTTTTTTTTTTTTTGCCCTGAGGTGTGGGGAAGCTCTGCCAGCCTTTCCCGGCAGCTGGGCTGTGCAATGCTGCCAGGAGTTGTGTGGGGCTCGCACCCACTAAACCCCCTCCTCTTTGACGCGCTTGCAGGTCATCGGAACAGGCTTGCTAGCCCAAAACGTCGATGGCCTACGGCGCCCTGCTATCATTTTCTCGCCTCAACCTTGTCTTTGTCTATCCTCCGTCTCCTTGCGCTTCATGATCTGGGTTATAAAATCATGTAGGATATTCCATTCTTTCTGATCGCGCACCATGCGGGGAATCAGATCGTCTAATGCAGGCAGGACGCCGAGTCTTCTCACAAGTTCAGTTCTCTCAGGGTTCCACCTTTCACAGTTCTCATAGACATGCCGTGGACTGTCTTGGGTCCCACAGGTTCGACAGAGGTCATCCGGGGTTTTCCCAATTCTGTACGTGTACGTTCCGAATGAGCCGTGCCCAGTCAGGAACTGGGTAATAAAGTATTCCGTCTTCCTATGTTTACAGTCCACCCACTCTGTCAAGTCTTTAATTAGGGTCTTGGTCCACTGGACTGGTTCCCTATTTCGCCGCCATTTCTCCTGCCATTTCCTGAAAGTTCTTCTTTTTGCCATATTTCTGTTGCCCATCAGTCTTCCTCCGATCGTGTAGAGAAAGCACCTCTCTGCTACGAGCAGCTCTATCGGCGGGTATCCAGCGACCACCTGCGCGGCCTCCGAGGACACCGTGCGGTAGCCTGAAATCACTCTCAGCAGGCTTTTTCTCTGCACCGAAATCATTTGGTCTAGTTGTTTCTTCTGCTTCAAGGTGTCTCTCCAGACCGGTGCGGCATAAGTTATTATGCCGTGTGTTACTTCGCAGAGGATCTTTCTCTTATGGAAACTAGGTCCCCCCAGATTAGGCATAAGACGCATTAGTGCTCCCTGTTGTTCCGTTGCTTTGCTTGCGATGTACTCGATATGTTTCGAAAAACTGAGGTTTTTCTTTAAAATCACACCTAAATATTTCACTTCCGTCGACTGATTAATTTTCTGCCTCATGATGTCTATGTGCAGGCTTCTGGCGTCGCGTGGTCCCTTCAGTACTAGAAGTTCAGTTTTCTGAACCGCCACTTCTAGTCCTCTCTCAGAAATCCACCTCACAGCTTTATCTGCTGTTCTTTCAGCGATAGTTCTGGTTTCTTGTTCGGTCTCTCCCTCGATCAGAAATGCTAGATCGTCAGCATATGCTATTGCGGTTACGCCTTCCGCATAGTCTAGCTTCAGCACTCCATTATATTGTACGTTCCACGGACATGAGCCCTTGATTGAACCCTGTGGGACGCCATTGCTGCAGTCATGTTTTATCACGCCAGACCTTATTACCCTTTTTGACAGGTATGACTCGACGCATCTAACCAGGTATTCGCTCACCTGTGCTTTGCGGAGCTCCTCTATTATGTGACGCCAGCTTGCCGTATTAAAGGCATTTTTGATGTCTATCGTGATCATTATGCACCATTTTTTCCTAGACATCTTGACTGTTCTTACAAGTGCCATTAGCGCAGACGTCGTGAATCTTCCCTTGCGGAAGCCGTGCTGGTTCTCCGAGATGACTCCTTTAGATTCGAGCTCCTCCTCTATTCTATTTAGAAGCAGTCTTTCGTAGAGTTTACCAAGCGCATTGAGGAGAAGATAGGTCTAAAGTCAGATGCCCGTGACAGATCTTTGCCTTTCTTTGGTATAAGCACAAGCCTTGCCTCCTTCCACTCCTTTGGGAATTCCTGCTTCATCAGAAAATAGTTAAACATCTGCAGCAACTCCTCAGGTCTTAGCGAGTACAGAGACTTCACAGCTTCCACTGACACGCCGTCTGGCCCGGGCGCCTTGCCGGATTTCATCGAGGCTATAGCCATCTCGAGTTCCCTCAGGGTGAATTCTTCCGGTACCAAATGGTTTGTTAAGGACCTGGTTAGGGGTTCCGTAGAAGAAGGAAAGAGTTCCTGTATGATTTTCTTCCGCGATTTAGTAGGGATCCTGTAAGATAGAGCTCCTCTATTACACTGTCTCATCACTATTTGGTATCCCTCGCCCCAGATATCAGCCTCGAGGCCATCAAGAAGTTTTTTCCAGTGTAGCTTTTTTTGTTTCCTTATCAGCTTTTTAAGATTTTTTCGCTCCTTATCTGCATCGGATTTGAGAGAGGCAGGGTTTTGTTTTCCTTTTTGTACTGCCCTGGTATATTCTCGTCTGAGTCTGATAAATTTCCTTCTAGAAGTGTCAATTTCGCTGTAACACCAGTATGGCGTTCCTCCAGAACATCCTCTTGCAGTTCTTAAAGACCCCTTGAAAGCTTTCAGGATAGCGCCGTACGTTTTCTTTCCGAGGTTCTGATCCATAGATGTTATTAATTCCGCGAATTTCCCTTCATCCAGGTATGATCTTACGTAGCACCCTGATTTGAGGTTCCTTTTGGTTTTCAACTGCATGTAGATATGCCCGTGGTGGGTGTAGGGATTACAAAAAACCACATCCCAGTTGAATATGCTCCGCAGGGTTCTTTCTGATCCAAGGGTGACATCGATGTGGCTCCTAGAGGCAGCCCTCTCGAACGTATGTTGACCGCTGTTTGCCGCGCCCCAAAACATTTGAGACAACCAGCCCTCTATGTACTCACCTCTCAGGTCAGCTTCAGGGGAACCCCATATTTCTGATTTGGAGTTCAGATCGCCAAGTATAATGGATGCCTGTGGTTGTTGTGCAGCTTTTTCGAACACCGCATCTACCGATTCCTTGAATCTCTGCATTATGATATTCGGCGAAATGTACGTGGCGTATATTTTCAATTTGGGCAGTGACACGCAGATGAACCCGTTGTATGACTTAATTCCCTCCAGCTCGATGGTCCTGTTGCACACTTTAATGGCGACATCCCCTCTCTTGTCCATGAATCAGCCTTCCTTCGAGCAAATTTTCTTATTTGGTTCTGAGATGAACATAAGGTCTACTTTATTCTTCATTGCGTCTGCCCACGCAATATCGTGAGCCGCTCTTGCCCTACCAAGATTGAGTTGTAGCAATTTGATCATCTTGTCTGATTAACACTCAGAGATACAGCACACAGGTACAAATAAAACAACAAATAATAATTCCAGGTGTAAAGGGCCCGTTTAAATAGAGCAAACACTCACCGGGCCAACATAAGCTGACCTGCACCCTCTTAAACATGATGGTGTACTTGGGCTCCACTACCATCTACGGACGGGCTCGTCGAGGTGTACTCGCATGCAATTATCTATATTTAGGGCAATTAAGAGTGTTCGCCCTATGTCCTTCCACGCCACAGATTGGACAGCTGGGGATTTTAGTACAGCTGTCAACTTGGTGTCCTGGCTTTCCGCAATTTCTGTATAGTCTACTCCTGTCAGGGCCTCTGCATTGTGCAGCAATATGACCCGTCTCCCAGCACTTAAAGCATGTTAGTATTTCTGGGCGCCTTTTCACCTGACACGAGGAGAGGCCGATTCTGATCACTTTTAAAGCTTTTAGGTGCTCCGCCAAGTTATGTTCAAGAGCTATTGTAGCCATTTGCAGGCCTCCATATTTAAGGGGTCTCATGTTCTTTATTAACACCTGTTCCTTTTCGCATTTAACAGTTTTAGATATTTCCTCCCTTAGATCGTCCTCGGTGGTGACCTCGTCTATGCCATATATCTGCAGCACCTTGTAATTGTTGGAAGGGCCCACAGCTCTTACGCTTTTTTCTCCGACCTTACTCCTCAGATATGTAGCCACATCCGCAGCTGATCCCTGTTTACTGTCAATGGTCAGTTTGAGATGCCCATTTCTGGTTCTTATCGCATTTTTAACTATACCTGACTCCTTCGAGCCCTCCATACTCTGCTTTACTTTTCTTAGTATTTCGGCGTATGATTGTTCTCCATGATTCACAATCACCGCATCTTCCCTATTGATTCTCCTGTTTGTAGTGGAATTTCCTTTTCCACGGCAATGCCATGTGATCTCTCCATCAAATTCCAGGAATGCACATTCCATTATCTTTTTTGCCCATTGTTCACTCTCAGGGTCAATATAAGCCACATGTAGGTTCTTCATTCCGAGGGTATCACATTTCTCCCGGATCTTTCGGAAAATATCAAGCATGACCATTTTATTTGGTACTGTAGTATCCATCCCCGCAAATATGACGTATCTTTCCTCTTTTAATTCCTTCTCATCAAATTGAATTGTGCCTCCCATTTTCAGGCTTATGATGCCTCCCTCCTTTAGTCTTCCCTGTTTGATATACTTCAGGGTGGTTTGTGACCCTCCTGCTAATCTCCTGACCAGCCTATTTTCACGGTGTTTGTCCATATCTGCCATTATAAGAAGATCGCCTTCGTCATCAGCCGACGTGATTGGCTCCTGAGTTTCTGTGATTTTCATGACTCCCTCCGACCATGGTTTATCTATCAGAAGGTTCAGTTCTTCTTCGCTTATCAGGCCCAAGTGTGCATCCCTGATTTTACCTATCAGTGTTCTTTTTTCTGTTTCTTTATCAACTTGATCTGGTTCGTCCGTTTGTGTCCCCATACATCTCCTTTCTTTCATCTCCGATATATCACTGATAGAGTTACTTCTCTCGAAACCTGTTCTAACCTGCGCCTTCGTGCTCGTGCAGGTCATCGTTGACTCAAGTGCCTTCTTATAGGTGTCCCTTTCAGACTTCATATCTTCTAGTTCTTGTTTCAGGGCTCTATATTGTCTAAAATGTTTCACCTCTTCAGTCTGTTGGCTGAGAAGCATATCCTTCGTGAATTTTTTGAGAGTATCAATCTGGGTCATCACGGCTCTTACCATATTTTTCACTGGCACATGTACATTTCTGTTCTCTCAGCAGAATTTGTCCAGTAGGATCATGCTGCTCTGCAGACTCTTCACTGCATCCTCCACAGATTTCAAGGAAGTGTTAACATCCTCAATTATTTTTGGAGGCGTACTCATTTTTCTTCTCTTCCTTTTTCTTCCTTCCCCATTCACGTCAGGGGATGTTTGGTCATCCCCAGTTGGGGTATCTTTCAGGTTTGGTGTTCTTTCACCCAAAAATTCAGTTCTTCCCCTGCTCTCCGGAGTCTGAACATTTGTACCCATCATTGTCCCCGATGGAGGAGTCCTATCTATTTTCGAGCTCCTCTTAAAAATCTGCTCTTCAATTTCCACATTACTCAACTCTGTTAGAGTGGATTCACCCCCTGTTGGGGTTCCACTCACTTCTCCTTCTCTTCCAGTAGATGTATTGGACGTCCCAGCCTGGTCGCCTACCAAGATCGCACCGCAGTAGCCGGATATCGGTCGGGTTTGGCCTGCTCGACCACCTCCCCCGACCGGTACTGGGGTCTCCCTCCCCTGCACCGTAGACTCATTTGAATTTTCCTGATTCATGATTCCATTATTTTTCAGGAGCAGTGCGATGCACACATCTCCAATCCAGTCCTGAGGCAGCCGTGTCATCAACGTGATTTCCAGTCCAAACAAGGGAAAATAAAAGGAAAGGTAAAAAGGTAAGTATAGGATACCCCCTAGCTCTCGGTAAACCTAATAGCGTCGGAAGTCGGAACACAAGGTGAGTAAGGTTTCTTAAGGGAAATGGTGAAAGCTGAGACTGACTTTACCATAGGGAGAGATACTACGGTATCTATGATCTACGATCTGGACAGAATTTCGCACGTAGTTTGTAAACATTATTCCTCAACCATGGGCAAAATTTCATTCCAATCCAATCGGTAGTTTTGAAATTATCGGAAAAAAATATTTTGAACAGCCATATTCACGGAACCCTTAGTCTGATTCTGCTCATTGATGAACGTGACCGGGACATTCGAGATCCACATCTTTCCTGAAAATTTCAAGTCCTAAGGCCTTTCCGTTCAAAAGTAATGATTTCTATGGTTCTAGTCATGCGCTCTGGACTTGCATGTAGTTGAACACCTCATTAATTTGAGTGTAAAATTTCGATCGAATCAGTAGTTCCGAAGTAATCGGGGGAAAAAAGTTTCGAACGGCCATATTAACAAAACCCCTGTTGGAATTGTGCCCGCTAACGAACTCAACTGCGACATTCGGGAACTGAACAGACACTTAAAATTTCGAGTTTTTAGGTCGTTCCGTTCTAGAGTTATCGTGCTCACGGACGGCCGGACGGACAGACTTGTCGACCGAGAGATGTGGAGATACTGGTTGTTCGAATGATCCCTGGGAGCACATGTTGAAAGGCCTGCAACATTTCGAATGACCGAAATCTAGGATCAGATTCTGGAAATAGTTGAGGAACAACCAACTTTTTCATGTGTCAGGTTTCTCAATCGTGTCTGGTATGATTTTTTTTATGATTGGGAGAGTTCCAAGTTCCTCAATTAATTTTTGTCTTTCTAGTCCCCATATCTGACATTCGAGAGCTACTCCGCTTTGGTCTGATATTTTGAAATCGATCGAAACTCTAACCATACACTTACCTAACCATTACCCTAACCTAACCCTAACATGACCCTAACCTAATCCTATCCTAACCCTAACCTAACTCTAACCTTACCCTAACCTAACCCTAAGCTAACCCTAACCTAACCCTAACCTAACACTATCCTAACCCTAACCTAACCCTAACCTAACCCTTATCTAACCCTAACCTAACCCTAACCTAACCCTAACCTAACCTTAACCTAACCCTAACCTAACCCTAACCTAACCCTAACCTAACCCTAACCTAACCCTAACCTACCCTAACCTAACCCTAACCTAACATCAACCTAACCCTAACCTAACCCAAATTATTTTTTTTTCGGCCCTGAGGTGGTGGGTAAGCTTGAGAAGCCTTCTCCGCAGCGGGCCTTCAGAAGTTGTACGTCTGTAATGTGTGTGCTGCAGATTTCGTGTGGGACTTCACCGCTCCAAACCCCCTCCTCTTTTCTGGGGTATCATCGCCACCTGGACATGGGCTGTATGCCCGTACTTCAGGTGCGTAACCCGGTTTGATCTTCTCCGATAGGAATCCCTACCCATTGTCATTGTACACTATTGTACTGTATTTTCGAACATTTTCCAATCATTGTATATACTTTTTCTTTTTTCCCTTTTTTTTCCTTCTTCTTTCTACCCTGCCTCAGCCTTCCTATCCTCCCTTTCCTTCTTTCTCATAATCTCTGTAATGAAACTGTACATTCCATCCCAATATTCCCTGGTTTCCAGCATCCCCGGAATTATTTCGCTCACGGCCGGAAAACTCCTATCCTCTCGACCATTTCCCTCCTTTCCTCCTTCCATCTGTCGATCTCATAAAATACGTGCACTGGGCTGTCCCGAATTCCGCACCGCCGGCAAAGGTTGTCTGCTGTCTTTTTTATTTTATTGGTAAAAGTTCCATACGACCCGTGTCCCGTTAGAAATTGGGTAAAATAGTATGAAGTTGTCCTATGCCGACAATTTAACCAAGGGTTGATTTGATGGATCAGTTTATCCGTCCAGGTTGCCTTCCCTGTATCCTTCTCCCATCTATCCTGCCACTTTTTGAGGGTTCTCTTTCGCGCCATTCTTCTATTTCCGGGAAGACGACCTCCCACCTTATACAGGAAACATCTCTCTGCTAGCATTTGGTCCACAGGCAGGAAACCAGAGACCACTTGCACCGCCTCCACCGACACCGTCCGATATGGTGATGCCACCCAGAGCAACCCCTTCCTTTGCATACTCAACATCATATCACGATGTTTCTGCAACTTCATGACCTCCCTCCATACCGGCGCCGCATAGAGAATTTTCTATCACATGGTCTACGTGCGATGAGAAGTTTAGGTTCTTTGTAAGTATAACCCCTAGATATTTCAGGTTCGGCTTCGCGTCTATTTCTATTCCCTCCACCGTTACCCCCAGTGGTCCTATTCTCCTTGGACCTCCCATTACCGCTACCTCTGTTTTTTGAGGTGCAATCTCTAGCCCTTTTTCTCTTATCCAAAGCACTGCAGCTTGCACTGTCCCCTCTGCCCTCTCAAATACTTCCTCCATCCTTTCAATCTCCACTAGAAAAGAGAGGCGTACGCCACCGCCAACACCTCCCGGTCTTACGGTATTCTTAGGACTCCATCGTACATGCCGTTCCACAAGGTCGGACACATGATTGAGCCCTGGGGAACTCCCATAGTACATTTATGTGCCACGCTCCCAGCTCTGATTTTTCTGTTCATAAAGTCTTGCGGTGTTTATGTCTACAGTGATCGCCAGACACCATCTTGATTTTCTCTCCTTTATTCTTTCTTCAACTTGAATTATAGCCGTCACTATAGACCTACGCTTTCTGAAGCCGTGTTGGTTTGAGGATAATAGTTGTTCTTCCTCCATTTCTTCCTCCAATCTATTCACAATCAGCCACTCATAGAGTTTTCCCGCGGTGATCAAAAGACAAATTGGTCTGTAGCTCGATGATAAACTAGGGTCTTTGCCCTCCTGCTAGTAGCACCACTTTTGCCATCATCCATGCCTCCGGGAAATCTTGTCTGCTGAGCAACTCATTATACAAAGCCAACATTTTTTCCAGAATTACCTTGCACGCAACCTTCAATGCCTCGACTGTGAGCTGGTCAGATCCTGGAGTCTTGTCGTTCTTCATGCTAGAGACGCGCGCGCTCTAGTTCACCTGTAGTGAAAGGCTCTGGACTAGAAACCCCTATTTCAGGTCTTTCGGGTCTTCTATTTTCATACGGGAACAGATCTCGCAAGATCTGCTTCCTCTTCGCTGCAGGGATTTTGCCCTGTGTGCGCCATCTCATCAAACATCCAGTCACAATCCGATACCCTTGTCCCCAGATATTCTCCTCCAGCCCCGTCAGGATGTTCTCCCAACTTTTCCTTTTTGACATCCTTATCGCCTTCTTCAGTAGCCTTCCCTGTTCCTTCATGTCTCTCAAGAGTGTTCGTTTCTTCCTATCACAACTATCGGTCTGCAAATGCAAATAAATGCGATATCAACCACGATTCTGCTTTACTTTTCAAAAAATCTTGCTCTATTTCGAGCACTCCGGCCTTGCCGTTTTGCTCGAAAAATCGCTCGTGTTTCAAAGACCTTTTTATCCACTTATACTTTAATATACTATTATATATAAAAATTACGTGTCACGTTGTTTGTCCGGAATGAACTCCTAAAATACTGATCCGATTTCAATCAAATTCTGCACACTGTGCAGTTTGACCCAACTTGAAAGATAGGACAGTTTATCTCAATTCACAGTTACAATATTTTTTTATTGCAAAATTATTTGGGCAGGACATCGCGTCTCCACTACAGCCGATTACTCGACAAGACCGATAACGTGCGAGGAGTCTTTCCCAAAACTGGAGAAATTTGGAACTGTTTCAGAAATGGGTTGAAACTTTTAAAAAAACAAGGATAGGGTTGAGGTTAGGGTAGTGTTGGGTTAAGGTTAATGAAAATAATAATTTCACTGGTTTGAATACTTAAGCCACAGCAACGCGTGGCCGAGTCTTCTAGTTTACTTTATTCATTAACTAATTTCACGATCAAAAAATTTTTTAGGCCCCCTTTGCTTGGTCGCCACGATGCCATGCATCCGCTGCGGGCCCCTTGAGCCGCCTCTGACATTGATTTTTTAAAAGTTATTCCCCAGTTCCAAATTTCTTCAGTTTTGGGAGATACCCAGAAACTTGGCATCGCCCCTTGCACGTTATCGCTATGGTCAACAGATCGATGTAGTGGGGATACGATCTCCTGTCGTCGATTTGGCGCGTGGATAATCATCAGTTTTCTCATAAATAATAAACAAATGCTTTGCAATAAAAAAGTAATGCCTCTATAAATTCAGATATAAACTATCCTATCTTTTGAGTTGGATCAAACTGCACAGAGTGTGCAAAATTTGAATAAAATCGGTTGAGTATTATCGGACTTTATCCGGGACAAACGACATGACACGTAATTTTTGAGCGTTCGTTCTACTTACACGAGGGCTATATCATTTCGTCACGATGTCTGTATTTTTCGAATTTTGAGCCGAAAATGGTCTCAATCGACAGAGTTCGACTCACCGATGACGAATCCTTCGAAAAATTCGAGACTGTCCGTCCGTCCGGCCGTATACATGATAACTCTCGAAAAAGACGACCTAGAAATTTGAAATTTTCAGTGTAGGTTCGAATCTCGAAAGCCGCGGTTAAGTTCGTTATTGGGCAAAATTCGCCCAGGGGTTCCGTAAATATGGCCGTTCGAAGTATTGTTCACCTGATAACTTCGAAACTACTGATTCGATCGAAGTGAAATTTTGCGCTCAGATGGAGAATGACGTTTTCAAGCAATTTGCATTTTGTCCAGCTCGCATGATCAGAACCATAGAAACCATAGAAAACTATAACTTTGTAATGGAAAGGCCTAGGGGCTTGAAATTTCCAGGATAGGTGCAGATCTCGAATGTCGCGGTCACATTCATCAATGAGCAAAATTAGACTACGGGTTCCATAAATATGGTCGTTTGAAATTCAGTTTACTTGATAGATCCAAAATGGATTCGATCGTGACGAAATTTAGTATTTAAATGGAGAATGGTGTATTCGAGCTACATTTTTTCCTGATCGCATCACCAGAACCATAGAAACCGTAGAAAATTATAACTTTCGAACAGAAAGGCCTAGGGACTTGAAATTTTCAGGATAGGTGTGGATCTCGAATGTCGCGGTCACGTTCATCAATGAGCAGAATAAGACTAGGGGTTCCGTGAATTTGGCGGTTTAAAATTCATTTTTCTTCATAATTTCAAAACTAACCTAACCCTAACCCAACCCTAACCTAGCCCTAACCTAGCCCTAACCTAACCCTAACCTAACCCTAACCTAACCCTAACCTAACCCTAACCTAACCTAACCCTAACCTAACCCTTACCTAACCATAACCTAACCCTAATCTAACCTCAACTAATTCGACTAGGGGCTCCGTAAATATGGCCGTTCGAAATTTTGTACTCCTGATTATTTCGAAACCACTGATTCGATCAAGGTGAAATTCTGCACTTAGATGGAGATTGACGTGTTCAAGATACATGCAGAATTTTGTCCAGATCGCATGCCCAAAACCACAGAAACCATAGAAAATCATAACTTTGTAATGGAAAGGCCTATGGCCTTGAAATTTTCAGGAAAGGTGTGGATCTCGAATGTCGCAGTCATGTTCAAAAGACTGGGGATTCCCTAAATATGCTCGTTAGAAGGTTAGTTCTCTTAATAATTTCAAAACTCCGGATTTGATCGTGACGAGATTTTGTATTTTAATGAAGAATGATATATTCAAGCTGCATTTTTGAGCGCTCGTACTACTTACACGAGGGCTATATCATTTCGTCACGATGTCTGTATTTTTCGAATTTTGAGCCGAAAATGGTCTCAATCAACTATGTTCGACTCACTGATGATGAATCCGTCGGAAAATTCGAGTCTGTCCGTTCGGCCGGCCGTATACACGATAACTCTCGAACGGAGTGTCCTAGAAACTTGAAATTTTCAGGGTAGGTTCGCATCTGAAATGCCGCAGTTGAGTTCGTTATTGGGCAAAATTCGCCTAGGGGTTCCGTAAATATGGCCGCTCGAAATATTGTTTTTCTGATTACTTTCAAACTACTGATTCGATCGAGGTGAAATTTTTGCACTCAGATTGAGAATTACGTACTCAAGCTACATGCAAAATTTTGTCCAGCTAGCATGACCAGAACCACAGAAACCATAGAAAATTATAACTTTGTAATGGAAAGGCCTAGGGACTTGAAATTTTCAGGATAGGTGTGGATCTTGAATGTCGCGGTCACGTTCATCAATGAGCAAAATTAGACTAGGGGTTCCGTAAATATGGCCGTTTGGAATTCAGTTTTCTTCATAATTTCAAAACTATGGATTTGATCGTGACGAAATTTTGTATGTAAATTGAGAATTATATATTCGAGCTAATTTTTACCTGATCGTATGATCAGGACCATAGAAGCCATAGAACATCATAACTTTCGAACGGAAATTTTCAGGATAGGTTCGGATCGCGAATTTCGCGGTTACGTTCATCAATGAGCAAAATTAGACTAGGGGTTCCGTAAATATGGCCGTTTGAAATTTGGTTTTCTCGATAATTTCGAAACTACGGATTCGATCGAGATGAAATTTTGTATTTCAATCGAGAATGATATATTAAAGCAATATTTTGTCCAGATCGCATGACCAGAACCATAGAAACCATAGAAAATTGTAACTTTTGAACGGAAAGGCCTAGGAACTTGAAATTTTCAGGGTGGGTTTGGATCGCGAATATCGCGGTCACGTTCATCAATGAGCAAAATTAGACTAGGGGTTCCGTAAATATGGCCGTTCAAAATATTATTTTCCCGATAGTTTCGAAACTACTGATCGGATTGGAAAAAAATTATGCACCTAGCTGAGGAATAATGTATTCAAACTACGTGCAAAATTTTGTCCAGATCGCATAACCAAGACCATAGATACCATATGAAATTCTAGCGAATTATCGTAAAAAAATTGATCAGCTGAAGCACTGACATGAAGTTCGGAGTTTCACCTAAGTTTCAGAATTTTTTTGACAGCTGTCGAAAATTCCTTCTATTGATTTCTAGAACTGGAAAATGCGAATCTACCTACAAGGTGCATGTACGAGCGCTCAAAAGTTTCTGCCTTCACGGCAGTGCTTTTCGTAATTTTTTCCTGATAATTTCGAAAATACTGATTGGATTGGAATGAAATTTTTCACATGTATGCAGTATAATATATTCAATCAACATGCGAATTATCGAAAACAAAATTGGTCTCTTAGCACTGACGTGAAGTTTGGAGTTTCGCCTTATTTTGAAATTTTTTTCGACATCTGTCAAAAATTTTTTCAATTGGCTTCTGAAACTGAAAAATGCGAATCTACCTACAGGGTTCATCAATGAGCAAAATCAAACTAGGAGTTCCGTAAATATGGTCGTTCAAAATATATTATATATATAATTACATAATGCCAACCCTGTATATTGCAGATGAACTCCTTATCTATTCTTATTCGAATATTCATATTACTTTGTTACATTTTGATGACACATTATTTTGAACACGCCACGTGTGTGGGTGTATATTTGTCCCATTGTTCGATACTGATTGTCGTAATTAATTTGAGATAAGGAAAGTTATAAATACCTCTCCAGACGAATGTATCGTCAATAATTAAGTGTATGTCTTCCTAGCTAATTGTTAGAATAGGATAATCTTCCGTTGTAAATAAATAAATCTTTTTAAAAGATCGGCTTTCGCTCCAAAAACGTAATTGGCGACGAGGTTATGGGATTGTGCCGGTTTTCGTGAAGAACTGTGTTTCGAAACTTCGAGCGTGAAATCGTAGTTATCGCCGCGCTAAGAACTTCCAAAAACTTTCAGTTTCAACTGTCAAGGTGCCAAATCCAGCAACAACGAGGAGAAAAGCCGTTTGGAGCCCTGATTGTGTGGGTAGCGTCTACAACGACTCCAGAAAAACAACGTGGTGAGAATCCTATCTAGAAACACTTTTTTATTCCCAGTCACTGACCCTGGTCCAAAGTCTTCAATCTTTTCCCACGGTTTTGAGCGTAAAACTTGTGTGAGTTTTCTCCAGGTTTCTTATAAAAAACCGATTACCAGAGTTTTTCCTAGGTTTCTTAATACAAAAAACCGATTACCAGAGTTTTTCCTAGGTTTCTTATAAAATAAAAAACCGAATACAATTATTTTCTAAGTACAATATAATTTTTCAAGATTACTTGCGTAAAGCATTTTAAAGGCCGGAAGAATACGAATACGAATAAGATGGCAGTCGCACCAGAACCAAATATGTTTGATAGACTTAAATTAATTGATTTATTTTCAAAGTCAATTGTACCATTTGATGGTAATCCTGCAAATCTCGCACGATTTTTAAATCACTGCGAAAGATGTTATAATAGGTTCCAATCTGCCGACGCGTTATTAAATGAAGCGATAATCGATATAATAAAGAGTAAATTGGTAGGAAATGCCAGTGAAATCGTAAGTTCCAATGAGAGAATTACAGATAACTGGATTAACTTGAAAGAATTTTTAAAGTTGAGATTTGAGGAAAAAATAAGCCTCACAGTTTTGTTTTGGGATCTCCAAAATGCCCAAAGAATTCGTAACGAAAACGATTTAGATTTTCTAGAGAGAATAGTAGATTTAAAAAATAAATACGATTCGCAAGTCGAATTGTCGAATTTACCGATTCTTGAAAAGGATCAAGAAAAAAAATATTGCGTCACGAGTAGCAACTAGAGTTCTGCTATATAATATTAACCCAGAATTGAGAACAGCCCTTAGAGGACACGGAATTATGAACTACGACGATATAGTAAATTTTATTCGTCAAGATTATTATTTTTATCAACAACCTTATATGCACTATAAAAATCAAAATAATCAGAGGAATTTTCCTCAGCAAAATCGAAGGAATGTCCCTCAAAATAATAAAATAATTTCCCAAATAATAATCGAACAAACTTCCCAAATAATAATTATGGAAGTTTTACTCAAAATAATCAACATTGGGGAAAATGCCAATCTAGTCAAAATAATCAAAGAAATTTTTATCCAAATAATTCCCAACCGAGATTCCCATCTCAACCGATTAATTTCCAACAAAGACAAGTAAAAACTTATTTCCCGACAAATCGTCAAGTTTTTGGAAATAATCCAAATACCTCTAATAATGAACGTAAAAACGAGAATGTTTTCAAACCTCATCCAAATCAAAGGATACAATCTCCCCCTGCAAAAATGTCGATTCAGACAAGGAATTATCCCCAAAAGAGATCAAATTATTCTACTCAATATCAACAAAGTCCCCAGAGACAATTCCTCAATCATTATGAATTAACTAATATTGCGTCTACTTCGAAAGACCCGAGATTCAAAAAACGTGATTTTAACGAACGTTCATATCCAGAACGTAATAATTCCAGTAAATATTTAAATGAAAATTTTCGAGATCGTGCCATGAACAACTCATTGACTTAAATAATACGTTAGATAACACAAACCAACTCCCCTATATCCAATTCCAAAATTCTAAATGTAAACTTTTAATTGATAGTGGATGCTCTGTTTGTCTTATTGATCCAAAATTCGCGTATAATAATTTCCCTAAAAATATTTTTAATGAATCTACGACACTAACTGCATGTTTAAAAAAACAAACTGCAAATGAAAAAGTTTTAATACCTTTATTCCCCGAATTTCAAATAGATGATTTTCATCCCTTTGTCGTATACAAGTTCCATAAGAATTATGATGGTCTTATAGGAGCAGATTTTTTGAATAAATATGGACTTAATTTAGATTTTAAAAATCAATTATTAACTAACGAATATTCTCAAATCCCCTTTTATTATCAACAAGTATGTCAGAAACCCCAAAATATTCCAATTGACCTTAGTCATTTAGAACCAGAAATTAGTACCCAACTAATGAAAATCCTTCAAACTAATGAAGATGTTTTACAGTTACCGGGTCAAGCCCTTAATTTTTCAAGCAAAATAAAACATAAAATTCGAACAAGTGACGAAGTTCCTGTTCATTGTAAAATTTATAGATACCCTGAAGTTCATAGAGAAGAAGTTCAGACTCAAATTAAAGACATGTTAGACAAAAAAATTATTAGACCAAGTATATATCCATGGTCATTTCCAGTTGTAATTGTTCCTAAAAAAGAAGATTTATCCGGAAAAAAGAAATGGCGTATAGCAATTGACTATCGTAAATTAAATGATAAAACTATTGATGATAGGTATCCCCTTCCTCAGATTGAAAGTATCCTAGATAAATTAGGAAATAAAAAATATTTTACTACCCTTGACTTAGCATCCGGATTTCATCAAATCGAATTAGATGAAGAATCAATTGAAAAGACAGCTTTCACTGTAGAAAATGGTCATTATGAATTTTTGAGAATGCCATTTGGACTTAAAAATGCTCCGGCAACTTTCCAAAGATTAATGAATAATGTTTTGAGAGATCACATAGGAAAGATCTGTTACGTTTACATGGATGATATAGTTGTATTTTCCGATACGATCGAACAACATTTAGCAGATATCCATAATATTCTAGAAGCATTTAAAGCAGATAATTTGAAAATTCAATTAGATAAATGTCACTTTTTCAAAACTGAAATTGAATTCTTAGGACATATTATTACCCCTGAAGGAATCAAACCGAATCCGAACAAATTAAGAGCAGTCAGCAAATTTCCAATTCCTAAAACTCCTAAAGAAATAAAATCATTTCTTGGACTCGTAGGATGTTATAGAAAGTTTATCCCTAATTTCGCGAAGATAACGAAACCATTAACTTCATGTTTGAAGAAAGATTCCAAAATTAATATTGATGATCCGAAATATATCGAAGCGTTCGAAATATGTAAAAAAAATTTATTGAATCACCCTGTATTGAGATACCCCGATTTCGATAAGCCATTCGTTCTTACAACTGATGCGTCAGGTTTCGCGATAGGCTCTGTTTTATCTCAAGGTGAAGTTCCGAACGACCTTCCTATAGCATTTGCAAGTAGAACCCTTAACCCAGCTGAGACTCGTTATTCCACAATAGAGAAGGAGTTACTGGCTGTGATCTGGTCGTGCAAAAATTTCCGCCCCTATCTCTATGGAAAGAGATTTACTATTTATACGGATCACAAACCCTTAATATGGTTATTTTCATTAAAAGAACCGAATTCCCGCATTATGCGCTGGCGGATAAAACTAGAAGAATTTGATTATGAAATTCGCTATAAAAAAGGTTCGACTAATAATGCTGATGCTCTCAGTCGAATTATAATAGAGTCAGATAATAAATTGACTTATAAAGATTTTGCAAAAAATTATGAATTGAAAAATATTAAAGATTCCCCTAAGATAACGGAAAAAACAGGTGATTTATTTAAAGCCCCAAAGAATTATGCGTTAGCACATTGCGTTTCCCGTGATTTTCATATGAATGCAGGTATAGCCCTCCAATTTAAAAATAAATTTGGTCAAATAGATAATTTAAAATCTCAAAATAAGCTACTAGGAGAAGTAGCAATGATCCAAATAAATGATCGAAACATTTATTATTTAATCACGAAAGATTCGTATTTTCATAAACCGGAATATGAAACCGTTTTTCAATCAATATTATATCTCAGAGAATTGTGTCAATATAATAATGACAAAAACTTAGCTTTACCCAGAATTGCATGCGGTCTAGATAAATTAGACTGGCATATTATTTCAAATATGATAAAATATATTTTTGCGGAATCTAATATAAAGATAATTGTATATTCCTTACCGAATCGGAATATCGGAGGAAATACTAATGAATTAAAAAATGATCGAATGTTAAAAATGAATAAATTCAATACGAACAGGATCGATAATGATCCAATGTTAAAAATAAATAAATTCGCAATGACGAATAGGATCGATAGTGATCAGATGTTAAAAATAAATGAATTCGCAAAGACGAATAAAATCAAAAATGATTCAATGGCGACAAATGCCAGTAATGCCACAGATGCAAATTATTACGAAAATACGGAAATAAAGAGAATCGAAAATGATTCAGATATAAATAATTATAAAAATATTGAAATAAATAGAATCGAAAATGATTCAGATATAAATCATTATGAAAATGTTGAAATGAATAGAATCAAAAAAGATTCATCGTCTATTAGAAATCGAATAAATAAAGAAAAATACGAAGCATGTTTGAAATGGTTAAATTCAAACGATGGAATAAAAATAAATTCAAATGAGACAGATTGTTTTACTGTCCAGCGTAATGTTAAGGATCCTATATTTAAAATCCCATATACGAAGAAAAGGTTAAAGTCACCATCTTCGAAAATTATTTCCAAAATTATCCCTTATTATAAAGTACGGAAAAAAGATATAAATATTTAATTACGCAATATATTCAGAGATGAATTTTCATATCACACCCTTACTTACATAGTTAATCGATTAAACGATATTTACGGAATATAATTTCGAATTTTATCCAAAGAATTCTATATAAACTATATAACCTTAAAATATTATTTGAGATAAATCTCATTTCCATTTGCTTATTAGTAGCATAAAACATTAGAAGGATTAATGTATTCTCCTTCAGACGTTCTTTGAACATTCAATTGGTTTGAAGCGCGATTTTCTGGATTATCGCGCGCGATCTTTGCTCGTTTTGAAGCATTTTAGACAGGATTACTTGACTGGCTATCGGAAACTGCGTCGTGCACATTTCCATCGCCGACTAGGACCCTTGTTTCATATTATTGATAATCATCATTTTTATTGCCTTCGTAATTACATGAAGAATTAGAAAGATTATGATGTTTTCCCTTTGAGCATGTTTTGAACAACAATGCTCTATACACTTTATTCCGTATTTCAAGAATTACAAATCCCTTGATTTAAATATTAAACAAAACATTCGAATTTAAAAATGGCGTTGTATGAGACTCTTTTAAAACTCACATTTCAAGTATTGATTGAAATGATACAAGATAAACTCGATTGATTACGAGAGAATTTAATTAATTTAAAATGAAAATATTATTGGCTAAATGAAAATATTATTGGATAAGTTTCCAAGTTTTGCAATATTTATATTTCATGAATTGAAGTCCCATGATTATAATGTCACTAGAGCCAGCCCTGCTCAATAACGCGATTATTTAAGAATGTATTACGAATCAGGTAAGGAAAAGCTTACGTCTCACATAACAATCGAAAGTAATGTACTATGAGTTACGATAGGAAAACCTACGTCATACATATTACTTTTCAAATTGAAATTGTAGATAAATTATTGATGTATTTTAGCCAATACGGCATTCCCAATAAAATAACTTGTGACAATGGATTAGAATTTAAAAATGGCATAGTCCAAGATTTTTGTAAAATCCATAAAATTGAAATTCATTATATTACGAATTATAATCCCAAATCGAATGCATTAGTAAAAAGTAAAGTAATGTGTTAAGGCACATCCTGCCGATAGAATAAAACTTTTCATAGAAAGAGCTTCAATTTAAAAATTTCCAGGTCCCAAGTAGACTTAAAGGGATAAAGAACCCTTAAAAATAATTATCACGTTATGATTGGATGTTATTCCAATAAAGGACGATATGTACAAATATGTACCAGTTGAATTGAATAAAATATGAGAATTAATTTCGAATTATCAAAGAGAAATAAATAAAGTCAAAATCTAATTTTGCTCGCACATTAAATTTTAAGCAGAACACAAATGATATAAAATAATAATACCATGGAAGAATTAATATTAAAAGAGGACTAATTAACTAAGGAGGAAAAATATCAAAGATTTTACTCAGAACGTTAGATTCTGATAACGAGAACAATATAAAAACTTTTTCGTTTTTCTGATAAAGAGTTTTGATAAGAAATCAAAAACAGATCGCAACAGTCGTAAATGACCTTAAAAATAAGTATATTGAAAAATTTCAGAAAATGTCAGAAAACCTTAAATTGCTTCAAGTTATACCAGCAATACAAGAGATTCAACACATGCATCTCCTGACATTTGAACTCAAAGATATCAAAAATATTTTAGATGAAATTGCAACCGCAGTGAGTTTTGCAAGATTACATCTTTTACATGAATCCATTTTACCTTATTCAAAATTCCTTGAATTAATAAAAAATGTGACGATAATACCTTTACATCATCTGAAAGATTATTATCAGATATTTCATACGAAAGTAATTTTCAAAAAGAAAGCATTACTATTTTTAATATCAATCCCAACGGTATACGAAGAAAGTTATGATTTATACAAGTTTTACTATCTACCGCAAAACAATTTATCCCTTCCATATACCGATCCCTATTTACTCTCACAAGAAGAAACCCTGAAATGGTCAACGAAATTTTGCCATCCAGTAGAAGATGATTATCTATGCGATCAAGACCCCTTAGCTGAATCACCAGCAAGCCTTCGAAATATTCTGAAAAACCACACCGAAAACTGTCCAAGAACGACAACGGTACTTTCCCCAGATTTAAAATTATTAGAAGATGGAAATATCCTATCCATCGAAAACAAAAATGTTTTAGAAAAATGTCTTCAGCAAACAAGACATTATTTTGTGCCTCCTATGACAATTCTACGAACCAAATGTGCTGTGAGCAACACGAGAAAAGAAATCGTCCCAACTACTGGGTTTAATGAAGAAAAATACGTGATTCTACCCAAGATAACTTTATTCAACCCAAATTCCACAAATAAAGAATCCCGGAAAGATGAAGACATCCCGGATATCAAGATAGAAGCCCTGGACCAATGGAATCTCCAGCCTTGAAGATTTATATTTTTGCTTATTGTTATAATAATCATTTTATTGATATTTACTTATTTTTTTTTGAAATACTTAAGAAAAGATATTTTTCGTAAAGCTACACCTACTACAGGTGATACCTTTATTCAAGGTGGGGAGGAATTACATAATGCCAACCCTGTATATTGCAGATGAACTCCTTATCTATTCTTATTCGAATATTCATATTACTTTGTTTCATTTTGATGACACATTATTTTGAACACGCCACGTGTGTGGGTGTATATTTGTCCCATTGTTCGATACTGATTGTCGTAATTAATTTGAGATAAGGAAAGTTATAAATACCTCTCCAGACGAATGTATCGTCAATAATTAAGTGTATGTCTTCCTAGCTAATTGTAAGAATAGGATAATCTTCCGTTGTAAATAAATAAATCTTTTTAAAAGATCGGCTTTCGCTCCAAAAACGTAATTATATATATTTTCCCGATAATTTCGAAACTAATCATTGGAATGAAAAGAAATTCCGCACATAGATGAAAAATAATGTATTTGAACTACGACGGAAGGTCTGTCCAGATCGCATTACCGAGACCATAGATACCGTAGAAAATTCTAGTAAACCATCGAAATAAAAATCACCAAAAGCTCTGTCGTGAAGTCTGGAGTTACGCCTTAGTTTGAAATTTTTTTTTTTACAGCTATCAAAATTTTTTTGAATTTGCTTCTAAGACTATGAAATGCGAATCTACCTAGAAGGTGGATGAACGAGCGCTCACTGACCAAATTTTGTATTTCCATGGAGAACGATATATTCAAGCTACATTTTGTCCAGATCGCATGACCATAAAAACCATAGAAAATTATAACTTGCGAACGGAAAGGCCTCGGGATAGTCAGTGGTTTCGTAAATTGGCCGGTCAAAATATTTTTTTCCTGATAATTTCGAAACTACTGATTGGATTGGAATGAAATTTTGCACATAGATGGAGTATAATGTGTTCAAACTACGTGCGATTTTTTTCAGATCGCATCACCAAGATCATAGATAACGTAGAAAATTCTAGCGAATTATCGAAAACAAAATTGGTCACTCAGCACCGACGTGAAGTCTGGAGTTTCGCCGTAGTTTGAAATTTTTTCCGACATCTGTCAAAAATTTCTTCGATCGGTTTCTGAAACTGTAAAATGCGAATCTACCTACAAGGTGCATGAACGAGCGCTCAAAAGCTCCTGACATATCGGCAAGTGCTTTCTATAATTTCACTAGTAGACGCAGCCACGCCTTGCTGTGGCTGAAGTATACGTTGAATTATATTGTAGTGAAACATCCAATGAAGTGGAATTATTATTATTATAAACCCTAACCTACTCCTAACTAAAGCCTAACCTAACCCTAACCTAACCCTTTTTTTTCGGGTTGTGAAAAGAAATCTGTTGCCAGATTCAACCACGACCCGTGTCGTGGGATATGTCGGTTTGGCTTGATGTTGTTGCCAGAACTTGAGGAAATGCGAGGACCACCGGCAAAGACATCCCGGTTCGTACTCCGATGATACCCGATGAATAGCAGTCCTGTCTCTTTTCTCCTCATGTCTCCTGTCACAAAGCCGTAAACGCCTTCCAGTATCCTTCATGCTATTTCATTCTCTTTATTATATACTCAATTGGTGGTAAGCGGCCTATCTTTCCAACCAGTGCGTTCCTTTCCTCCGTCCATCTGATCTGAGGCACTGCTTCGGGTCGTCTACAACGTGGCATGCATGACAGAACATTCCGTCCTATCCTCTTAGTAAAGATCCATGCCCTGCCAAAAATTGAGTAAAATAGTACCCGGTCGTTTTATTCTCACATTGGATCCACTGCTTCGAATTTCTGATCAGCCTGCGCGTCCAAGCGGAATTTTGCCCCCAACCATCTCATCTCTCCTGCCATTTTCTCAGTGTCCTCCCTACTGCCATTAGGATTTCCAGATGTCCGGTTTTCGACCGGACAGTCCAGTTTTTTCCTGTTTGTCCGGTCGAAAAAAATTGGGTGAACCGGACAGAAGATTGCCCGGTTTTTAATTTCGCACAATATCTTGCGTGACAACCAACAATATTGTTTGTATTTACGTAGGTTGATATCGCGCACCTCACTTCCCCTACTCCTTTACTGTCCTTTGTCCTTCAAAGTGTTTTTTCTTCACTTGAAGGCAATTCCATTGATATGTGGTGCATTTATTTCAAAATTTATTGCAAATTGTGCAGTTTGTCTGTAGTATTCTTGTATCCTACGCTTTTGTGGAACGAATCTTGAGCGTTCTGGGAAATTTATGGAATAACGAAAGGAATCGTCTCGCCGTTAACACTGTAAAAAGTGAATTGTGTGTTTACTTTCATATAAAAGCTAGTTGCACTGAATTCAAGGATGCCATCTCAAGCAGCAATGAACCATTGTTGGAATCAGTTTCATCAAATGCTAAGTACATAAAGATGCAGAAGCTTTCTCGCCATTTTCTGTAATATGTAATATGAAATAATAAAAATAAAAATTTGTCCGGTTTTTTCCTCAAATACAACTGGCAACCCTATCTACCATACGTCGATTGCCTGGTAGTTCTCTTCCTATGGTATAAAGGAAGCACCATTAGGTCAATTGGTGGGAAGCCAGCCCCAGCAATCACTTGGACAGCCTCCGCCGACACAGTTCTGTATGCCGAAGCTACCCTTACCTCTCAAGATGGATCAAACTGCACAAAGTTCCCAAAAAAAATCAATCACATAAATATTTGACAACCAATATAAATGTCAATCATTTTTTATCACTGACATTATTCTACATTCTTGACAGTTACGAATTCTTCGAACATTCTGTATCATTCAGTTCTTAAACAGTTCCAAATTTCTTCAGTTTTAGGAAAGACCCAGAAACTTGGCATCACTCCTCGCACGATATTGATAGGGTGGACAGATCGATGAAGTGGGGACGCGATCTCCTGTCGTCGATTTGAGCCCCATGTTGCCGCGTGGATAATTATCAGTCTTTGTCATAAATAATAAACCTTAATCTGCAATAAGAAAATATTGCAACTATAAATTGAGATATGAACTATCCTATCTTGTGAGTTGGATCAAACTGCACACAGTGTGCAAAAATTTGATTGAAATCGGTTCAGTATTTTAGGAGACCATTCTGGACAAACAACGTGACACGTAATTTTTATATATAAAGATTTGATATCGTATAATGTACGTTTCAAACCCGGGACAACGAAAAAATAGGCATTCCGACTGAAGTACTTCTGATCTCTCAACGCCATAAACTTGCTTTCGGGATAAAAAGTAAAATTTCAGTTCCGCGCTGAATAATATAGATTCTTTTAGGCGAATGTATCAATAAGAGCGCAAGAAATAAATTTCGTCTTATTTCGGCAACCTGTTTCCAACTCTTCTCGCTCTCCATCATTCCCGTAATTATCTCTTCCACCTCTGGCAGCCGCCCCATCACTCCGCTCAGCTGGTCTCTGTCCTCTCTCCATCTCCTCCAACTTTAGAATGCGTGCTCTGGGCAAAGACCGTCGTCCGTCTTTCCTATCCTGGACATGAAGGTCCCATAGGAGCCGTATCCCGTCAAGAATTGAGTAAAAAAATAGTTCGTTTTTCGATGTTTGCATCTACACCAAGCCCCCAGGTCTCATATGAGCCTTCGCGTCCACCCAGCCGTCTCTTCTCCCCTCCCTCTCCTGCCATCTCCTCATCGTCTTTGCTCACGCCATACTCCTATTTTCCATCAATCTGCCCCCTATACTGTAAAGCATACAGGCCTCCGCCACCATACGGTCTATCGGGGGAGGCACCGTCACCAGCTGCACTGCTTCCGCCGACACCGTTCTATACGCCGACAGCAGCGATTGAACCCTCGAGGAGTGCAGACGTATTGAGAAATGCGCATGTGTGCCAAGTGAACTAACTAATTTTATTACGCAGGTAGTTCAGTCAAAGACACCAACAGGGTATATTGTACCTGAGTGACCCTCCGTTATAAAAGAAAAATCGTCTATTCATGTTTCTCCGTAGGGAAAACAAATCGTTTCTTAATGAGTTCTAAATAACCTCGTATAGAAGAGATAAGAATCGAAGAAATAACTGTGTTGAGTCCAGGTTCAGATCGTTCCACAGATTATTTCACATTGAAGACAAAAGTGAATTAAGTGATATGTGAAATAAGTGTTCAAGTGTTGTTTGTTGAGTCACTCTGACAAAATGTCGGAATACGACTCTGCAAATGAGGACAGAGAATCCGACGCAGAAAACTTATCGGGTGAAGAAATATCAGATATGGATATTGAAGTAGAAGAAGTGAATGATGAATCTGACAAAGATCGGATTATAAAAGAACAGAAGGACTATATCAACAGCCTCATGAGTCAACTGAGAGGTGAAATCCTTGAAAGCAGAAATGTCTTAGTCCTCGGATCCGCGAAAACGGGATAAGAGAAAAGAAAATGCCGTCTCCTCTGGGACAGAGGAGACAGTGTAAACCCCCACAATCCAAGAAGAAGACCCCAAAAAACCTACCGAAACTAATGATACAGCTGCAGGAGGGCCACCTACGAAGAAGTCGTATATGGCAGTATTAAAAAAGGAAAACGCCCAGAAGAAGCTGCTTCTGCACCTGCAGAAGAAATTGAAGTCCTTGCTCTAATCGAGCAGAAAAAAGGAAAAGTCCCTCCAGTGACATTAAAAGACAGGGCTGACTGCATACAAATCTCGAGAGAAATGCAAGTGAAGGGTTTTAAAAACCTGAGAGCGACAACAGTAAGAGACGGCATTCTTGTTGTTCCTCAATCCCCCGACGACCACAGGAAGATGACAAAATTCCTCGAGTCGAGAAATAAAGAATTCTACACCCTCCAAAGAGGAGAAGAGAAGAGAATCTACGCGGTGGTAGGGAAAGTGTGTCTGAGACGGCATAGCTGATGAGATGGCATACAACGTGTTTCAGAGGTTGACGTTCAATTTTTTGGCGCCAGTTCAATGCGTATACTATAGAATAAGACGTGGTTAAACGTCTGCGTGAGTTCTAGTAAATTTTGTAGTAGTATTTGGACAGCGCATGCGAAGAAAGTTTATCGGGTTGCCTGAAAATTTACAGCAGCGATTGTTTTCTGTGAACAGTTGAAAAAAACGGGTAGGTCGAAAAGTGCGAACTACTTAAGTTTCAGAATAGTATGTTATTTTTCATCTTAGTATCCACCATTGTTATAAAGAAGGAAAAAAGTGCTGGTGTTTGCTTCTGGAAGAGATGGCATACGTGATATGCTGATGAGATGGCATAGGTTTGCCATGTCATCCAGGCACTTTCTTAACCCAAATAGACCTGAAACTTTTTTTTCGAATTTCAATGATAAAAGAGCACGAGTATGGCTAAAATGAAGACTTTTCATATTAAAAGTTTTATTGTGCAGTTACTTTTCAGAAAAAATTGAAATTTGTGGTGTTCTTAAAGGAATAGTATGAACTTCATTTTATATTATGGCAAATGTCATGAGCTATTGAATTATAATAAATGGTGATTATAAAAGCAATTTTGAGGCTAACGACATATTGAATGTCGACCAATCAGGCTTTTCAACAGCACCTTCGTCATAATTTATTATGTATGCCATCTCATCCATAGTGTTGAGGGTGAGATGGCAATTGAAGACCTTTTTTGATTATCATGTTACACTTTCATATTATTAAAATATTCAATTTTGAATAGACCATACATTGCACTATCATTTCGTCTGGTCCCAACATTTTAGAAATATTTTCAATGATAGGTATAGACCCAGTAAAAAAGTATGCCATCTCAGACATATTTCCCCTACGTTATCTGCCACAAGACGCAGATATTTACATTATCACAGAAAACCTCGCCGAACAAGGCATTGCCGACGCGGATGTCATAAGGATGACATATAAAATAATAATAATAAACCAAAAAGGTAATACCTTTATTTTTGGTGAAAACCCAAAATAAGAAAGTATTCGAAGTAAAACAGCTCAACGGTATAAATTGTGTAGTAGAGCCGAAGAAAAAGAGCATTGGACCTGGCCAATGTCTTAGATGTCAACGTTACGGACATGCGCAAAGTAAAAGCACATTCCCATGGAGATGTGTTGAATGCTCTGGAGCGCACAATAGTGAAGATTGTACGCTAACAAGAGAAAACGAGGAGAGAAATGCTACCTGTGCGCTCTGCGGAAAAGCAGGTCACCCAGCCAATTACAAAGGATGTAGCGAGTGGAAACTGTGGACCAAAGCAAGAAGAGAAGAATAAAAGAAAAAAATGCCTACTGTCGAACAAGAACAGAAGGAAGAAGATAAAAAAAAGAAATCGCCACCACTTAAACAAGAGCAGAAGAAAGAAGCCCCAAAAAAAGGGAAATTCCTAGAAGAGCAGCCAAAAGAAGAAAAAAGACACCAACAAGAAAGGACCCGAAACCACCGAGGATCTAGATACCTCACCAAGAATATCATGAGTAAGCTCATGAAATTCCTGGAAATAGAGATGGACAAAAAGTTCCGTAAACTCACTGAACTTAATTAATGGAGCTAGTGACTAACGGAAAAAAAAACATCCTGAAGATAGTCTCATGGAACACAAACGGTTTACGAGCCCGTAGATCTGAAATAGAAGAAATAGTATCCGAGAAACAACCGGATATTATAGCCAATCAAGAGAAGAGACTATTTACAAGAAAGAGAATTTCATTTCCCGACCATGAAATATACAGAAATGACAGAAATGGTGCAGGAGGGGGCGTAGCCCTAATAGTCAAAAGGAACATCGACCGCTATTTTGACGATGCACTGAATAATGGACAAATAGAAGCCGTCTCGATTATAGTTGATACAAATCGAGGACAAATGAAAGTTACGTCACCTACAAACCACCTCAAAATGACTTAATAGAAGAAGATCTGAAGAAGATGCTTGAAGGAAGTTTCCCGAACTTTATTATTGGTGATATGAACTGCAAATCAAGAGAATAGAATAGTAGAACTGTAAACCAAAATAGGAAGGAGCTTAAGAAGTACGCCGAAAAACTAAATGCCATATTATTAGGACTTGAAATTCAAACCTACCCGCCCAGAAGTAATGGCCTACCGGACGTATTAGATATCGTCATAATGAAAGATATTACCCAAGATTTCACACTTGATACTATAGAAGAGGGCACATCAGACCACAACCCAATAGAACTCAAATAGGGATGCAGACCGATAACAGAAGAACTTCAAACGAAAGACTTCACAGACTGTAAAAAGTACAGTGAAATACTCCAGGAGAAAATTAGTGAAATTCCACAGATGAGAACCCCTGAAAATCTAGAAGATGAAATTGAAGAATTAGAAACCCGAATAAGAGAAGCCTACGAGGGAAGTACCTGAAGAATCGAAAGGCAAGCCCCGATAACATTCATATGGTGAAACCCCAAAAGCAATAAAAGAGCTTAGAAAGAGAAATAGAAAAATAAGGAAGAACTACAGAACTTCACATCGAGAAGAAGACAAGAAAGAGCTTAATAAACACAGTCAAGTGCTGAAAAATGCACTGAGAGAACTGAGAACAGACAGATGGAACCAAAGAGTTAGAGAGCTAAACACCATAGACCACTGAGCATGGAAGATGCAAAAGTGCTTACGACGCGAGAAAACCGAAATTCCCCCTCTACACGGAGCTAATGGGATGGCCTACTCAAAGCTTGAAAAAGCCGAAGCGCTGGTCGACGCAATAGAACGGGAAGCCAGAATCAACTACAGAGAAGACGATGACAATGAAGACTTAGAAGAAGAAGTCGAAGGAAATGAAGAATTGATTTTGGAACCGCCGGAAGGCGATACAATTCCAAACCCAACAACACCAACGGCAATTAAAGAAATCATAAAGAAATTGAAGAACAGAGAAGCTCCAGGGAAAGACAAAGTAACTAACTTCATGTTACGAAAATTGCCCAGAAAGGGAATAGCAGCGCTAACCAATATAGCAAACGCAGTGGTGAAAACAGAATACTATCCGGAAAGATGGAAAACAGCAGGAGTAATTGTGTTCAATAAGCCAGGAAAAGATGAAAAATTCCCACAAAACTACAGGCCGATAAGTCTACTGTCAGCACTTGGAAAAATTGTCGAAAGAGTCATAGCAAAAAGACTCAATGAAGAAACAGAAGCGCTGAATCTGATACCACCGGAACAATTTGGATTCAGAAGAAATCATTCCACAGAACTTCAACTGTTAAGGATCACTGAATATGTCACTGAAGTTATCAGAATAAACAAGCCACAGGGTTAGTTCTATTAGATGTCGAGAGAGCCTTCGACCGAATTTGGCACGAAGGACTGGCCCACAAGATGATGATGGCAGGCTACACCACCAAAACCTGCCAGATAATAAGAAACTACCTGAGGAACAGAAATTTATATGTCGAAATAGACGACACATTATCTACCACCAGACAATTAGAAGCAGGAGTACCCCAAGGATCAGTACTAGGACCTCTGCTCTACAAAATATATATACGATATTCCTTAGAACCCATGGAATCTGCTAGCCTTTTATGCAGATGACACGGGAATAGCCTTCAGACATCGACGACCAGATATCATACACAGAAGACTGCAAGAAGCACTAGAAGATTTAGAAGAATGGTTCATCACATGGAAAATTCAAATAAATAGCAAAAAGAGCCGAGCTATTCTACTACAGAAGCGGAGACTTGAAATTAATTCCAACCCAAAGATAGACGGAGAAGAGATAAAATGGGAAAATGACGTCAAATATCTAGGAGTAAAACTAGATAAAGGGCTTACATGGAAAACCCATATAAAATATGCAGTGGATAAAACAAACTCAGCAATGAGTAGACTTTACCCACTGCTAGGCAGAAGAAGCCAAATGAACCAAAGCACGAAACTACGAATGATCAAGTCAATTGCAAGACCCCAACTAACATATGGCTCGGCGGCATGGGGCCATGCAGCCAATAGCCATATAAAGAAGATTCAAGCAACAGAAAATGAACTGCTCAGAGCAGCAATGAATATGCCGTGGTTCGTAAGAAACCAACAAATCCACAGAGACTTAGAATGGGAAACTGTCACAGATTTCCTAAAAAAGAAGGCCGAGAAGATATTTGAAAAAGCAAGTCATCACCCAAATGATGAGCTAAGAAGACTAGTTGACTGCAACGCCGCAGAAGATGTGGTTAGGATACCCATCTTTCACAAAAGACCCAGAGATCAACTACGTAGAAACAGAAATTGAGTAATCTCAATTTATATTATCCAGAAGAAGAGACTCCTATGAAATTCAAATTCATAGGTAACACAATCATCACACGACAAAGATCGTGATAGAGATACGAACAAGAAGAGTCAAAAGGTTAATAGGTAATAAATATCCGGAATCGAAAACAGCAGGTTAGGTTTAGTGAGCAGTTCGTGCTTCACACGAAGTCTCACACTGTTCTTTCTATCGGAGATAGTTCGTCCATGAGGATACCCCCTGACTAAAAAAAAAAACGCTCCTCTACATCGATAGCAATGCTGTGAAAGCTATAGATTATTTACATGTATAACAAAATAAGACCCAGTTCAATAAGGTTAAGAGTGAACACATTTTATGCACGTGTTCAGAAGTGTAGAAAAGAAGCTGGAAATAATTTTCTGCAATTTTTATCCCAAAAACCAAATTTTTTCACATTGTATTTATATGTGTTCCATTTCTTCGATCAATCATACATAAGATTTACAACAAAGAATGTCTCATAACACATGAGGTTGAATCTACAAACCTGCGAAGTTCACAACGTTTCTGACGCTATTCTACACAACACAAATTTATTCTTTCGATCAGATCCTATCGAGTCTGAACGCGAATTTGATATACTTTTTCTTTCAAGGTGTTCAAGACATGAAAATCCAAAGGCCTATGGTTGGGGCACCTTGGTGGCAATCTTACCGGACCGTACCTTACAATCCATTAGACCCCAAAATATTGATTCATTACCCAAGTCTCGTACATTCTGGCTATTATGAGCTGGGTAGCCATCCATTCGAAAACAGATATTTTGTCTGTTACCAGGGGCATTTTATCCAATATGTCCGTTAAGCTGCTTTGGATTGATAAAATGAATTCTCTAGCGTTGAGGCTATCAGGAAGTATTACTGGTCAAAAAAGTTAACCTCTCATGACTCCCAAAGCCTGAATTTGCGGGACTTAATGAATGAATATTTAGGGGTGCAATGGATTGGGAGGTACGACCCGGTAAGATGGCCACCAAGCTGCCCCGACCTTACGACTTCGGATCATATGCCTGGAATACCTTGAAAGAAAAAGTATGTATATCAAATTCGCATTCAAACTCGAGAGGATCTGATCGAAATAATAAATTTGTGTTGTGCAGAAATGCGTCAGGAACGTTGTGAACTTCGCAGGGTTGTAGATTCACTGCGAAAACGATGTGTAAAAGTTATTGAACAAGAAGGTGGACAATTATAAAAACTGTTATAAGTAGTAGTAAACGTCTTTCTTCACATATTTTCATAAAATGTGTTTCATTAAAATTTAGTTTATTCCTTCAAATTATTTTGATTCGGCCGATAAATTCATGATTTCCATGAAAATAACTTCAATATTCAATCATAAAGAGCTTTAAAATAAAGCCCGAGCCCGAGACCTTTCCAACAAATGCAAAACCGTGGAAATCGGTTCGTGCGTTCTGGAGTTATAGCGTCAGGAAGGAAAACCCAACTTATTTTTATATAGTAGAATTGAGCGCTCGTTCATCCACCTTGTAGGTAGATTTGCATTCTCCATATTTACGGAACCCCTAGTCTGATTTTGCTCATTCATGAATGCGATCGCGATATCAAGATCCCAACCTACCCTTAAAATTTCAAGTCCCTAGGCCTTTCCGTTCGAAAGTTATAATTTTCTATGGTTTCTATGGTTCTGGTCATGCGATCTAGACAACATGTAGCTTGAATATATCATTCTCCGTTGAAATACAAAATTTCGTCACGATCGAATCCGTTGTTTTGAAATTATCAAAAAAACTAAATTTCAAATGACCATATTTACGGAACCCCTAGTCTTATTTTGCTCATTGATGAACTGGACCGCGACATTCGAGATCCACACCTATCCTGTAAATTTCAAGTCCCTAGGCCTTTCCGTTTGAAAGTAATAATTTTCTATGGTTTTTATGTTTCTGGTCATGCGATCTGGACAAAATTTCGCATGTAGCTTGAATATATCATTCTCCATTTGAGTGAAAATTTTCAATTCGATTTAATTTGTAGTTTCAAAGTAATCAGTAGAACAAAATTTCGAACGGCCATATTTAGGGAACCCCTGCTCAAATTTTGGCCAATAACGAACTCAACCGCGGCATTCGAGATACCAACCTAACCTGAAAATTTCAAGTTCCTAGACCATTCAGTTCCAGAGTTATCTTATATCCGGACGGCCGCACGGACGGACAGACTCGAATTTCGCAACGGATTCGTCATCAGTGAGTCGAACCTTATCGATTGAGACCATTTTCGGCTCAAAATTCGAAAAACACAGACATCGTGACGAAATGATATAGCTCTCCTGTAAGTAGTACGAGCGCTCAAAAATAAAATTCATTAATTACCGTGCAGGATAGTGCCAAGCCAGTTCTCTTGATTATCTGTTTAATTTTTTTTATATAGGCATAAAGGTGGACTTAAGTTCTAGTGGTCATATGCAGATACAGCGTTTGAGTTCTTGAATGGACAAATTCACCAAAGCGTTTCGTAGATATAGCCATTTTTCAATTATGTATTCGAAAACCACCTTATTCGATCTAATTAAAATCTTGTAATTACTTAAAAGATAACTACACAATGGATGTTAAGAACCTTCATAAGACTCATAGCACTAAAATCATCGAGAAAAATATTTCAAAAACTTTGATATCTCGGAATCTATTCTTATATCCTGCTGAAATTTTGTACCTGAATATCATCGATGATGAGGGTTATAAAAAACTTCTGCTCCTCAGCTCTGCCTCGAAAAAAGGAAATCAAAGTTTTCTGATCCGGTGTTGATAAAATTGATAATAATTCTGTGATTTCATTTGTTGAAATTTATGGAAATGGAATGAAATTATTTGTCAATCTGGCGGGTAGTTTGTTTCAAAGAATCTGTCCTTAAAATTTCACGTGAAAGTTGTCAAAAACTAAGATCCAGAATATCCAATGAAAATATCTTCTCCATAATTTCATAGCAGCCGAAATGAGACGAAATTCAATTCTTGCGCTCTTATGGATACATTCGTCTGAAAGAATCTATATTATTTAGCGCGGTACTGAAATTTTACTTTTTATCCCGAAACCAAGTTTATGGGGATCAGAACCCTGATTCAGTCGCAATGAATATTTTTTCGTTGTCCCCGAAAAGTACATACGATATCAAATAAAACTATAAAAAGCACTGCTGTGTTGCCAGGAGCATTTGAGCGCTCGTTCATCCTCCTTGTAGGTGAATCCGCATTTTCCAGTTTGAGAAACCAATTGAAAAAATTTTTGACAGCTGTCAAAAAAAAACTAACTAAGGCGAAACTCCAGACTGCACGTCAGTGTTTTAGATGAACAATTTTTTTTTCGATAATTTGCTAGAATTTTCTACGTTATCTATGGTCTTGTTTATGCGATCTGTACAAAATTTTGGACGTTGTTTGAATACCTTCATTTTTCATCTATGTGCAAAATTTTATTCCAATCCAATCAGTAGTTTCGAAATGATCAGGAAAAAATATTTTGAACGGCCATATTCACGAAACCCCTAGTTTAATTTTGCTCATTGATTGATGTGACCGCGACATTCGAGATCCAAACCTACCCTGAAATTTTCAAGTCTATAGGCCTTTACGTTCGAAATTTATAATTTTCTTCTATTTTATGGTTCTAGTCATGCGATCTGGAGAAAATTTTGCACGTAGCTTCAACACGTCATTTTCCATTTGAGTGCAAAATTTCATTTCGATCAAATTAGTGGTTTTGAATTAATCAGGAGAAAGAAAACTTCGAACGGCCATATTCACGGAACCCTTGTTGGAATTCTGCCCATTAACAAACCGAACCCACACAGAAAACTTCTTTCTAGTTTCTAGGTCGTTCCGTTCGAAAGTTATCGTGCTTACGGACGGCCGCAGGGACAGACTTGAATTTTTCACAAATTCGTCATCAGTGAGTCGAACCTTGTCGATCGAGACCATTTTCGGCTCGAAATTCGAAAGATACAGACATCGTGACGAAAGGATATAGGCCCTTGAGTAAGTAGAACGAGCGCTCAACAATGTGCATAGAAAAAGTTATACACAGTCATAGTGCTGGTAACCAACGCATTCATTCTATAAGTCGCTGGTCAACAAATTTCCATATTACGTTGTAGGTATTCAAAATACACTTGGGTGCAATGAAATCGACCCACCTAAAATTCGACACTATTTCAAATAAGTATTTCTCGGAATCCGCTAGTCGGATTTTACTAATTTTTTTTGTAAATTATAGGTCAACAGTCGGTGATGAAGTTGTGTTAAGATACTCTCGTTTGCAATTGAATTTCATCATATACGGGATGAAAAGAAGATTTATTCCTCAACTTTGACACACCCTGTGGGTATAAGGAACAGCAGCAACGAATGCCAAATGGAATCGGACTGAAGTACGATCTCTTCTGGTCGTTTTGTTCTTTTAATCATGTATTTGTCTATATTATTACGGAAATAACAGTCTTTCGAAACTGAGCTGATACCTTGGAAGCCCAGTAAAAAAACCTTGAAAACAACAGGTTTTTCCTGAAACTAAATTTTTTTAATAGCTGATATGAACTCCCCTCGCCCTAATAACATTCCGCATACGATTAGGCATACTTCTAATTAAATTCACTATTGTTTCTTGTAAGATGTTTCGCCACTCTTTCTCTGCTGCAACACAAAGTTCCGGGATCGACGCTGGAATAGGCTCAGAGTACTCTTCGTTTCAGTTCATTCCACAAATTCTCAATGGGGTTTAGGTCAGGACTGCATGGTGGCCACACCATAACTCTAAAATCGACTGCTGCAATGTAGTCTCTGACAATTCTCGAAGAATGTGTACTTTTTGTAAGTTTGTTTGGAAGTTTCCCCCAGGCAGAAATAATAGAGATAAACACAGGATTAGAGAAACAAAATAACCAGAAAAGATGGGACTTTAGTTTGACCCCTTTTGCCATTCGTTTCTGCGGCTTCTTGTATCCACAGGGTGTGTCAAAGTTGAAGGTAAAATCTTCTTATCAATCTTGCACCTCGTATATACTGAAATTGAAATGTGGACAAAGATATCTCAAGATAACATTGTTATCGAAGGTTTAACCAAAAATTTAAAAAAAAGGACATCAATATCCGACTAGCGGCTCGCGAGATATCCATGTTTGAAATTGTGTCAAATTTAAGGTGGGCCGATTTCATTGCTTCCAAGTGTATGTGGTGAATTCAATGCATCTGAGATCTCTATATTCAACCGCGGAGAGACAAGAAATGGTCCTTTTGTCCCAGTCAGAATATTCAATTCTGGAGTGACAATAAGCGACACTTCAGAATAAACGAAATTCGTCATTTGCAATCGTAGACCGGTTTCGATCCGTACCAGACCTCATCAGTACGACTATGCAATATGATAAACTCGATGAATGAAACAAAAGATCTTAAAACATAAGGTAACGTGGTACTGAGAAAGCTTCCCAAATCACGCCACCTGTCCGATCCAAAGTCAACTGTCTCAAATATCTGTAGATCATAAACTGTCTTATCGGCGCTCCGAAAACGAAATACACATGTATGACAACGCCGTAAACATTACAAGCATAAAAAGTCACACATGGAAATTCAACGGATTCCGAATTGAATTGAATCCGTTGAATTTCCATGTGTGACTATTTATATCATAAACTGTCTTATCGGCTCTCCGAAAACGAAATACACATGTATGACAACGCCGTAAACATTACAAGCATAAATAGTCACACATGGAAATTCAACGGATTCAATTCAATTCGTAATCCGTTAAATTTCCATGTGTGACTATTTATGCTTGTAATGTTTACGGCGTTGTCATACATGTGTATTTCGTTTTCGGAGAGCCGATAAGACAGTTTATGATATAAATAGTCACACATGGAAATTCAACGGATTCAATTCAATTCGGAATCCGTTGAATTTCCATGTGTGACTTTTTATGCTTGTTATGTTTACGGCGTTGTCATACATGTGTATTTCGTTTTCGGAGAGCCGATAAGACAGTTTATGATCTACAGATATTTGAGACAGTTGACTTTGGAACGGACAGGTGGCGTGATTTGGGAAGTTTTCTCAGTACCACGTTACCTTATGTTTTAAGATATTTTGTTTCATTCATCGAGTTTATCATATTGCATAGTCGTACGGATGAGATCTGATATGGATCGAAACCGGTCTACGATTGCAAATGATGAATTTCGTTGGTATCTGGGATACATGAATTGTCTTGTTGGCTTGCTTATTAGTTTATCTAGTAAAATTTTTCAATTTTTCATTCTTGAATTCGATCAATTCAGATAAACAGCCGTTATTATTCTTTAAAATTAATATAAAATTATCGAAATAAAAACTTCATATTCTGTACAAAACGTTAAAAAAAATGCAAACTGTCTCAACCTTCCCCACATATGGGAGGCTTGATACGGTGGCTGGAAGGCATGAGACATATGCAATGAAAATATAATTCCTATTATTTTCAATTGCAAATGTCACATGTGAACATTTTTGTGCCTTTGCTAACACCGGATATTCTTCGTTGCACTATTGCGACCACACCATATACACCGTATCCAATATTCGTTAGACCTGGGGACCTGGGCATATAAACCATTGCAATAAACGCAGGCTACATCTTCGTTATCTCTATCATCTTGTTCTTCAATGTCATCCTCATTAGCCGAGATTCCCTGGTCCACATATTCTTTCTTTTCAATACCTCTTTTGATTAATGTTCTTGGCTCTTGTTTTGACTCGGCTTGTTGACTTGGTTTGATTTTTTTCTCGATAATTCCTTCGTAGCTTCCTGAACTTTTTTCTTTGTTACCTTTTCATTAGTTTTGTTGGCAAATTTCTACTTCAATTGCTAATTTTTTCAGGGTATCTGTCAACACTCTTGACCTTCCTTGTTTCCCACCTCCATTCTATTTTCTGGGTACATCCTTAGGATGAGGTCGAATTTGTTCTGGGTTTCGAAAGTAAGGTAAGGAAGTGTTTTTGTCCGTTTCGTTTTCGTGTGATATGTTGCTGGCTGTACTAGGCTCAGTAAGAGAGAGAGAGAGAGTTTATTGGTAATTTTTATAATTACAAAAATTGTTCTCACAAGTCAAAGAAATATGGAAAATAAATTAAATACACATATAAGTACAAGGATTCACTAACTACAAGACAACCACAACCACAGAAAAGATAGGGAAGTCTGTATAATAAGCAGTGAACACTTAAGGTAATAAATTAATAATAAATATATAAATAAAATGGTATTCAAAAGTTAAAATAAAATTAATAAATATGTCAAAATATAAAATGTATAGATAAAATAATATTTACAGGTTGAGATGAATAAGTTATATAAAATAAAATATATAAACCCTAATAGCATACGACGTCCTAGGGACGTACAATTTATGTCCAATTAACGTCAGAACGTCCATGGACGGATATGAACGTCCTTCGTATGTTTGTTTTTGGACAGCATTAGGACGTCCTCTACATATGTCCATTTTTGGTCCAATTAATGTACAATGTCCATACCGAATATCCAGAAGGTGTCCGTGATGGACATAATACGGGACCTTATAAAAAATGCCCATACCGGATATCCAGTAGGTGTCCGTGAAGGACATAAACGAGACCATATGAAAAATATGTCCATACCAAATATCCAGTAGGTGTCCGCGATGGACATAATACGGACCATATAAAAATGTCCATACCAAATATCCATTAGATGTCCGTGATGGACATAAAACGGACCATATAAAAAATATGTCCGTATCGGATATCCGGTAGGTGTCCGTGACGGACATAATACGGATCATTTGAAAAATGTCTTTACCGGATATCCAGTAGATGTCCGTGATGGACATAATACGGACCATATAAAAAATTGTCCATACCGGATATTTAATAGGTGTCCGTGATGGACATAATACGGACCATATAAAATATGTCCATACCGGATATCCAATAGATGTCCGTGATGGACATGATACGGACCATATGAAAAATATGTCCATACCGGCCGCATATCTAAAAGATGTCCGTGATGGACATAATACGGTCCATATAGAAAAATTTGTCCCTACCGAATAATAAATCGAAAATTCGCATTCCGTGGCGAATGTAACATTTTCATTTCAGCTGGTCGAAATAAAACACGTTCTCAACGATAATATACCAAATATTCATTTCTATTCTGGGATATTCGCACGGATTCAGAGATCGCGTAATAAATTTCTTAATAGGGATAGATGATTGTTATCTTACCACATCTGGTAATCTCGCAGGCAATGTAAAAACAGTATTTGCTCGGAATATCGAGAATAGGAATAACGAACATATCATAGATTAATAATAATATTTTTACTATTAGTCTATGGAACATATAATACTGACTACTCATAACTTCCTTTTTTTCAGTTTGTTTTCGATATTTTGAAAAGAAGATTTTTCAATGAATGCAACGACTAGAATTGAAGTATATATTTGAAATTGAATAATCGATCATATAAGACACGAAAAAATGCAAAACAAAATTTTCGAGAAATTTATTTTCACTCCCTGTATAACTGAAAGTGATCGGGCTTCATGAATATTTTAGCTTAGTAGATAAAGTCGAACAGTATCATAATCCAAATTTCCAGATTCCAAATAGGTCCGGTTCTCAAGGACCGTCTAGTAGGCACTCGAACTTGGGACACCCTGTATACCAAATATTTCTATTCTGGGAAAATTCACACGGATTCAGAGATCGCGTAATAAATTTCTCGATAGGGGTGGATGATTGTTATTTTAGAACATCTGGTCATGTCGCAGGGGTTTCGGTTCGGGACGTTCAGGTGAACCTACCTACTAATGGAATGTGGCAGTTCAACTGTTGCATTTGATTAGAAAAGTTTATGCGAAGTGTTTGTTTTATATTCAAAGTTTCAAAGTGTTTGTAGAATATCGTGGTTATATATTCAAAGTTTCGAATAGTTTGTACAATATAGTGCTGTTATATTCAAAGTTTCAAACGTTATTTGTTCTGTGTCTTTTACTATAAAAACAAAGAAGTGAGTGATCATTGATCTTATTATTGGAATTCGAGGATTTCCTGAAAACGGAAGAAAACATGAAAAACTCAGTTAGTTGTGCAAAGTATTAATTGAGTTTTCCCAAAAAAATCTTCAGTAGTGGTATGTTAAAGTTACTAACATAAAAATCTTGGCATTTAGGTATATTTGTAGTTTCTTTCACAAGAATGTCCAATTTCGAAATATAAAAAATTTGCTATTTCAGTTTTATCATTTTGGATATATTGAAAGAAATAAATGAATTTACTATATTTGAGTTTTGTTCTAAATAATGAATCTGTATTTTCTTTTCGTACATGTCTTATTTTTGAGCGCTTGTTTTTAGGTTGAACGACTCTTCAAGGTGGGTGGTGATAGCCCTTATGAATTTTTCAGAAGGGCGTCAAGGGCGATGGCTACACTTTTGACAAATAAATTGGCCAGTGAATACAGCTAGGTTGTCCTAATAAAAGAGCAAATATCTTCGAAAACCAATACAGCTATGCAGATCTTATTATAAGTAAGTATAGTAAATAGTAATATTTGTGTGAGAGTGAGAGTTTATAATGTTGTTGGTAGTAGAGGTTAATCTTAAGTATTTCAATATAAAGATTGAAGTGGATTACCTTCCCTAATAGCACAAAGTAGTCCTATGGACATCCATAGGACGTCCACTTCGGACATTATGGACATCCATAGGACGTCGTTTTCTGGTACAGTGGACGTCCTATGGACGTCCGGGGGACGCACTTTGAACTGAATTCGGACGTCCACCGCGGACATCCAATGGATGTCCCCTAAGGACCATAATTGGACATCACTATGAACGTCCGAGGGACGTCCACCGCGGATATCCAGTGGATATCCCCTTAGGACTATAACTAGACATCACTTTGGACGTCCGAAGGACGTCCACTGGATATCCCCATAGGACTTTAACTAGATATCTCTATAGAAGTCCGAGGGACGTCCATCGCGGACGTCCAGGGGATATTTCCTTAGGACCATAACTAGACATCACTTTGGACGTCCGAGGGACGACCATCTGATATCCCCATAGGACCATAACTAGATATCACTATAGACGTCCGAGGGACGTCCACCGCGGACATCCACTAGATTTCCCCTTAGGACTATAACTAGGCATCACTATGGACATTTGACAGAACATCCTATTATGGTACTGTGGACGTTCAAGATTTAATTGTGACATTTTCATTTCAACATTTTACTTTCACATGTTTTGTACATGAAATTATTGAAACTTTTCTCGACCCCTGATTATTCATTCTCGACCTCTTAGATTCAGAAAGCTTATAGGAACTGCTTTGAAATAAAATAGTAGGTCAAACAACTAAATATTTTTAAAATTTTTGATGAAAAAATAAAACAAAATTAATAAAATAAATGTAAAAATATAAAAAAATAAAAATATGATTTCAAAACATCAAAAAACAGCCTAACCTAACCTAACATAACCTATATAATAAAAAAAATAACTGTCTTGTTGAAAAAAATCTCAATCTTAATGATCTATATCAAAAATCATTTATTGAGCACTCGTACAACTTACACGAGGGCTATATCATTTCGTCACGATGTCTGTATTTTTCGAATTTTGAGACGAAAATGCTCTCAATCGAGTATGTTCGATTCACTGATGACGAATCCGTCGGAAAATTCGAGTGTGTCCGTCCGTCCGGCCGTAAGCACGATACTCTCGAACGGATCAACCTAGGGACTTGAAATTTTCAGTGTAGGTTCAGATCCCAAATGCCTCGGTTGAGTTCGTTAATGGGCCAAATTCGTCTAGGGGTTCCGTAAATATGGCCGTTCAAAGTTTTGTTCCCCCGATTACTTGAAAACTACAGATTTGATTGAAATGAAATTTTGCACTCAAATGGAGAATGAGGTATTCAAGCTACATGTGAAATGTTGTCCAGATCGCATGACCAGAACCATAGAAACCATAGAAAATTGTAACTTTCGAACGGAAACGCCTAGGGACTTGAAATTTCCAGGATAGGTGTGCATCTCGAATGTCGTTATCACGTTCATCTATGAGCAGAATTATACTAGGGGTTCCGTAAATATGGTCGTTTGAAATTTAGTTTTCTTGATAATTTCAAAACTACAGATTCGATCGTGACGAAATTTTGTATACTAATGGAGAATGATATATTCAAGCTACATTTCTCCAGATCACATGACCAGAACCATAGAAACCATAGAAAATCATAACTTTCGAACGAAAAGGCCTAGGGACTTGAAATTTTCAGGATAGGTGTGGATCTGAAATGTTGCGTTCACGTTTATCAATGAACAGAATTATACCAGGGGTTCCGTAAATACGGTCGTTTGAAATTTTGGTTTCTGGATAATTTCGAAACTGCGGATTCGATCGAGATGAAATTTTGTATTTTAATCGAGAATGATATATTAAAACAATATTTTGTCCAGATCGCATGACCAGAACCATAGAAACCATAGAAAATTGTAACTTTCGAACGGAAAGGCCTGGGAACTTGAAATTCTCAGGGTGGGTTTGGGTCGCAAATATGGCGATCACGTTCATCTATGAGCAAAATTAGACTAGGGGTTCCGTGAATATGGCCGTTCAAAATATTTTTTTTCTGATAGTTCCGAAAATACTAAGCGGATTGGGATGAAATTTTGCACATAGCTGAGTAATAATGTATTCAAACTACGTGCAAAATTTTGTCCAGATCGCACCACCAAGACCATAGATACAGTAGAAAATTCTAGCGAATTATCGAAAGAAAAATTGGTCACCTAAAGCACTGACATGATATCTGGAGTTTCGCCTAAGTTTCAGAATTCTTTTGACAGCTGTCGAAAATTTCTTCAATTGATTTCTGAAACTGGAAAATGCGAATCTACCTACAAGGTGCATGTACGAGCGCTCAAAAGCTCCTGCCTTCACGGCAGTGCTTTTCGTAATCTTTTTGAGTAGACCTCTTCTCCTCTGCCATAAGTCGTTCTTTGGCTGTCCTTAACTTTTTTTTCTACCTTCTTCTACCTCTTTTATGGAAGAGTCTTTGGTTTTGATATTCAATCGAGCAGATCCTGAAAGAAAAATATACCAATATTTAAATTCTTGTTATGTTTATTTTGGTTGAATGTGACCAATATGAAAGAGACATTAGCTACATCTGCAATCAGTGTCTTTCGCATCAAAATACAATATTGTACACAAAAACTTGCAGAAAACGGTTCTAATCATGTATCAAATAGATACAAACAAACAATATTCAACTTTTGCAACCACTATATGAACAGAAAACATATGAAATTGTTCTTTGTGAAGTCTGATGAATCGTAATTGCTTCATTATAAGAATTTTCAGCCAATATCAGAAGTTTTAACAACCCTTATGGCAATATACTCTCTCGCATTGAAAGGATTAAGTATCACCCCATACTTCAGTCTAGACTCTACAAAAGCAAAGTACATAGATCGCAGTGTCTTCTGAGCTAATGAGTGGGAAAGTACTCTCAGCGCAAATATGTTCCTACTGAGACATAGTGTCAACTCATCCACATGAGCATTCCACCTAAGTGTTGCATCCACATGAACTCCCAAAAATTTAACCGCCTCATTATCGCCACCATATCTCAAACTCAAAATTAGAGACTGTGTTTTGCTCTCATTCATGCTGAGGCCATTTGCTATGAACCACTCAAGAGTTTTCGCCACAGCAGCTCGCCCCAACTTATTCGAGCTCTCAATATCATCTGACTCAACCTCAATTGTTGTGTCATCGACAAATTGTGTGGTTTCTACTTCAGGAATATAATCAGGCAAATCGTTGATATAAATTAAAAATAGTGCTGGCCCAAAATTAGAGCCTTGCGGAACTCCAATGGTCAGTTCTTTCATACCCGAATACAATCCATCTGCAAAAACAACTTGCCTCCTATCGCACAAAAATAACTCGATCAGTTTCATTGCCGTGAAATCAAAACCATATCTCTTCGATTTATAAAGGAGCTTGTCAGAAGCAAGTCAAAAGCCTTCGACAGGTCGATGAACGAGGCCAAGTAATGTTTACCTTGTTCAAAACATTCAATAGTGTAATTTATGAAATGGATGATAGCCTCTGTCGTGTTCCTTTTTTTTCTATAGCCAAACTGACTGGTTGAAAAAAGTTTATATTCCTCCAAGAAGTTAATTACTTGGGATGCTATTATTTTTTCAGAAATTTTTGAGAATATTGGAACCAGTGAAATGGGTCTGAAATTACTTCTATCTTTGCGATCTCCCTTATTGTGAATCGGGATTACTTTAGAAATTTTCAAACATGGAAACAACCTGTTGACCAACATTTGTTTAAAAGTTTCGTGAGAGGTAGAATAATACTGTTTATGTTCTATTTGATTATCTGAACTGAGAGGCCGTAATAATCGGTACTCCTGCTATTCTTCATATTTTTTATTATGTCACGTACCTCATTGAAACTGACCTCACGGAATTTGAATTGCATTTCAAGTGGCACCTGCTTTCTGAACGATTCATCAAATGCTACAGTTGGCCTAGGTAGATGTGATATTATTTCTTCTGGAACTGTGGAGAAATAATTGTTGAAAGCATCTGGAGCAATTTCTAGAGGAGGTGAAGCCTTCGATTTATGCAAATGGTCATTAGCTATCTGCCAAGCTGTACATTTGTTATTCGAATGCTTAATTTTCTCGTTATAGTAATAGATTTTAGCTTTCCTGATTTCTTTCCTATACCTCCTAGTTAAGCTATTCCTAACCTCAAGAAGACTATCAGACCGTTATTTCGCATATAAAACCCAGACAAAAAGCAGACATGATCTCATCTCCCGAAGTTCATGAGAAAACCAGCCCCCACTTTTTTTTGAATTATTAACTCTCTTGGATTGCAATGGAAACGAAGATCTAAATATGTTTACAATTATATTGTGGAATCATTCGAAAGATTCATCACAACTGGATTCAGTATTTATAAAATCCCAACTGATATTTTCAAGCTCACAATGCATCATATTAAATCCTACCTGTGTAAGAGGTCTAGTTACTCTGTGTATATACTTAGAATTCACACTCATTCCCCTCACATGCAAAAACTGTGCGTCATGATCAGAGAACTCTGGTCCTATTATACCCATATGTTCATTATTTACATCAAAGTCAGTAAAAATATTATCAAGAAAATTCCACACATGTGATTTTCAACCAATAAGAACTTGTATTTCTGACAGATCACCATCGCAACGGATGAATTTTAGTGGAAATTTTTTCCTCGTGGGTACCCAACAGCGAATTATACTGGAATTTTTTTTTGGCGTTTATAATGACAGAATATTCTTCTTGACAATCAAATTTTTTTTTGTTCACATGAGTGGAATTTTCTTACCGAATACCACACGAGATCGAATTAAATCCGGAAATTTTTTCTCGCTTATGAATATTTTTAGAAAATTATCCCGAGTCGAAGACGAGGGATAATTTTCAAAATATTCATGAGCTCGAAAAAATTTCCGGAAATAATTTGACCTCTAGTGGTATTACTAGTGACAATTTTTGCTCTAGTCGGTTCAAATATATTTTTTGCTTGTAACCGAAAGAAATCAAAAGATCAATACCTGCCTTAGCCTCCCTATCCAAAACAAATTCAATATCACAACTTATACTAAACTCCACATTAAAATCTCCACAAATTATTGCCTTATCTCTATTAGCACCTATACAATTAAGAACTGACTCTAAATTCGAAATGAATGTGTCGAAATTTCTAGAAGGTGACGAATAAATACATATAACAATGACACCTGTTCTAAGCAGCTCAACTGCTGATAACTCACAGTGTACTTCTCTAGATTTTTCCCTGATTTCCTGGATAATTGGACATTCTGAACAGGCGATTTGGGAATCGACCAATATCATTGTCCCTCCGCCTTTTGAGCGCTCGTACTACTTACACGAGGGCTATATCATTTCGTCACGATGTCTGTATTTTTCGAATTTTGAGCCGAAAATGGTCTCAATCGACTATGTTCGACTCACTGATGACGAATCCGTCGGAAAATTCGAGTCTGTCCGTCCGGCCGTCCGTCCGGCCGTCAGCACGATAACTCTCGAACGGATCAACCTAGAGACTTGAAATTTTCAGTGTAGGTTCAGATCCCGAATGCCGCGGTTAAGTTCGTTATTGGGCAAAATTCGCCCAGGGGTTCCGTAAATATGGCCGTTCAAAGTTTTGTTTCCCTGATTACATGAAAACTACAGATTCGATCGAGATGAAATTTTGCACTCAGATGGAAAATGAGGTGTTTTAGCTACATGCGAAATTTTGTCCAGATCGCATGACCAGAACCATAGAAACCATAGAAAATTGTAACTTTTGAACGGAAATGCCTAGGGACTTGAAATTTTCAGGATAGGTGTGGATCTCGAATGTCGTGATCACGTTCATCTATGAGCAACATTATACAAGGGGTTCCGTAAATACGGTCGTTTGAAATTTGGTTTTCTCGATAAATTCGAAACTATGGATTTGATCGTGACGAAATTTTGTATTTAAATCAAGAATGATATATTCGAGCTACTTTGTTTCCAGATCGCATGATCAGAACCATAGAAACCATAGAAAATCATAACTTTTGAACGGAAAGGCCTAGGGACTTGAAATTTTCAGGATAGGTTCGGATCGCGAATTTCGCGATCACTATCATCAATGAGCAAAATTAGACTAGGGGTTCCGTGAATATAGCCGTTCAAACTATATTTTTCCTGATAATTTCGAAAATACTCATTGGATTGAAATGAAATTTTGCTCATATATGAAGAATAATGTATTCAAACTACGTGAGAAATTTTGTCCAGATCGCATTACCAAGACCATAGATACCGTAGGAAATACTAGCGAGTTATCGAAAAAAAAAAATGGTCACCAAAGCACAGACGTGAAGTCTGGATTTTCGCGTTAGTTTGAAATTTTATTTGACAGCTGTCAAAATCTTTCCAATTGGTTTTTAAAACTGGAGCATGCAAATCTACCTGCAAGGTGCATGTACGAGCGCTCAAAAGCTCCTGCCTTCACGGCAGTGCTTTTCGTAATTTTTTTTACTCGCCTTGTGTAGGCATGTCCCACATACCAATCATCAATACATACTCCCATGGATTGTTCCTTACTGAGCCAATGTTCACTAAGGCGTCAGACGTCATATTTTGTAGGTTGGGCGTCAAGCATACCCTCCAAGTCATTTATTTTATTCTTCAAACATTACACATTTGCATGTACCAAGTTAAGGCTGTCAACAATTTCAGTGGATTTTTTCAACAGTTTAATATCAGGAATAAAATTTTTATTTATGCCCTTGTCAGTTTCTTCGAAAAAATCTTGACATGTAAGCTCCATCAGGCCAGCAATGATAGTTCTTGGCTATGTCTATGTTTGTCTTGTCAATAATAACCTTGAAGGAACTGTATTTGTCAGGTATTTTCGACTTAAGTGCCAAACAGTCTGCTTCAGGAAAAGTTTTCCTCACCATCATTTCGAATTCCTCCACTTTAGTGCTGGGAGCAATCCTGAAACAAATAAAGCAGTCTTTTTTTTCCAATTGCTTCAATTGGATTGTACCTGCTGTCACCAATTATCTTCCATTCCTTCATATTCGGTGTTTTGATATCGGATTTACTCGCTTTCCTCCCTTTGACGTTATCGTACTTTATGTCAGCTTTCATATGACAATCAGTATTGTAAATAGTTTTAGTACTGTCCGATTCAGTTGATCTACTCTTCTTATGTTCGACAAGGTAGGTGATCCAATTATTGCCATGTTCCTAATATTGCCATATCCAATAAATACGTTAATTCGCCCTTTACATCACTGATAGCGTAGTCATATCAACTTCGTATCAAGACGAACCCTGTAAACCAGTGGCGGCTGGTGGACATTTATCGTGGGTCGGCAGATATATATATATATATTTATCCAACAGACGTATTCAGTCCCGGTATACTTGGCAGGCTACCTAAGACCCATGTGATCCGGGTGTTTTTCACGAGTATATAAATGAAAAATAAGCTGTTTGAAAATATAACTCCTCAGGCATCTAAAGAGGGGAAACAAAAATTTCCATTCAAAAAAGTTATATATTCGACTCTATTTTTGAGACCCGAAACATTCCACCGACTTTTCATTCCCACATATACTGGGCAGAGATATACGGCCAACCTTTTCGATCCCAGCGGTGTTGTCAGATCATTGGGATCGATCTCGTCGGGGGCGTTATTGTTATATTTGTATAAGTATTGTGAAGAAGTGAAAAAGGAAAGAGAATATTGCGCTTTTTCCAATTGTCCAGCGTGCTATTGCATGAAATGTGTTTATTTTCATTGAATTAATCTCAACTCTCATTTTGGATGAATAAAAATAATTCAATACGTCAGAACAAGGGCGGATATAACTTTTTTTCATGGAAGGGGTAATAACGATTGGGAACCCATAAATCAGGTTCACAACATTCAATCACTTCATATCAATTTCGAAATAAACATTCTTTCAAACTCAAATACAAGAAAAAATCAAAATAAAACAAAAAACATACGTAAATAAAAATTTTTATTGCATACAATATTTTTTGTGCATCACGTTGCGTAGATTTGATACTCATGAGGGGTTATTACCCCCTATACTACCCCCGTAAATCCGCCCTTATGCCAGAATGTCCGTTATTTTCGAATATCGAGTCGAAATGATCTCAAACGAGTGGATTCGAATCCTTACAGAATCTGAGGTAGAAACCGATTCTGCCTTTTCACACGATAAATTTCAAAAAGAATAAGCTTGAAACTTCCAGTGTAGCTTAATAATCCGAGAATCTCGCAGTATTTCGTTATTGCGTGAATTTAAAGTTAAAAAAAAAATGCTGAAATTTTATTTCCTCAGTGATTCGAAACGTATCAATCCAATAAATGGAAACTTGGGAATCACTTGCACTTCAATAGATCGATGAAATGTGCAGATTTAGTATGAATTATTCCGCCAAAAGATCAAGAATAAATGTTAGAAAAAATTTGAAATGACAGAAAATATCTTTCAGATGTCGATAAAATTTTGTGTTAATAAGGGTGAATAGTGAAACGACTTGCCTGTCATTTCAGCTCTACATGCATTACGCGTTGAATCTATTCAATTGTACTCTAAACCAGAGATAAATTTTGTTTTTCTCTAGAAACGAAATGAATCGAAAGGTTCATTTATGTATTCATATAAAATATTCAATTGTGGATGAAAATAAAACATTGAAAACAATGTATACATTTGATTCACAACTTCTTTCTAGCCTTATTTTTTGCGAAAGAATCAATGACTATCTAGACTTCATACTGCTTCGTTGTCGATTGATATTATTGCGGTAAATGTCGCAGTCGGGCTTGTCCCATACTATTTCTCCAATAATTTTTTATAATTTTTTGTTTGCTGAATGATCTTTCAGCTTCTGCAGAGGTGACAGTAATTGTATGGAACAGTAATATTGCTGTCAATACTTCTGTTAGGTCGCATTCCAGCATTCCGTATTTCGTAATTATTTTCATGCAAACTTCGTGAATTGTCCATGCCTTATTTAATTCGGGTAGAAATAGGTGGTAAATATTGAGGAATTGAAGGTAAAAGTTGGAGCCTATTATTTCAGAATATATATTTCGAAATTGGTCACACCTTTTAATTATAGCTTTTTCATCTAGATCTAGTGAAAATGATGGTGATAGAATATTGAAAATTTTACTGACTGAAATCATATCATCGAAACATGCATTCAATTGCTATTCTATCTAATACTTTGTAGACAATATTTATTGATTTATTCTGAATATCTCATCTCTGCTTCGAAATCTGTGATCAGAAGCTAATTCATCGAAGTGTTTTTCAACTTCTGTTCGCATTTTTTCAACGAAATAGGGATTTCGTACGGATGAACGAAATAAATATAAAATAAACTTGCATTTCAATCTGGCTGGGTGGCAAGGAGAGCGAGCGGTAACAGATGTTTTTCTTGACAACCCTACGAGCGGCGAAAAAGTACCTACATACTTGTTTTGATATAAAGGAGAAGGGACAAAAGAAATGATGACATAGTACGGAAGCGTAGAAAACTTCATGTAATTTTCGAATAATTCAATGTAACGTGAGTAATTTTCTAATGGAAAAAATCGATTGAATACATACTATTTACGTAATATTACAAATTATAATTGGTACAGCGCTGATTTATACATTTCATATTGATCACATAGAGCTTATTTAAAAATGTTAAAATATTGAGTTTTTTTCAGCTAGTTCAAACGGGGTGTGGTGGTCAGAGCTTGGCCCCTCCCGGCACCGGTTTGCACCTGTGTAGTTACACCGCTGCGTCCCTTACTATGTTGAATAGTAATGGACTCAGAGAGTCAGCCTGTCGAATACCATTATTTATAGGAATGTTAATGTTCAACTTGCCGTTAGCTCGGGCCTGTATACTGCAGTTGGTCTATATGACAGCAGCTCTTTGTCAATTATGCCAAATCAGCAGTTACGGAAATATAAGGATTTTTCATTCAATAATTCGTTGGAATTTGAAATGGTTCTGGTTATGCGATCTGGAAAAAATGTAGCTTCTATATATTTTGCTCCATTGAAATACAAAATTTCGTCACGATTTCAAACGGCCATATTTACGGAATTCCTAGTCTGATTTTACTCACTGATAAACGCGACTGCGACATTCGCGATCCACACCTATCCTGAAAATTCAGAGTCCCTTTCGTTCGAAAGTTATAATTTTTTATGGTTTCTATGGTTCTGGTCATGCGATCTGGATAAAATTTCGCATGTAGCTTGAACACGTCATTTTTGTGTAAAATTTCATCTTGATCGAATCAGTAGTTTCGAAGTAATCGTGAGAACAAAATTACGAATGGTTATATTTACGGAACCCTGATGTTATCCTGTCCATTAACGAACATACAGACCGACAGACAGGCACGATACCAAAGTTGCTCATAATCGTCTGAAATGCATTTTGCGAGTGGAAATTTTGGAATCGGAGACCAAAAGGGATCACAATGCTTCTTCCACTACCTTCGGTAGACTCGGAAGCATTTTTTCTCATGACGACGGTTCCCTGTACCGGGTTTGTATAAGCTTCGTAAAGTATGGTTTGTAGATTTATAATATCAGAAAGATGAAATATCCAATTTTCGAGCTGCATGAGGACAATTAAAAAAACATTTCTATTGACGACGGCTCTATATACCGGGTTTGTATAAGCTGTGGGAAGTATGAATTTCAGGTTTATATACAATCTACAGCGTTGTCATATTTAGGGACTGGAGGAGTTGATTGACTATATCAATTATATACAGCGTGTTGATGTCGACGGAGGCGCCCTCGCACTGGTCGAACCCTGAAGTTTTCTGTATTTATTATGATGTTTCACCGATTTTTCACACCCGGCTGAAAATTTACCCCTGGCATCCCCTCACGTTCCTCAGCAAGATTATATGGTCAAACGTTACCAGACCCGGAGCCGGGTCTGACAACGTCACTTTTGGACTGAAAAGTCGGTAGAGTATATCGATTTGGGTCTGTATAGGCGGTCGAATAAATCTATATACATATATATATAAACCGCGGAAGCCTATCCGAACACACATATAAAAAAATATATACATATATAAGTATAATGGTGAAAAAAATGGCATGTTTTTCAAAAGAAGCCTATTCTCGTATGATAAATTTTCAATCGCATCAATCAAAAATTTCACTTTGTCGGAGTTTCACAAGAAGCAACATATTCTCTAACCGGATTTATCGCCATTTTGCTCACGTAAAAATCACTTACCCTTTATGAGCCAAACAAACGGAAAAACTTAACGGTTTATCAATAACAAAAAATATTGCGACTCATTTAAGGGCGAGAAACCAACACAAATTTCGAAACTCGGCTCTCGAGCCCTAAACGATAGGGAGCAGAACGAGGTTTTCCGAACCATCCTCGTGAATCGAGATACAGCGGTACCGGGTCGGCAAATTGACGACTGCCGTACCCAGGATATATAGGGCCAACAATATGAGTTTAATTTTGGTCGCTCAACTATTTTTTTCCTTCGAAAAATGTATGAAACTTGTCGGAAATTTATAAGTATTACATATATGTGCAGCATGCACGTCTATGAAAAATATTAAATACGACAAATATTCATTTTGAGCAACAATAATCTCTTGTAATTATTATGTCATTTGTTATGTGAAACAGAAAATATCGGATATTCGATAAAAAAAAACCTTAATATTGATCATTTTCTGAATAAAATTCCAACAGGAATAATTCAACTTTGAACTAATTCGATTCATTGTTATTAACGCTTCGTCGAAAGATATCTAGATAGGGTCGGCAATATGAGCAAAGATGTACCTCATCGAACGACGTTCTTCGTGTATTCGAGATGGGCCTATTTTGTCTACGGACCTAGTATACGATGCGGGATTGGACTTGGAAGAGCGTGATATTTTCAAGAAGTTGCACAGGTATCACGTACCTGATTTTTTTTAATTTTTATAAAATGGATTGGGACTATTGGGAGTCATGTATATAGCGGTAATTTGACAAAAGTGAAAATTTGCATTTTTGCTGATCGAGATTTTTAGGGTCGGCAGTGCCGACCCTGCCGTCCCTGACGAGCCGCCACTGCTGTAAACACATTTGACGTGCAGTAATGGCGTTCAGTTAGAAGCAGTGGGAGTTATATGCATTTCTACTGTGAATCTTTTGAAAACCGTACTACTTGTAACAAGCGTCTTGAAGGAGATTATTGTGAAGTGATAGCGTAATCAGGTATGTACAATAATGTGTTTTCTCAATCCGTAATATCTTTATTCAAATATGAAAGGGAATTATATTATATAAAAAAATTTAGAAAAGCACTGCCGTGAAGGCAGGAGCTTTTGAGCGCTCGTACATGCACCTTGTAGGTAGATTCGCATTCTCCAGTTTTACAAACCAATTTGAAAGATTTTGACAGCTGTCAAAGAAAATTTCAAACCAACACGAAAATCCAGACTTCACGTCAGTGCTTTGGGTCCATTTTTTCGATAATTCGCTAGAATTTTCTACGGTATCTATGGTCTTGGTAATGCAATCTGGACAAAATTATACATTATTCTTCATATATGTGCGAAATTTCATTTCAATCCAATAAGTTTTTTCGAAATTATCAGAAAAAATATAGTTTGTACGGCAATATTTACGGAACCCCTAGTCTAATTTGGCTCATTGATAAAAAGGATCGCGAAATTCGCGATCCGAACCTATCCTGAAAATTTCAAGTCACTAGGCCTTTTTGTTCGAAAGTTATGATTTTCTATGGTTTCTATGATTCTGATCATACGATCTGGAAGAAATGTAGCTCGAATATATAATTCTCAATTTAAATTCAAAATTTCGTCGAGATCGAATCCATAATTTTGAAATGATCAAGAAAATTGAATTTCAAACGGTCATATTTACGGAACCGCTAGTCTTATTTTGCTCATTGATACACGTGAACGCTACATTCACGATCCACACCTATCCTGAAAATTTCAAGTCTCTAGGCCTTTCCATTACAAAGTTATAATTTTCTATGGTTTCTATGGTTCTGGTCATGCGAGCTGAACAAAATTCTGCATGTAGCTTGAGTACGTAATTATCCATCTGAGTGCAAAATTTCACCTCGATCGAATGTGTAGTTTAGGAGTAATCAGAAAAACAAAATTTCGAGCGGCCATATTTACGGAACCCCTTGGCGAATTTTGCCCAATAACGAACTTAACCGCGGCATTCGAGATTCGAACCTACCCTGAAAATTTCAAGTTTCTAGGACATTCCGTTCGAGAGTTATCGTGTATACGGCCGGACGGCCGGACGGACAGACTCGAATTTTTCGACGGATTCGTCATCAGTGAGTCGAACATAGTCGATTGAGACCATTTTCGGCTCAAAATTCGAAAAATACAGACATCGTGACGAAATGATATAGCCCTCGTGTAAGTTGTACGAGCGCTCAAAAATAGCATTTTATGTCTGAGCAGCTATGATCCTTAAATTGCCATGTGAAATATTGCCATGGCAATATTTGGAACTTACTCTAAGAATTCATATTTGAGCAAGAATATCTTTTTTCAACAGAATGCCAAATAAAAAATTAGCCCAGTGGTCTGAGGCGAATCTAGCCTAAGCTTTAGAAGCTATAAGAGCTGGAAGCAGTATAAGCCAAGCAGGATCGAATACGATATGAAATTCCTAGAACGACTCTTGGCCTACATTTTCGAAAACAAAATTCTATCAAACGTAATTTAAGTTTAAGTTAAATTTGAGCTTAGTTATTACTCATTTATTTGTTCTTTAATACATGTTCCTCTTATTTCCAGTACTGTGGCAAAATTTGGATCATGAGTTCCTAATATTGTCAGTTTGCAACTTCCAAATAAAACAAGAACACCATTTTTTTCAATTGCTTTATTGCGATTTTCGTATATGTTTTGGAATATGGATATATTCATTACTTCTTCAATAAAATTACACACCAATATGACTCAATTTGATTTTTATAAAAAATAATGTGTCTTAGCATGGCAATATTTGGCTCAATTACCTTATAAACACCTTATCGTAGCGAGGCTTGATACATGTATCAAGCCGCCCCACGGGAAATGTCTCAATCCTCCACGAAAGCAAGTTTTGAAGTGATCTATGTTTTCATTTCATCTCCTTACACTTGGACGGGCGAATATAACCCTTAATTTTTTTTTTTTATGCATATTTCCGCGTAAAATGTTTATTTTGCCGAAAAGTTAATGGACGATCATAAAACCCTAATGTAATACTGACAGCTGTACAGGTTATTGTCACGCACTGTCCTCTATCGGAGGATAGTGTTCACTAGCCTTTGACCTTTGAAAATAGCTATAGACCGCGAATATAAAGCTGTATCAAGCCTCCCTGTGTATCAACCCTCCCCTGTCTCCCCTACAATTAATTGCATTTCTGTTGATTTCTTTTGGCGTCCTTTACACTATTTTCGAATCAACGCAAAATTGAGGAAATTGAAGCATTCAAAATATTTTTTGAGAGGCCGAAGTTACTTCAACATAAGAGGCTATTTCAATAAACAAATTACGTTAGGTGTTCCAGGTGGAACATTCTCAAAAAGTTTCAGTACCCATGTTAGAGTGTTTGGACGCTTGGTGTGTTGTGCCATCCTGTTCGGAGTAAATGACGAACCTTCTCAAGTAAACTGCGAACATATAATTCACATATAGGGCATTTCCATAACATAATCACGATGACTTGCACAAATTCGATTGACTTTAAACGAGGCAACACGGCAAACTCGAACTGATTCAACATGTTCGTTTGACATAAAAATTACACCATGGGGTCAGATGATTGACATACCTAATCTTACTTTTCCTGGTTTTGTCATATAGAGATATCTGAAGAAAGAGAGTTGAAAAAGCATACAATCCAAGTAAATGAAATTCGTATGTAGGATTAAATATTGTTGAGAATAATTTGAAGCAATAAAATTTGTTGAAATTTCGAATGGGCGTTCGACAGCACGCATGAGAGCAGGGACAAAGACAGCATTCGAATGATAAGGTAGGTGATCCAATTTTTGCCATGTTCCTAATATTGCCGTATCCCATAAATACGTGAATTCGCCCTTTACATCACTGATAGTGTAGTCATATCAAGTTCGTATAAAGACGAACCCTGTAAACACATTTGACGTGCAGCCGGTCAGTAAAGGCGTTCATTCAGAAGAAGTGGGTGTTATATGCATTTCTACTGTAAACCTTCTGAAAACTGTACTACTTGTAACAAGCTTCTTGAAAGAGATTATTGTAAAGTGATATCGTAATCAGGTATGTACAATAATGTGTTTTCTTAATCCGTAATTTGTTAATTTAAATATGAAAGGGAATGATATATAAATAGCATTTTATGTCTGAGCAGCTATGATCCTAATATTGCCATGTGAAATATTGCCATGGCAATATTTGGAACTTACTCTGAGAATTCATATTTGAGCAAGAACTTTTTTTTTTTAACAGAATGCCAAATAAAAAGCTCAGTGGTCAGAGGCGAATCTTGCCGAAGCGATAGAAGCTATAAGAGCTGAAAGCAGTACAAGCCAAGCAGGAATACGATATGAAATTCCTAGAACGAATCTTGGTCCACATTTTCGAAAACAAAATTCTATCAAACGTAATTCAAGTTCAAGTTAAATTTAAGCTTAGTTATTATTCATTTATTTGTTTTTTAATACATGTTCCCCTTATTGCCAATACTGTGGCAATATTTGGATCATTAGTTCCTAATATTGTCAATTTGCAACTTTCAAATAAATCAAGAACACCATTCTTTTCAATTGCCTTATTGCGATTTTTGTATATGTTTTGGAATATGGATATATTCATTACTTCTTCAATAAAATTACACACCAATATGACTCAATTTGATTTTTACAAAAAACAATGTGTCTTAGCATGGCAATATTTCCTCAATTACCTTATATCTTTGTTCATCCTCAAGTATGAATAATTGAGTATTCACTGATACAATACACTTCGATTTTTAGTGAATATCAACTACTTATGGATTTTCATCAATTATCGACCACCAATTAAATATTATGTTTGAATGCTTCACGATTTACCAAGACAGCCGGTCCTATAATAGGTCACCTACTGTTATTGAAACCTTATTATTATGATATTTCATCATTTAGAAGCAAGCGTATGCTATTTCATAAGTTTTTTAAGTGGAACAGATTTACATTACACGAGTATCTCCTAATTTTTGTCAATGTTCCAGTAAAATGAATTTTAAAGTCTAATTCAACTATTCAACTAAGTTTCTGAGTCTGAAGTACCCAGAGAATTAAGATAACAATAATGCAACTAGATATTTCACTCTAATTCTCGAATAAAATAGTTATACTCATGCACGCCTATGAGAATCCCCTCCAAAGACATTGGTTCTAAGAGCATCGGAGTAGCTGCTGCTGGTCACTCCCCACATTATCTTATGATAATTGCAAGGCCTATAAACTTCAATTAATGGCAACAAATATACATAAAGCAGATCAAAGTATTTCTTAGTGAGTTATAAGGATTGGGTCGGTAATACAGGGCGCAATTAAGCCCACTCGGTCCAGACTGATCGACGATGACGCGTCGATCGCCATTTCTGAACCTAATTCATGAGGTCTCCTCCGTAAAGGAATCCAATTATTATTTATATTTCGAGAAGAGTTATGGTGGTTTTATGTGAGGTAGGCCGACACTTATTCGCCCATTTGAATATCTGGTAGCTCGTTTTTCAGTTTGTGCGTCCGTCTTTTAGGAAGTACCTAGGTTTTAACGACATCTTTCAAAGAGCAAAAAGTATCTTGCTATTACTAATTTTTGGTTTAGTTTGAGGAAATGAAAATGTATGCGTTTCGTACTTTTTGAGCGCTCGTACTACTTACACGAGGGCTATATCATTTCGTCACGATGTCTGTTTTTTGAATTTTGAGCCGTCTCAATCGACTATGTTCGACTCACTGATGGCGAATCCGTCAAAAAATTCTAGTCTGTCCGTGCGGCCGGCCGTTAGCACGATAACTCTCGAACAGAACAACCTAGAGACTTGAAATTTTCAGTGTGGCTTCAGTTCCCGAATGCCTCGGTCAAGTTCGTTAATGGGCCAAATTTCACTAGGGGTTTCGTAAATATGGCCGTTCAAAGTTTTGTTACCCTGATTACTTGGAAACTACAGATTTGATCGAGATGAAATTTTGCACTCAAATGGAGAATGAGGTGTTCAAGCATGTTCATTTATGAGCAAAATTATACTAGGGGTTCCGTAAATATGGTCGTTTGAAATTTTGTTTTCTCGATAATTTCGAAACTATGGATTCAATCAAGATGAAATTTTGTATTTTTATCGGGAAATGATATATTGAAGCAATATTTTGTCCAGATCGCATGACCAGAACCATAGAAACCATGGAAAATTGTAACTTTTGAACGGAAACGCCTAGGGACTTGAAATTGTCAGGCTAGGTGTGGATCTCTAATGTCGTGATCACGTTTATCTATGAGCAAAATTATACTAGGCGTTCCGTTAATATGGTCGTTCGAAATTTAGTTTTCTTGATAATTTCAAAACTACAGATTCGATCGTGACGAAATTTTGAATACTAATGGAGAATGATATATTCAAGCTACATTTCTCCAGATCGCATGACTAGAACTATAGAAACCATAGAAAATCATAACTTTCGAACGGAAAGGCATAGGGACTTGAAATTTTCAGGATAGGTTCGGATCGCGAATTTCGCAGGCATGTTCATCAATGAGCTCAATTAGACTAGGGGTTCCGTAAATACGGTCGTTTCAAATTTTGTTTTCTCGATAACTTCGAAACTACGGATTCGATGGAGATAAAATTTTGTATTTCAATCGAGAATGATATATTAAAGCAACATTTTATCCAGATCGCAAGATCAGAACCATAGAAACCATAGAAAATTATAACTTTCGAAGGAAAAGGCCTAGGAACTTGAAATTTTCAGGGTAGGTTTGGATCGCGAATGTCGCGGTCACGTTCATCAATGATCGAAATTAGAATAGGGGTTCCGTAAATATGGCCGTTCAAAATATTTTGTTCCTGATAATTCCGAAACCACTGATTGGATTGGAATGAAATTTTACACCTTGCTGAAAAATAATGTATTCAAACTACGTGCAAAATTTTGTCCAGATCGAATCAACAAGACCATAGATACCGTAGAAAATTCTAGCGAATTATCGAAAAAAAATTGGTCAGCTGAAGCACTGACACGAAGTCTGGAGTTTCACTTAAGTTTGAAAATTTTTTTGACAGATGTCGAAAATTTCTTCAATTGATTTCTAAAACTGGAAAATGCGAATCTACCTACAAGGTGGATGTACGAGTGCTCAAAAGCTCCTGACGTCACGGCAGTGCTTTTCGTAATTTTTCGTTCACATTAGGAAACGAAAACATATTAGAATATCATCATGAGACAAATATTATTTGTCTAATGATGTCTAATTGAACCTCTTTTGAAAGTCATGGACTGATTAAACTCTGTTCTGAAGCAACGAAGCAACAGATCCTTGTAGAAAAGCAAAGAATCCGAGGGCATTGAAGTACACATAATCACCTATCGAATACGTCTCTTCTAGTGAAGCATTGATAACAATAATAATATGTTTATTAAAAATAAACAGGAAAAATTACAGAGGTATTTATTTCGAGGAATAAACTGCTCCACATGAGTTAGGGATATTGACTTAAAGTGCAAAAAAATATAGCTAAAATAAGATTTTTGTGATGAAAATTCATATCAATATGATTTCAAGTTGCAAATTAATTTTAGCTTGTAGGTCTGCAGCGTCTACAGGGTGGTTAAGTGAAATTGAGTAAAATAACGAAATTTATTCCCAGAGAATTCAAGCATTTTAAGACTATCAATACAATGGATGGCCTCCACGGGCATCAATAACAGCTTGACATCTTCTTTGCATATTACACACGAGGTTGTTGAACATTTCTTGAATTTGGTTCCATAAACGGGGCAGAAGCTCTTTCAGATCATTTAAGGATTCTGGGGTAGGTTGATGATTGTCTAATCTTCTTTGGAGCATATCCCATGCATGTTCTATGCACTTCAAATCTGGTGAGTGCGGAGGTATTGGTAAATGTGGAATACCAAGCTCCTCGCGCGCATTCTCAACTATGGCTGCACGGTGCGGTCCAGCGTTATCGTCTAGAAATTGAAAAGTTTCACCAATAGCAGCGTGAAAATTTGGCACAACATTGTCAATGACATGCTCCCTATAGTGTCAGGCGATCATATTCCCAGGACAAATGTGTAGATCTGTGCGCCCGTTGAAACATATCCCGGCCCATACCATAACACTACCCCCTCGGAATGGATGGACTTCTTGAACATAGCGACGATTACGGGGTATGTGTGGGATTGTCCATACCCTAATTCTTCGAGAATCTGAAAATCGTCCATATCTGGATCAGTGAAAAGAACACTACGCCATTGATCGTTCAAATTAATATGTTGCCTTGCCCATTCCAGTCTTTGATTCTTATGGTCACGTGTTAATGGAACTCCTCTTAATAAACGTCTAGAACTTAGATTCACCTCTCTCAAACGTCGTCTGATGGTTTCGATGGAAACTTGGACCCCATCTGCATTTTGAAGAGTATTCCGTAGCATTCTACACGTAGATGTAGGGTTTCTTCTCGCCGAAACGGTGATGAAACGATCCTGAGCAGGTGTTGTTTTTCGTCGCCCAACAAGCCTTGGTCTTTCCAAGACGGAACCTGTCTCCCTGAACCTATTCCAAAGTCGAGATATCACACTTTGGCTGACTTGGAGCCTTTCCGCTACAACAACCTGAGTTAGGCCACCTGTAGCATTCCGATAGCCCTATTAGCCTCAGCGTTTGTTAATTTACTTAACTGACTTCATTTCAAAATAAGAACATTCATGAAGCATATTCAAAGAACCAAACTCCAGAAAAAAGGCGACCAGATTGACGAAATGTTTCATACTGATTTTTTTTGGATCGATTCAAGTTGTTATTGAGTTTTAAATAATTTTACATCGATTTTCTCGAAGATTACATACTTTTAAAAACGATTAAATACGATATCCCTAACTGTGTGGAGCAGTATATTTATCTGGGCCTAATAAATGATGTTGCTATTAGCTTTTATTCAACTTACTTTGTCTTGGTCAAATCTGAAACCCAAATTTGGACCCAGTTCTAGTTGTCCAATCATCTTCAAATTTGGTGCATGCTCATTGGAGACAATGGCGGAATTCTTGTCAAAAAAATAATAAAATGGCGGTTCCAATACGGTGGATCGACTTTTTGTTTATGGTCGGACTCGATTCAAATGGGGATGTGAGTGTTTTTGGTGTCGATGGTTATGAATTTATCATTTGAAAAATAGAAATTGAAATAAAATTTCATTTCAAATTTCAATCTGCCACATTTGTGAAGTTTAAATTACGAAATTCACAAGAATATCAAATTCAGGGACGAGTGTTATTTTTAAGGGCACTCGAATTTCATCGAATTATTCAGTTTATGAATGAACCTTTGAATTTTCTTATATAGGTCGCGATTTGAATAATTATTCCACTAATTTATTTATTTATTCATTTATTGACAATAACGCTATCTCAATTCTACTTATAATAACAAAGAACAATAATACAAAATGACCTTTTTGTCGGAAGAAAAAGATAAATAAATCACGATTGTATAAATAACTCATCCTGAAAGCAACATATTACTCATTAATTAAATAATCTTTTAACAGCCCATAAGGACTCATTTACCAGATCAAGACCAGATCGATTGGCAGTTCGCATCGCCCTATCTAACAGACTGAGAATTGAATGATTACTATGACTAAATTTAGGCACAAACAAATCTCTTACACATCTCACCCACTGCATTTAAATCAGTGTTGAATCCAGGGGGGTGCCCGGGGGGGTTTTACCCCCCCAGAGCATGACCCATACCCCTCCGGAGAAAAACACTATCGCTTGTACATATTATGTCCATCTCGTGTAGTTTGAAAATATCCTATCATATGTAGTTGTGGGAAAAGTTATTTCATAATAACTGTAGAAATATGATTCGATATGAGTAGTATAACGAACCTGTCCGTTAATTTTGCTTCGGACAAATGGTAACACTGCCCTGACGTCATTTTAAAACACAGTATACTTCGAATTCGCGATTTCAATTAGGGAGCTGCAAACTTACTTATTTCCTTAGTTCTTCATTTTTTTCTCAATCCATGTTTTCAAACGTTTGTGGCTCCTTTTGTATTGAAATCTTCGAAAAGTTTCAATGAAATAAAATGAATACCATGTTTTCAAACGGTTGTAACTCATTTTGTGTTGAAATCTTGAAAGAGTTTCAATGAAATAAAATGAATACCTCATAATTAACTTTCGTTTATGTATTTCCACATTTGCGCCTGATGCAAATCATTTAATCTCAGATAAAAAGAATACAGAAATACTTCTTATGTTCATAGCTACTTTCCGTTATACAGGTTGTTTCATAATATATGCGCACGATTTCAGGACGTGATAGCTTGTCCAAAAATATGAATAAAAGAATAGAATAGAAATTGGATAGAAAAATAACCACTACCCCTTCAAAAACTTCCCAAATTTAGACTTAAAAGAAAAAAAACCCGTACAAAACATAGCTTATTATGATTAGAAAATGCTCACGAGAGCTGTCTTCTGTACGATAAAAGGTTCTGGAGATATTCGCAAAAAACAATTTTTTTTTCCAATTTCAACACTTTGTATCTCGAAAATGGTCCATTTTAGAAGGTAAGTTAATAAAAACTTTTTCTTCATATTTTTGGATGAGCTATCACTTCCTGAAATCCTGCGCATATATTATGAAACACCCTGTATGATTATGTCAATATATAATATTGAATTTCATTCTTCACAAAATTCCTTCTACACAAAAAATCAGGTGAAAAACTGTCCGTTCCAAACTCCCAACTAGGAAGCTGTCACCTTAATGGCTATGCACGTGAACCAACTTGCAAAAAAAACGAATTTTTGACAACCCTCTCGAGATGTTGAAAAAACCCCCCAGAGAAAATTGTCTGGATTCAACACTGATTTAAATTTTTATTTTCAACAAATAGGGGCAGTCTACTAAGTTGTTCAATAGTTTGAACCAGGATAGCATTGAAGTTATTTCCGCCATTCTTCCAAAGATTTAAATGATAGGTTGCTCAACAATACCCCATAATCAATTTCCTTCATTAGAATGCCTTGTTTAAAACCAATCCGCCAAAAAAATTCATGTTGAACTATTTCAATATTATGAATGTGAAACCCATAATGAGGACTCCAGAAGACCGAACAATATTCAGCTATGCTTCTGCATTATCACAAAAAGTACTTTCAACGACCTCGATATTATATATATACTTATACTTCTCTCAACGAACCCTAACATTTTCCATGTCTTTTGCACGGTTATGTTTATATGATACTAGCAGACCCAGCCACGCGTTGCTGCGGCTAATGTTTACCTTGGATTATTATTATTATTAACCCTTACCTAACCTTAACCTAACTCTTAATCTTATCCTTACTCTAACCTAAGGTGACCATTTTTTTCTAACTTGAAACCAGGACAATATGAATTTTGACCAGTCGTGTACCTATTTGTTTTGTACTGGTAAAATCGGTACGAATGGTCACCTTACTCTAACCCTTACCCTTGTTTATGAGTCTCAAAAGAGTTTTCATATTCGTAGGTATATGTTATAATCAATGTGTGAGATATTCAATATAGAAAAAAATACCTTAAAAGTGGGTTTGAAACCTCGTCCCTCAATTATGTTTAAACCAAATTATGTATGTTATTTGGAACACACTATGGTAATGCTGAATATTTTGCAAGAAATGTTTAGATAGAGGTTCTTGTTCTGATAGTACTTAATAATTCAAAGGTTCGGGTGGCATATTCAGTTGTGGCAATTTGATTTTTCCTTTCGAACAACATAATCCTGGGGGTTCGTTTCGATATCCCAGAGCATTGCAGTATTGGCAAATAGTGTTCATATTTCCGAAAGACACCAGTAAATTGCTAGCATAATCAACTGTGGGATCATATCTAAATGCCAAACGCTCAAAGTTGTTCATTCCATTGGATTCTTTATTTTGTTGTATCTCGCCTGAGATCGATAATATCGATTCTTCCGGAGCTGGGGCAAATCTTGATTGAGAACCTCTCATTCTGTTTGCTCATTGTCTCGATCATTACGAACTCGCCTTGATTCCACCGATCATTATTTGGACGCCTCACTGATGGCATTTTTATTAATAACTATCCTACAACACAACGATATATTCCAAACGTAGTGATGAACTTCTAGAAACACGATAAACTTCAATCACATTAGTGTCAAAATTGTCATGAAATATACGTAATCTATGATTGTTCGCTTGGTCGAAGGAAAAAGGAAAGTCTTTTTTCCCTTCCGTACGATTTTTAGGTAATATTTCGTTGTATGAATATTGATTTATAATGAACACAACTGAAAAGGAATTATCGAATTTGGTGCAGTCGTTTGAACGTGATGCTTATACATACATAAACCATAGGTCCTCTTTTATTAATATAGATATATCCACTTTGCGAAAAAAAAAAACACATAAATCTTTAACAATCTCAACACTGTCCAAATTTTGCTCATCAATAGAATAATTGAAATCATTCTTAACGGCCGTTCTATAGAACAACATAGATTTAAATTCAGAGATGTTAAGTTCCATTTCACCACATTGCTATCGTATCAAGATCGTTCTGTAGCAAGCAGCAATCGTTTCGAGTTTTAATAACGCACTGACATTATTTTTATTTCGAAAAGCCAGTGAGAAATTCTTTCATAAGCTTTAGCAAAATCAGTATATACTGAATCAACCTGAAATCCATTTTTCAACATTTGATTAATTTTATCAACGTAAACCAATAAATTTGTACTTGCAGACATGAAGCCATGCTGTTCCTCGGTTATCACATTTTTGAGCGCTCGTACTACTTACACGAGGGCTATATTATTTCGTCACGATGTCTGCATTTATCGAATTTTGAACTGAAAATGTGCCGTAAGCACGATAACTCTCGAACGGAACAACCTAGATACTTGAAAATTTTAGGGTGGGTTCAGTTCCCGAATGCCTCGGTTAAGTTCGATAATGGGCCGAATTCCACCAGGGGTTCCGTAAATATGGCCGTTCAAAGTTCTGTTCTCCTGATAACTTGGAAACTACAGATTCGATCGAGATGAAATTTTGCACTTAAATGGAAAATGAGGTGTTCAAAATACATGTGAAATTTTGTCCAGATCTCATGACCAGAACCATAGAAACCATAGAAAATTGTTACTTTCGAAAGGAAAGGCCTAGGAACTTGAAATTCTCACGGTAGGTTTGGATCGCGAATGTCGCGGTTACGTTCATCAATGAGCAAAATTAGACTAGGGGTTCCGTAAATACGGTCGTTTCAAATTTTGTTTTCTCGATAACTTCGAAACTACGGATTCGATGGAGATAAAATTTCGTATTTCAATCGAGAATGATATATTAAATCAACATTTTGTCCAGATCGCATCACCAGAACCATAGATACCATGAAAAATTATAACTTCCGAAGGGAAAGGCCTAGGAACTCGAAATTTTCAGGGTAGGTTTGGATCGCGAATGTCGCGGTCACGTTCATCAATGAGCAAAATTAGACTAGGGGTTCCGTAAATATGGCCGTTCAAAATTTTGTTCTCTCGATAATTTCGAAACTACGGATTCGATCGAGATAAAATTTTATATTTTAATCGAGAATAATATATTAGAGCAACACTTTGTCCAGATCGCATCACCAGAACCATAGAAACCATGGAAAATTATAACTTCCGAAGGGAAAGGCCTAGGAACTTGAAATTTTCAGGGTAGGTTTGGATCGCGAATGTCGCGGTCACGTTCATCAATGAGCAAAATTAGACTAGGGGTTCCGTAAATATGGTCGTTCAAAATATTTTTTTCCTGATAATTTCGAAACTACTGATTGGGTTGGAATGAAATTTCACACCTAGCTGAAGAATAATGTATTCAAACTACTTGCGAAATTTTGTTCAGATCGCATCATCAAGACCATAGATACCATAGAAAATTCTAGCGAATTATCGAAATAAAATTGGTCAGCTGAAGCACTAAAATGAAGTCTGGACTTTCGCCTAAGTTTGAGAATTTTTTTGACAGCTGACGAAAAGTCTTTCAATTGATTTCTAAAACTGGAAAATGCGAATCTACCTACAAGGTGGATGTACGAGCGCTCAAAAGCTCCTGACTTCACGGCGGTGCTTTCGTAATTTTTAAACATAGGACTTAGTTTAGTTGTGACCAGTGAATCTTATAATTTGGGAAGATATAAGATCTTACAAATTGGCCTTCAATTTCTCACATCATTCCTATCACCCGATTTGAAAACCGGGAACACATACCTAACTGAACTTTCAGAGAGATGGATAAGAGCCAGTATCAAGGAACAAGGTAAACAGTAAAGGAATGGGATAAACCAAACATTTCTTCAAAAATAATACTGATATATTATCAGCAGTAATCAGGACCATAATCAGTTTTATCAGATATGGAGTTAATCGCCTTTCTAATTTCCTCCAAAGACCAACGAGAACACATCCGAACATCCACTAAATGACCCATTCCGTTTACGACGGTTTAGGCAAAGAATGCCCATATACACCAAAAAAAATTGATTCTGAATAACTCTGCTATTCCCTCATAATATAAGTGCCAGCATACAGTTCAGAATTGATGCAAGGCCTTCATATTTCGTTTTATCATTGATAAATTTCCAGAAAAATCTTGAATTATCCTTTCAGAGTTATAAACTGTATCTAAATACTCGCTATACCTAACATGTTTCAGATAACAATTCACATTTGTTCCTAAGCTCTGGAGTACAAAAAATCTAATCAAACTTATTGCGTGATTCTCCATATTCTTTATGAGCCACTTTCTTGAGCTCTCGTTCTACTTACAAGATGGCTATATCATTTCGTGACGATTTCTGTATTTTTCGAATTTTTAGCCGAATATGATTCCAATCGATAGGGTTTGACTCTCTGGTGACGAATCAGTCGAAAAATTCGAGTCTTTCCGTTCGGCCGTCCGACCGTAAGCACGATAACTTTCGAACGGAACAAATTAGAGACTTGAAATTTTCCTACAGGGGTTCCGTGAATATAGCCGTTGGGAATTGTGTTCTCCTGATTACTTCGAAACTAGGACTCCTACAGATTCGATCGAGATGAAATTTTCCACTCACATGGAGAAGGACGTGAATAACATGAAGCTACATGAAAAATTCTGTCCAGATCGCATGACCAAAATCATATAAAAATATAACCTTCGAACGGGCATGCCTAGGGACTTTTCAGGATAGATGTGGCTCTCGATTGTCGCGGTCACGTTCATGAGCGAAATTAGACTAGGGGTTCCGTAAATATGGTCCTTTGAATCAATTTTCATGATAATTTCAAAAATATGGATTCGATCGTTTGTATTTTTGATCGTTTTGTATTTTAATGGAGAATGATATATAAAAGCTTCATTTTGTCCAGATCGCATTACCGGAACCATAGAAAATTTTGACATTCGAACGGAAAGGCCTAGGGACTTGAAATTTCCAGGATAGGTGTGGATCTCGAATGTCGCTGTCACGTTCATCAATTAGCGAAATGAGACTAGGGGTTCCGTGAATATGGTCGTTTCAAATCTAGTTTTCTTGATAATTCAAAAACTACGGATTCGATCGTGAAGAAATTTTGTATTTTAATGGAGAATGATATATCAAAGCTACATTTTGTCCAAATCACATGACCCGAACAAAAAAAAATTATAACTTTCGGACGGAAGTGCCTAGGTTATTTTCAAGGTAGGTTTAGATCGCGAAAGTCGCGGTTTATCAAAGAGCAAAATAAGACTAGGGCTTCCGTAAATATGGCATTTCAAAATATTTTTTCATGTTTTCGAAACTCCTGATTGAATTTCGCACATAGATGAAGAATAATGTATTCAAACTACTCGCGAAATTCTGTCCAGATCGCATTACCGGGACCATAGATACCGTAGAAAATTCTAGCGAATTATCGGAAAAAAAATTGGTCACCCAAAACACTGACGTGAAGTCTGGAGTTTCGCTTTAGTTTGAAATTTTTTTTGACAGCTGTCAAAAATTTTTCAATTCGTTTTTGAAACTGGAAAATCCTACAAGGTGGATAAACGAGCGCTCTAAAGCTCCTGGCTTCACGGCAGTGCATTTTATGATTTCATTTTAACCTGAACTCCGCAAATCTCGTGAATACCAACTCGTGAATGAATACTTTACTTGAAACAAATTTAGGAATAAATAACAGAACACCCTCATTCAAAATATTATAAAATTTCTTTGCAAGGAGAACATAGAACATCTGTAATGTTATAAAAAAATTCGTCTCAATTGAAACAACAGAAGAACTCATTTAACGAATCGTTATCCCCAGTTGTATAGTCCAGAAAAGTGAATGATGGTTCATTCAATTTTGTATCAGAGAGACTTTTCTTGAGCGCTTGTTCTACTTACATGAGGGCTATATCATTACGTCACGATGTCTGTATTTTGTTGAGTCAAAAATGGTCTCAATCGACAAGGTTCGACTCACGGATGACGAATCCGTCGAAGAATTTGAGTTTTTCTGTCCGGCCGTATTGACGATATCTCTCGGACGGACCAACATAAATACTTGAAGTTTTCAGGGTTGGTTATTGAAAAATTTTGTCTAGATTTCATGACCAGAACCATAGAAAACTATAACTTTCGAACGGAAAGGCCTAGGGACTTGAAATTTTCACGATAGGTGTGGATCTTGAATGTCGCGGTCACGTTTATAAATGAGCGCAAAAAGACTAGGGTTTCCGTAAAAATGGTCATTTGAAATCAAGTTTTCTTGATAATTTCGAAACTACTGATTGGATTGGAATAAAATGTCGCACATAGATGAAGAATAATGTATTCGAAATACGTGCGGAAGTTTGTTCAGATCGCATTATCGAGACCATAGATACCGCAGAAAATTCTAACGAATTATCGAAAAAAAAATTTGTCACCTAAAATAATGACGTGAAGCCTAGAGTTTCGCCTTAGTTTGAATTTTCTTCGAGCCGTCAAAATTTCATTCAATTGGTTCCTTAAACTGAAAAGTGCTAATCTACCTACAGGTGGATGAATGGGCGCTCAAAAGCTCCTGACTTCACGGTAGAGCTTTTTATAATTTTTAGAATTGAGAGCTGCTTTCGCAGTCTCCATAGATAAAACCACCATTGAATAAACCAGGCTTCGGCTAGGCTATTTCAGTTTCTAATAAACAAATTATAATAATAGCACTTCCATGTAGCTATCTAAGCAGTTAATTGTTTATTTTTAATTTCAGTTACACTACTAATATATCAGCAAAACGGATTAGTTCTTTCAGATGAAGAATGGCACCAGTGGTTGAAATATACTCAGCAACCTACAATAGACTTAAAGTTTTCAATGGTGCGTGAGGAAAAAAAAAACCCGTCTTTACAAATAAGCTGGTTGAAGGGACATGAATGGCTAGCATACAGTAGAATTGCCGGTGGCGGATTGTGCAAAATGTGCTTTTTGGTCGACAGCGGGTACAAATGATGTGGAGCTGGTAAAATTAGTGTTGGAACTACTGACAAGATATAAAAATCGATGAAAAGCACTGCCGTGAAGTCTGGAGCTTTTGACCGCTAGTTAATCCTGCTAGTAGATAGGTTCGCATTTTCCAGTTTCACAAACCAATTGAGAAAATTTTCGACAGCTGTAAACAAGATTTTCACACAGAAGCGAAACTCCAGACTTCACGTCAGTGCTTTTTTCTCGATAATTCGCTGGAATTTTATACGATATCTTTGGTCTTCCTGATGCGATCTGGACAAAATGTCGCACATAATTTGAATATATTATTTCTCATCTATGTGCAAATCTTCCATCTCAATCCTATAAGAAGTTTCGAAATTATCAGGAAAAAAATATTTCCAACAGGCCGTATTTACGGAACCCCTGGTCTGATTCTGCTCATTGATGAAAGTGACCGCGACATTCGAAATCCACATCTATCCTGAAAATGTCGAGCCCCTAGGCCTTTCCGTTCGAAAGTTATAATTTTCTATGGTTTCTATGATTCTGGTCATGCGATCCGGACAAATTCTTTTTCTGGGATTTTGCATGCAATTCAATCTCGATCGAATTTGTAGGTTCGAAGTTATCAGGAGAACAAAATTCGAACGACCATATTTACGGAACCCCTGGTGGAATTCTGAACATAAATGAAATAAACCTCGGCATTTGGGAACTGAACCCACACTGAAAATTTCAAGTCTCTAGGTTGTTCCGTTCGAGAGTTACCGTGCTTACGTGACGAAATGATAGGGCCCTCGTGTAAGTGGAACGAGAGCTCAAAAAGGCAATCGAAACGATCACATATCACACTCCACGAGAGCACGAATTACCACCAAGCGGACGTGGAGGGAAAATCAATGGATGATGTTGTCCAAATGAAATCCAGGAAAATGAAAATTGTTGAAGAGAATCGTAAAAAAACTTATACCCATTATAAAAACAATAATATTATGTGGAATGCAAAACATTTCGTCTAGAGGAGTTTTCAGAGAGTTATTAAAGTTCCGAATCGATGCTGGAGATGAGATACTGAATGAACACGTGGAAACGTGTGCTAAAAGCACTTTCTACATTAGCAAGTCGACACAAAATGACTTAGTTGAATGCTGTCGGGAATTAATCAGAAACCAAATAGTGGACAAAATTAAAAAGTCTTAATATTTACCATTAGAGCTGATAATACCACAGATCTTTCCGTTTGCGAGCAACTAGCCATCTGTATTTGCTTTTTCGATGAAGATACAAATGAGAAGACCTTCTCATGTTTGTCGGAGTTGTCGAAATCACTGGTGAAAACTTTGCTCACCATATTTTGAAGGCGTTGGAAAACCTCAACCTGGATATTACATTGTGCCGGGGTCAAGCATATGATGGAGGAGCCAATATGAGCGGTAAAATAAAAGGTGTTCAGGCACGCATATCCAGCATTCAGCCTTCAGCCTTTTTTGCCCACTCTACAAGCCTGTGCTAACCACTTACCAACTAAGCTATCAGTACAGCCTGCATCGTACCCAGAAAAAGAAATGCCGTAAGGGTTATCTCAAGTGTAGCAACGTTCTTTCGTGACTCAGCACAACGTTTACATCTCCTCAGAGAAGAAATGCAAGCACATCTGCCAAAATAAAAACAGACTCTAGCGACGAAGATGTAGAGGATGTTATGATAGAGCAATCATAAAACATAAACAAAAATTTTACGGTAATAAAATTATCAATTCTGATAGCAAAAATAAAGCAGTATGGAAAGTAGTTAATGAAATTACTGGAAAAGGTCAAAAAAAATTTAATTTATATTTCTATTGAAAGGAATCCTATAGATTCAGCCAATGAGTAATGAGTTCAACAAATATTTTTTGGGAATCGCTAAAGATCTGACTGAAGGTTCACTCTTCATCTTTGAAATAGAAGAATCTGAGGTTATCAAGGTTGTTAAACAGCTGCATAATAAAGCATCCTTAGGACATGATCATATTCCGATTGCAGTTATAAAGGGATCCATGGCTTCCAGTGTTGAATAACACCAACGGAAATTAAAGAAATCATCAAGAAATTGAAAAACAGAAAAGCTCCTGGAAAAGACAAAGTAACAAACTTTATGTTACGGAAATTGCCCAGAAAAGGAATAGCAGCGCTAACCAATATAGCAAACGCAGTGATGAGAACAGAATACTATCCGGAAAGATGGAAAACAGCAGAAGTCATTGTGTTCAATAAGCCAGGAAAAGATAGAAAATTCCCACGAAACTACAGGCCGATAAGTCTACTGTCAGCACTTGGAAAAATTGTGGAAAGAGTCATTGCAAAAAGACTCAAAGAAGAAACAGAAGCGCTGAATCTGATACCACCGGAACAGTTTGGATTCAGAAGAAATCATTCCACAGAACTTCAACTGTTAAGGATCACTGAATATGTCACTGAAGAATTTCAGAATAAACAAGCCACTGGATTAGTGCTATTAGATGTCGAGAGAGCCTTCGACCGAGTTTGGCACGAAGGACTTGCCTACAAGATGATGATGGCAGGCTACACCACCAAAACCTGCAAGATAATAAGAAACTACCTGAGGAACCGGAATTTTTATGTCAAAATAGACGACACATTATCTACCACCAGACAAGTAGAAGCAGGAGTGCCCCAAGGATCAGTTCTAGGACCTCTGCTTTACAACATATATATCTACGATATTCCTAAGAACCCAAGGAATCTGCTAGCCCTTTATGCAGACGACACGGGAATAGCCTTCAGACATCGCCGACCAGATGTCATACACAGAAGACTGCAAGAAGCACTAGAAGATTTGGAACAATGGTTCATTAAATGGAAAATTCAAATAAATAGAAAAAAGAGCCAAGCTATTCTACTACAGAAGCGGAGACTTGAAATTAATTCCCTCCTACAGATAGATGGAGAAGAGATAAAATGGGAAAATGAAGTCAAATATCTAGGAGTAAAACTAGATAAAGGGCTTACATGGAAAAACCATATAAAATATGCAGTGGATAAAACAAACTCAGCAATGAGTAGACTTTACCCACTACTAGGAAGAAGAAGCCAAATGAACCAAAGCACGAAACTACAAATGATCAAGTCAATTGCAAGACCCCAACTAACATATGGCTCGGCGGCATGGGGCAATGCAGTCAATAGCCATATAAAGAAGATTCAAGCAACAGAGAATAAACTGCTCAGAGCAGCAATGAATATGCCGTGGTTCGTAAGAAACCAACAAATCCACAGAGACTTAGAATGGGAAACTGTCACAGATTTCCTAAAAAAGAAGGCCGAGAAGATATTTGAAAAAGCAAGTCAACACCCAAATGATGAGCTAAGAAGACTAGTTGACTACAACCCCGCAGAAGATGTGGTTAGGATACCCACCTATCACAAAAGACCCAGAGATCAACTACGTAGAAACAGAAATTGAGTAATCTCAATTTAAATCATCCAGAAGAAGAGACTCCTATGAAATTCGAATTCATAGGTAACACAAGCATCACACGACAAAGATCGTGATAGAGATACGAACAAGAAGAGTCAAAAGGTTAGTAGGTTATAAATGCCCGGAATCTAAAACAGCAGGTTAGGTTTAGATAGAGTAGGTCGTGCTTCACACGAAGTCTCACACTGTTCTATCTATCGGAGATAGTTCGTCCATGAGGATTCCCCCTGACTAAACAAAAAACAAAAAAAAAAAAAAACAGTGTTGAATCCAGGGGGCTGCCCGTAGGGGTTTCACCCCCCCGGAAAAAAAAAACTATCGCTTGCACATATTATGTTCATCTCGTGTAGTTTGAAAATATCCTATCATATTTGTGAAAAAAGTTATTCGATAATAAGTGTAGAAATTAGATTCGATATGAGTAGTATAACTTGTCCTTGTCCATTAATTTTCTTCAGATATTTTTTCAATCTATGTTCTTTTTCATCAATAATTGAGCGCTAATTACGTTTTAGTGGTGAACAACTGGGTTTTTTAAAATGAGTTTATTTAAGATTTACAAGGATGGAAAATGTCGAACGATTCGTACATAAATTCACGATCCCGATTATGTCAAGACTCAAACGTAATTGGCGCAGTCGGTAGGATTCTTGGATTCTCTTGAAGATTCGTTACATCTATTTCCTGGGCTGCTACTAGATGCACTAGGAGCATCCTGTAAAAGTATTTTGGATTTAAATTTTGGTTTTTTCAAATTTTGCTTATGAATTATTTTAGTATCACTATGTATTTTAATTTTTGCATTAGTTAAAACATTCTCTTCCGCAAATTTTGGAGTGAGCTTATTTCTAATGTTAGACTCAACTTTACGATATGCTACAGAGTTTGACTTATGATCAAGGGGTTCATGCCTTTTTGAGCGCTCGTACTACTTATTGAGCGCTCGTACTACTTACACGAGGGCTATATCATTTCGTCACGATGTCTGTATTTTTCAAATTTTGAGCCGAAAATGGTCTCAATCGACTATGTTCGACTCACTGATGACGAATCCGTCGGAAAATTTGAGTCTGTCCGTCCGGCCGTCCGGCCGTCCGGCCGTCCGGCCGGCCGTAAGCACGATAACTCTCGAACGGAACAACCTAGAGATTTGAAATTTTCAGTGTGGGTTCAGTTCCCGAATGGCTCGGTTAAGTTCGTTAATGGGCCAAATTCCACCAGGGGTTCCGTAAATATGGCCGTTCAAAGTTTTGTTTCCCTGATTACTTGAAAACTACAGATTTGATCGAGATGAAATTTTGCACTCGAATGAAAAATGAGGTGTTCAAGCTACATGTGGAATTTTGTCCAGATCGCATGGCCAGAACCATAGAAAACATAGAAAATTGTAACTTTGGAACGGAAACGCCTAGGGACTTGAAATTTTCAGCATATGTGTGGATCTTGAATGTCGTGATCACGTTCATCTATGAGCAACATTATACAAGGGGTTCCGTAAATACGGTCGTTTGAAATTTTGTTTTTTCGATAAATTCGAAACTACGGATTCGATCGAGATGAAATTTTGTGTTTTAATCGAGAATGATATATTGAAGCAATATTTTGTCCAGATCGCATGACCAGAACCATAGAAACCATAGAAAATTCTAACTTTTGAATGGAAAGGCCTAGGAACTTGAACTTTTCAGGGTGGGTTTGGATCGCAAATTTCACGGTCACGTTCATCAATGAGCAAAATTAGACTAAGGGTTCCGTAAATATGGCCGTTCAAGATATTTTTTTCCTGATAGTTTCGAAACTACTGATCGGATTGGGATGAAATTATGCACCTAGCTCAGGAATAATGTATTCAAACTACGTGCAAAATTTTGTCCAGATCGCATCACTGAGACCATAGATACCGTGGAAAATTCTAGCGAATTATCGGAAAAAAATTGATCAGCTGAAGCACCGACATGAAGTCTGGAGTTTTGCCTAAGTTTCAGGATTTTTTTGACAGCAGTCAAACATTCCTTCAATTGATTTCTAAAACTGGAAAATGCGAATCTACCTACAAGGTGCATGTACGAGCGCTCAAAAGCTCCTGCCTTCACGGCAGTGCTTTTCGTAATTTTTATTTCATTATGTTTTTCAATCAAATGTATTTTTCTGTTCCTCATTTCTTCATTCAACTTTTTGTAGATTTCTTCAGTTTTTTCTCTATGATTTTTACTCGGATTTTCACTAATTTTTCGTTTTGGTTTTGGTTTGACTTCGTGCATGAATTGAATTGTTTGAATTCGTGAATCCTCATTTGTTACATCTTCTGATATATCATTGCACTTAACTGAATTGAAAGCAGATTGTTTGAGAGTTTTCATCAAAATTTCACAAATATCGACGTAGTGTTTATCTTCCTTAAAATGTAAAGCGTATACAATTTTTGGGCGAATATAGGTTCTGAAAAATTCAATTATCTCTTTCTCTAAATTATTGATTGATAATTGAGCGAGAATTCTTTGTTTGTTTGGAAAAATTTCTTCTACTCTAGCTGCAGCTGGAGAATGAAACACGAAATCAAAAACTATTTGGTTGTCGAAGACGTTTAACGCTTTTTCCGAAATGGGGATCTCCTGAATTGGGTTCTCACGAGTGGAATGAATGATATTGTATTGTATCCGGTATTTCCTCGTTGATGACTACTACGAATATTTCTTGGTTTTGTTGTGGTAAGGAATAAATTGCGATATTCACGTTACTCTCCGCGAATACGAACTTTATCATCTCAAATATTTTTCGCCAAGTCAGTTGGTCAAGCCCGCTTGAAATTCTTGGTAACGCTAGATATCTGTCTCCATTATTTTCACACGATTTTCTGAGATTAACAAGAGTTTGGAAGACCGTTTCGTATTCAGGTTTCTCGTAACTGAATTCCTTCGTTATGAGATAATAAAATCTATAGTTTTTAACATTGATTGGAGCAATTTCTCCGACTTTCTTATTTTGGGATTTTAAATTATGAACCTGATCAAATCTTTGTTTGAATGTAAAATAAAAAAAAAATTTCTTTATTCGAATAGAGATCTTTTGAAACACAATGAGCTAGAGAGTAAAATTCTGCAGATTCAAATAGATCACCTTCCCGTTCAGTAATATGAGAACAATCTTTTATATTATTTGATTCATGAAGTTCTGAAAACTTTTCAAATGAAAATAATTGTCCTTCGGTTTCATTATTTTGAAAATCTGATTCACTATCGTCATTTTTATGTGCAGTTCTAATTGATTTTTCCATACCGGTATTTTCTGGTTGAATATTGGTATAGATTTGAAATATTTCGGAATCATTCTCTGTTTGAATATTCTGAAAATGTTGTTCAGCAGAGTCATCTTCGAATTCAAAGTTATTTTGGTCAATATTTTCCGTGTAAAATAATTCTTCACTGATAAAATCTGGATTTCTATATCTATTCCATGGATCACTAAAGTTTAAAATGAGTGAGATTTTTGATCTCTGACCAATCGTTTGCTCCATGAATGTTAACAATTTATTCGGCAAGACAATGCAGTTTATTCAGTATGACATTTAGCAGAATTATATTTTGGAAATTATTTGTATTATTCACATCAAAATATCGTGTTAAAAGTGCTTCCGAGGTCGTAATGAATCTATGGAGCTTATTTGGGCTTCCGTCAAAGTCAGGAATAATGCTTAAATCTCTAGAATCGAATTTCGGAACTAAAACCATCTCTATTATTAATTGTTGTTTCTGAAATTCACTTAATACTTAGTCTTCTGAAAGAATTTGATAAATTTAGCTCCAAATCAGAGTCGTTTTCGATGATGGAATCGGACAAGGATTCAGGAGGGTCTGACATAAAATGTAAAAAAAAATTTTAAGTATCAGTATAACTCACCACTTAGCAAAAATTGCAATTTCCATTCGATTTCCTTGATGGATCCAATGGAAGGTAGGTTCTGGTCTTTGTAGTTTTCTCTTCAGAACTTTCACAAGAACTCCTTTATCGACTGTGCCAATAACGTTTTAGTGGTGAACAACTGGGTTTTTTAAAATGAGTTTATTTAAGATTTACAAGGATGGAAAATGTCGAACGATTCGTACATAAATTCACGATCCCGATTATGTCAAGACTAAAACGTAATTCGCTCGTACAACTTACACGAGGGCTATATCATTTCGTCACGATGTCTGTATTTTTCGAATTTTGAGCCGAAAATGGTCTCAATCGACTATGTTCGACTCACTGATGACGAATCCGTCGGAAAATTCGAGTCTGTCCGTCCGGCCGTCCGTCCGTCCGTAAGCACGATAACTCTCGAACGGAACAACCTAGAGACTTGAAATTTTCAGTATGGGTTCAGTTCCCGAATGCCTCGGTTAAGTTGTTAATGGGCCAAATTCCACCAGGGGTTCCGTAAACATGGCCGTTCAAAGTTTTGTTCCCCTGATTACTTGAAAACTACAGATTTGATTGAGATGAAATTTTGCACTCAAATGGAGAATTAGGTGTTCAAGCTACATGTGAAATAATTTTGTCCAGATCGCATAACCAGAACCATAGAAACCATAGAAAATTGTAACTTTTGAACGGAAACGCCTAGGGACTTGAAATTTTCAGGATAGGTGTGGATCTCGAATGTTGTGATCACGTTCATCTTTGAGCAAAAATATACTAGGGGTTCCGTAAATATGGTCGTTTGAAATTTAGTTTTCTTGATAATTTCCAAACTACAGATTCGATCGTGACGAAATTTTGTATATTAATGGAGAATGATATATTCAAGCTACATTTCTCCAGATCACCTGACCAGAACCATAGAAACCATAGAAAATCATAACTTTCGAACGTAAAGGCCTAGAGAAATTATCAGGATAGGTGTGGATCTGAAATGTCGCATTCACGTTCATCAATGAGAAGAATTATACTAGGGGTTCCGTAAATACGGTCGTTTGAAATTTTGGTTTCTCGATAATTTCGAAACTATGGATTCGATCGAGATGAAATTTTGTATTTTATTCGACAATATCTTGTCCAGATCTCATGTCCAGAACCATAGAAACCATAGAAAATTGTAACTTTTGAACGGAAAGGCCTAGGAACTTGAAATTCTCAGGGTGGGTTTGGATCGCGAATATCGCGGCCACGTTCATCAATGAGCGGAATTAGACTAGGGGTTCCGTAAATATGGCGGTTCAAAATATTTTTTTGCTGATAGTTCCGAAAATACTGAGCGGATTGGGATGAAATTTTGCACCTAGCTGAGTAATAATGTATTCAAACTACGTGCGATCCAGATCGCACTACCAAGACCATAGATACCGTAGAAAATTCTAGCGAATTATCGAAAGAAAATTGAATTGATGACAGCTGTCGAAAATTCCTTCAATTGATTTCTGGAACTGGAAAATGCGGATCTACCTACAAGGTGCATGTACGAGCGCTCAAAAGCTCCTGCGTTCACGCCAGTGCTTTTCGTAATTTTCTCAAATTGTTAACTTGTATTTTTTGACGTATAAAATAGAGGTTGACAGTTAGTGAAGACCATGTTTTTCAACATAAAAGCTGATTTTTCTCGAAAACGGTCGACTTTAGAGCGTATAACCAAGAGTAACTTTTTTGTGTAGAAGACATCAACCACTACCCCTTCAAAAACTCCACAAATTCAGACAAAAAAAAATCCACACAAAACATACTAGCTTATTATGATTAGAAAATGCTTACGAAAGCGGTATTCTGTACGATAAAAGGTTCCGGAAATATTCGCAAAAAACGATTTTTTTTTCAATTTCAATACACTGTATCTTGAAAATGGTGCATTTTAGAGGGTAAGTTAATAAAAACTGTTTTTCATATTTTTGATCGCGCATATTTCATGAAACACCCTATACCTGTGATTATGTAAATATATAATATTAAATTTTATTCTTCACAAAAAATCAGGTGAAAAAGTGTCCGCTCCAAATTCCCTACTAGGAAGCGGTCGCCTTAATTGCTATGCACTTGAACCAACTTCCATATTGTCGCGCAAAAATCAAAACTAATTTTTGACTACCCCCCCGAGATGTTGAAATACCCTCCCAGAGAAAATTGTCTGGATTCAACACTGATGGCATCTGCTTCATTATAAACAAAGCATTTACGACAGGAGTTTTTCCAGATGAGCTGAAAATTCCCATAGTTGAGCCTCTACATAAAAATTACGAAAAGCACTGCCGTGAAGGCAGGAGCTTTTGAGCGCTCGTACATGCACCTTGTAGGTAGATTCGCATTTTCCAGTTTTAGAAATCAATTGAAGGAATGTTTGACTGCTGTCAAAAAAATCCTGAAACTTAGGCAAAACTCCAGACTTCATGTCGGTGCTTCAGCTGATCAATTTTTTTCCGATAATTCGCTAGAATTTTCCACGGTATCTATGGTCTCAGTGATGCGATCTGGACAAAATTTTGCACGTAGTTTGAATACATTATTCCTGAGCTAGGTGCATAATTTCATCCCAATCCGATCAGTAGTTTCGAAACTATCAGGAAAAAAATATCTTGAACGGCCATATTTACGGAACCCTTAGTCTAATTTTGCTCATTGATGAACGTGACCGTGAAATTTGCGATCCAAACCCACCCTGAAAAGTTCAAGTTCCTAGGCCTTTCCATTCAAAAGTTAGAATTTTCTATGGTTTCTATGGTTCTGGTCATGCGATCTGGACAAAATATTGCTTCAATATATCATTCTCGATTAAAACACAAAATTTCATCTCGATCGAATCCGTAGTTTCGAATTTATCGAAAAAACAAAATTTCAAACGACCGTATTTACGGAACCCCTTGTATAATGTTGCTCATAGATGAACGTGATCACGACATTCAAGATCCACACATATGCTGAAAATTTCAAGTCCCTAGGCGTTTCCGTTCCAAAGTTACAATTTTCTATGTTTTCTATGGTTCTGGCCATGCGATCTGGACAAAATTCCACATGTAGCTTGAACACCTCATTTTTCATTCGAGTGCAAAATTTCATCTCGATCAAATCTGTAGTTTTCAAGAAATCAGGGAAACAAAACTTTGAACGGCCATATTTACGGAACCCCTGGTGGAATTTGGCCCATTAACGAACTTAACCGAGCCATTCGGGAACTGAACCCACACTGAAAATTTCAAATCTCTAGGTTGTTCCGTTCGAGAGTTATCGTGCTTACGGCCGGCCGGACGGCCGGACGGACAGACTCAAATTTTCCGACGGATTCGTCATCAGTGAGTCGAACATAGTCGATTGAGACCATTTTCGGCTCAAAATTTGAAAAATACAGACATCGTGACGAAATGATATAGCCCTCGTGTAAGTAGTACGAGCGCTCAAAAAGGGTGATTTGCAGGACATCCACAATTATAGACCTATATATGTACCTATATACATTCTCAAAAATTTTCGAGAAAATTTTGGCGAATCAGCTGGTTAACTATCTCAATAAATTCAAGCTCTTAAGCACTAGTCATCATGTTTTTATAACAGGCAAGAGCACGGAAACAACAATATTTGACCAGGATGAAATCCCAAACGGACTGTTTTTGGACTTATCCAAGGCGTTCGATTGTGTAAATCATGAACAGCTTTTATAGAAATTAGACATTTCAGGTATAAGAAGTGCACATTTAAATTTGTTTCGCAGCTATCTACAAGATAGTAAACAAAGAGTGCCTATGCAAGTGGAAGAGGAACAATAGCTTTCTACTGAGAGAACAATTGAAATGGGTGTCATACAGGGAAGCATTCTAGGTCCAGTGCTATTTATCATTTATCAATGAGCAATGAGCAAGACATTATGTGGGAATAAACCGGTGAAGCTTGCAAATTATGCCGACGATACCAACATTCTTGTGATTTCTTTTGAAATGAGCAATTTGAAGATTTGACATTCCAATCATTCCATGATTCTGGATCAAAATCAAGAATAGTGTCTTAGAAACTCCTTAATTTTAAACAATGATAAAACTGAAGTTATGATATTTAGAACAGATAGGTTCACATTACGATATCCTGAGGATTTTGACCTTGGTGATCATGTCAGCAAAATATCCGGTTCAGTCAAGTTTTTAGATCTGAAAATCGATCAATATTTGAAGTGGAGTGAACATGTAACAAGTGAGCCATTCGAAGTGAAAATCGAATTCCTCAGATTGAATTGTGAATTTTTTTTATGGCAATAACGACATTTCTCTGAGTGATGTGAAAAATATAGATTTTGAGACTTTTATTTTTTTTATTGATTTATTTAATTCATACACCTTGTAACGGCGTTTTCTCCGGTTTGGAACTCGGGCGCCAATTGCGATGGGTTTCATAAGGTCGCAATACCTTATGACACTCACTGTGTCTAACCTCAGGTAGCTTTTACACAGTTGAAGACAAAGTTCGATCCAATCTGAGGTGGTAGCGATTGGCAAGAATCGATTTCTTCTGCCGGTGAGGAGGAGGCTATGGAGGTAGTAAATAAAATTTACCCTGACGATACGTCCAATTTTGTACACTATAATATAACGCTGGTCTAACTTTCTACAACTATCAGTTCTATACAGTGTGATAGATAATAATAATACACTGTCTGACACAGTCCTATGATCAACAAAAAAAGATAATTCTCAATACCAAAGTAAATATAATGTGTTGGCGGCAAGCGGACGAGGAACGAGTGAAGCGAGCAAGCCGCGTATTTTATACTACAAGGCGGTAAGCAGGGCAAATGTCGAAAGCAATGATAAATGTGGTCAAAATGTGGACAAGTGTGAAAACATACAAAATGGTAATCATCTAACAGTTTACAGTCCAGAGTTTCGGCGAGGTGATACCCTAACCTGTGTTCCGCGTAATAAGTGATGTTCAGCGGTAGTACGGCGCTGTCTAGACAGTGTCCAGACACCCGTGTCGAGATGTAAGTCAAGACCGAACCCAAGTCAAGATGACGTAGACTAGGGCGTAGGTAATAAATAAACTCGGAATTCAAAGGGCGCGTCCACAAAGATGAAATTTTAGTCGGGGGGAATTGATACAAGGGGGTTTATGGTGAAGGAGCCGAAATAAGGAATGGCGCATCCACCAAAATGTTGCTCTAGCCTGAGAAAGACTAATTAAAAAGGTTGACCCCTTTCCTCAACGTATAAAGTTCAGCTGGCATCATTCATAAGGCTAGGCCACAATGAACCACAGCGTCCGAACTTCACTCGAGGGACATTGAAGCACCAATTAATGATGCTCCATACTGCCAGGGTACATGAAATATTCGGTGGAGGTAATGGTTTCAATTATTTGACCTATGCCACCTCTAGTGGATCAGACGGGATATGTGGCGCCAAAATGAAACCCTGGTCAGGGACAGATAGGCAAGACCGCCAACGGTGGAAAAATCGGGGCTAGAAATATTGTTGTAACTGAACTGGGACTACTGAAAGAGATTGACCCCGCTCCTCAATGTATAAAGTTTAGCTGGCATCATTCATAAGGCTAGGCCACAATGAACAACAGCGTCCGAACTTCACTCGAGGGACATTGAAGCACCAATTAATGATACTCCATACTGCCAGGGTATACGAAATATTCGGTGGAAGTGATGGTTTCAATTATTCAGATTAAGACTCGAATAAATAAGAACAAATAAAAAAAAGAAGGACTTAACCGGCTGCAAATATTGCGAAAGGTCTGAATTACACAAGTCGGACTAAATCTCGGATAATCTAGGACACTACTGACCCAACTAAATTGTTTCTTCGGATTAATGATTATGAAATTGAAGAAACGGAATTTACAAGTTACGATTATGGAACACAGGAAGGATAGTACAGTACAGTACAGTAATACGGCTCACCAACTCTGGGGACTTTCCTGTACGGCACAGCACACACTGCACAAGCTTCGGAGCATTTCGAAAAGCACAAAAACGGCTTAAAGTCAATTTCTCAGTTAAACGTTCGCCACGAACGAAAGTCGGTAATAATCACACGCTCGAAACAATATCGGACGGTTTATTCTTCGGGCTATAATTCTCTCGCTCGATCGAAATTTTGAAAGACCTTTCTAACAGCATTAATCGCAACGGCTAAATCGGAATTTCTAATACAAATCTCTAACAGCGTTAAACTCGTTGGTCAACGCCAAAATTCCATCCCATTGCCCCTTTTATAAGGTCGGTTTGATGGGGGTAATTTGGACACTCGAAAACGGCGCCGTTTTCCAAAAAAAAACTTGTAGTCAACATACAAAAACTAACATCTGCAGGAGATATCATTCCGGCGACGAATTTCTGGAGATTTTATACATAGGCTCGGATTTTAAATGATCACGTTAAATTCGCTTCACATGCGATATGAAGATACTCAACAAATTTTCTCAAAACCCAGGCCGATTATACCGGGTGACTTATGAAATTTTCCGACGGGGAATACGGATTTATCCGAGTAAAATTTCCAAAAATCCAAAAAAGTTTCGTCATCAAGCATAAACATGACACGTCATTTAGCTAACTGCATCAAAATGTACAAAATTTTGAAAAAAATATATCAAATCACGAAATGGATGAATATACTTACATTTCACTGTAAGAATAAATCAACATTCAATTGTAAATGACAAATCACTTCAAGATAGATGAACATTGTTCAAAATTCATCGAATAAAAATCCTCTATGCAATAAACCGTCCCCTGAGGAAGCTTATTAATAAGATTCAAGCATGTGAAATTCGGCCTTGCTGTCCTCTAGTTAGTCGTACACCGACTCTGAATCTTCCCTTATTATTGTGGGCATATTTCAAGCAGGTGAGTATAAACACAGATATTGTGGTGAGAATTCCTTCTCCCTTGAATATTTCCCTACAGCTTTCAGTCGATTTCATGCCGAACATAGTTCTTTAAGCCCTTTTTTGTAGAAGATGAACTCTTTTTGCATCACTACTCTGGCTCCACAGAATTATACCGTAGGGGAGAGCGGGGTTGAAAGTGCCGTTTTTTACAAATCCCCATATGATTCAGATAAAACAAGGACTATATCTGGAAGAAGTGGTTCATCCTTAGCCAAATTTAGTCCATAATACGAATTTACCTACAGATTTTGCACATTTTCAATTGTTTTTGAGAAAAAGTGATTTTTTTATACAGCGGCGACAAGGCACAACCAACCCCACTTTGGGGCAAGTTGTGCCGTAGCTGGGGTCGGTTGTGCCGTTGATAATTCTAGGTGTTTCACATGAATGGAAATCAATTTAGAATTTAAAAGACGTGTATTTCATAAGAATATATTTATGCCAAGATGGTGGGATGTTTTGTACATTAAACTTCACGGTATACTGGAACGCAAGTTGTCGTACTTCTTTCGGTAGAAGACCGAAGTAAATTGAAGCGCTCTTTAAGATGTACTTCGACAGTGGTGCATTGTTGCTCATTATACACTAGTATTGGTTTGTATACAACCGCATGAGTAACTTAAATTTTTTTTTTTTACATAGCGTTGTAGAATGTAGTGTTATGTGACAAATTTACAATTCACGTGCAACTCTTTTTTAATTTGAGTCCATCCTTGATGACTGCAACAGCAGCCCTTTGTAAATGATCCTGACTTGTAGTTCCCCTTTTTTTTTCGCTTGTACGTCCTCATTCTGCCAAACAAAAAATAATGGAACAATATAGGCTACTTAGGGGTTGGTTGTGCCGCGGCACAACCAGCCCCAAATGAACGGCACATTTTACCCCGTTTATGAGAGTGCGATATTTTGTCCGACATATAAAAATCACCCTGCTCAAATCATTGAAATTACACTGCATAACAAACTACGATAAATAACACACATTTCACTGAAACTTTCATATTAAAAGCACGAAAAATGCTAGCTTGCGACCAAAAAGTATCGAAACGGAAATATTTACTGACGTGCTGCTGGAGGAACCTCACATGAGTCACATGTAATTCTTCTCGGTCCGCTTCGCTGACGCAACAGATATGGCAGCCACGTGTGCCCGATGGTTAGGCAATACGCGATACAATACGATCTTTTATCAATCTATTTCTGATTTCGAGATATAAGCATCGGCACAATTTACCCCCGGCACTTTCAGCCCCGCTCTCCCCTACATTGCTGTGGTATGGAAACCTCAATAGTATGTCAGATTGACTGTTTCTGCATCGGCCGATTTCCCTTTTTATTGGAAAATACAATTTTTTGGATTTTCTCAACATTGAGAAACAGTCCGTTTGAAGAATACCACCTTCTTGCATCTTGTAAGGCCACTTTTGATTTTCGACTGAGTGCGGTTTTGCTTTGGGATCTATTCATCACTCCGGTGTCATCTGCAAAGCCACATACAGCATCAGAGGTGATGTTACTGAACATATCATTCACGTACAGGATGAACAGAATAGGACCCAATATAGAGCCCTGAGGAACTCCTAACTTGAATTCTATTGCATTATTCCAATTGACTCTCTTCGTTTCAAGTAAGACCCAAAAATTTTACGTGTTCCTCCTCTAATTCCATAATGGCTTAATTTGTCCAGAAGTATATCGTGACATACACTATCGAAAGCCCTATTTAAGTCCAGACGCGTCAGCTCAAGATCCTCACCACTATTATATGAATCTATGATACAGTTCAAAACATCAATCATTGCTCTTACTGTTGATTTTCCATGTCTGAATCCTTGCTGACAATCAATAAAAGTTTCGTGCGTTGCCAGGAAGGTGACAATGCGTTTTTTCAGTGCCATCCCAAAAACCTTTGATATAGTTGGTAATATGGATATTGGTCGATGGTTAGAGGGATCATTTTGGTCTCCTTTTTTGTGGATAGGTGTTATGAGTGCCACTTTCAGTTCTTCTGGGAAAATACCTTGTTCAAAGCAGTTATTAACTATCATACATAGAGGTTCCACTATGTAAGGTATCACCTGTTTTAATAGTGTTACTGACATGCCATAATAAATGAACATCTATAGATTTCTTACCTTTCAAGGACTTGACAATTTCCAGAATTTCCGTTTCTGAGACTGGAGCCAATAAGAAGGAGTCCCGGACACTTGCTTTGTATTTATTCAAGAATGTATGTGAATCTTGTATAGATGGATGCGAACCCTCCAATATTTTATATTCAGTATGTGAGAGAAAACAGTTAATGAATCTCATTGCATCAGATGTGATCTGGTCGCTCTGACTCATCGTCCCTCTCGCACCCGCAGTCTCCTGCCGAATCAGCCTCCACATTACCTGTAATCTTATTTCAGAATGTTTAATCTTCCTTGAAACCTTAGTTCTTACCGATTCTGTGATAGCCGTTTTCAGGGACTCTCTCATGCATCTGTAGAATGCTTCGCTTTCTCCATCTTTCCGCACAGCGGTTATTGTCTTCGCAGCATCAACCGTATTCCTCAGAAGTTGGATCTCCTTGGTCGCTTTGTATTTTCTGTTATTTTTCCCAATTTTGATCTTCTTTTCTGGAAAGCATCTGCCGAAAATGCTCATGAATATCGTGTGGAATCTGGAAAACTGAGCCTCAGCGTCAATATCGTGTAGGACACTCCAATCCTGTTCCCTCAAGCACCGAATTAACATCTGTGTTGTTTTCTCGTTTATTGATCTGATAATTCGAAATTCATCTTCTGCAGGTTTCCTCTCAGAGAGTGGTATGTTTAGAATTTGGGCCCGGTGGTCTGACAGATGTCTATCTACTGTGACCTTCAAATATGTACCATCATTAATGTTCGCGAACATGTTACCGATACATGTGGATGAGAACTTGGTGACTTCAAGATCTCAACTAATTATCGACTCTTACTTGATGACTTGTTTAGGTCAATGTTGAAATCTCCAGAAAGAATTATCTTTTTGTTGTGGAACTTTCTATAACAAGTCTCGAGCACCCTCTGCAGTGTAGAAATAACAACTCAAAATCTGCGGACGGAGGTCTGTATTGGCTACCATTATAATATCAAACGAGGGTACTCTCACCGCCGATATTACGATGATTTTCTCCACAGATAATTTTTCCAGATCTTTCGAATTTCCAACCAGCACATCGTTAGATGTGACAGTTAGAAAGACAGCTACACTACCATGTCTCGCTGATTCAGGAGAGTGTGAACTTGCTTCTTTATAATTTTGTATATTATTCTACCTCAATATGTCCGAAATTAAACAATGCTCCTTCGCTGAAACAATGTAAAGCATTTCTTTATCCAAGAAATCACTGAAGTGATCGATCTTATTTCCCAGTGGCTGCAGATTAATGTTTGCTATTGTCAAATACTCCACCTCTTTGGTTTTTATCGATTTCCAACACGCTGGTCCGTCTAAAAAACGTATGGTTACACCCATTGGGCAATTTCCACTGTTGTATAACTTTTCTCTAAAATCCAGATCTCCTCCAACCTTGAACGATATATTACGGGCTCCTTCTTTCGTAGGGAGTGCTTCAATAGCGAAGTTTCTGCCCGGAAATACACGTGTAAGGTAGCTTTTTATATCATTTTCCGTGGTCTCCACTTCCGCTTTTTCCACATGAAGCCATATTTTCTGCTTGATGCCAGAGAATGAATTCACCTATTCCTAGAATTCCATAGATGATTGTAACTTTTGAACGGAAACGCCTAGGGACTTGAAATTTTCAGGATAGGTGAGGTTCTGGAATGTCGTGATAACGTTCATCTATGAGCAAAATTATTCAAGGGGTTCCGTAAATATGGTCGTTTGAAATTTAGTTTTCTTGATAATTTCAAAACTACAGATTCGATCGTCACGAAATTTTGTATTTAAATGGAGAATGATATATTCGAGCTACATTTTGTCCAGATCGCTTGACCAGAACAATAGAAACCATAAAAAATCATAACTTACGAACGGAAAAGCCTAAAGACTTGAAATTTTCAGGATAGGTGTGGATTTGAAATGCCACGTTCACGTTTATCAATGAGCAGAATTATACTAGGAGATCCGTAAATACCGTCGTTTGAAATTTTGTTTTCTCGATAATTTCGAAACTACGGATTCGATCAACATGAAATTTTGTATTTTAATCGAGGATGATATATTAAAGCAAAATTTTGTCCACATCGCATGACCAGAACCATAGAAACCATAGAAAATTGTAACTTTTGAACGGAAAGGCCAAGGAACATGAAATTTTCAGGGTGGGTTTGGATCGCGAATATCGCGGTCACGTTCATCAATGAGCAAAATTAGACAAGGGGTCCGTAAATATGGCCGTTCAAAATATTATTTTCCTGATAGTTTCGAAACTACTGATCGGATTGGAATGAAGTTATGCACCTAGCTGAGGAATAATGTATTCAAACTACCTGCAAAATTTTGTCCAGATCGCATTACCAAGACCATTGATACCGTAGAAATTTCTAGGGAATTATCGAAAAAAAAAATTGATCAGCTGAAGCACTGACATGAAGTCTGGAGTTTCGCCTAAGTTTCAGAATTTTTTTGACAGCTGTCGAAAATTCCTTCAATCGATTTCTAAAACTGGAAAATGCGAATCCTCCTACGAGGTGCATGTACGAGCGCTCAAAAGCTCCTGCCTGCACGGCAGTGCTTTTCGTAATTTTTTTATTTACGCTCTTAGCTGATTCAGATTGGTTCATAACGGGTTTATTTACCTTCACCGATGTTTGAAGATTTATGCGGGACAGATGCTGCTTCGTGTCTCCAGATGATATCGGTCTGGTTTCATTCTTATCATGTTTATGATTCAAATTCTATGGGATATCTCCACTTTGTCCATCTCTTTCCAAGACATTAATTTTAAACAACAACAATGAATTTTTGAGCGCTCGTACTACTTACACAAGGGCTATATCATTTCGTCACGATGTCTGTATTTTTCGAATTTTGAGCCGAAATGGTCTCAATCGACTATGTTCGACTCACTGATGACGAATCCGTCGGAAAATTCGAATCTGTCCGTCCGGCCGTCCTTAAGCACGATAACTCTCGAACGGATCAATCTAGAGACTTGAAATTTTCAGTGTAGGTTCAGATCCCAAATGCCTCGGTTAAGTTCGTTAATGGGCAGAATTCCACCAGGGGTTCCGTAAACATGGCCGTTCGAAGTTTTGTTCTCCTGATTACTTCGAAACTACAGATTCGATCGAGATGAAACTTTGCACTCAAATGGAGAATGAGATGTTCAAGCTACACTTGAAATTTTGTCCAGAGCGCATGACCAGAACCGTAAAAACCATAAAAAATTGTAACTTTTGAACGGAAACGCCTAGGGACTTGAAATTTTCAGGATAGGTGAGGTTCTGGAACGTCGTGATGACGTTCATCTATGAGCGAATTTATTCTAGCGGTTCCGTAAATATGGTCGTTTGAAATTTAGTTTTCTTGATAATTTCAAAACTACAGATTTGATCGTCACGAAATTATGTATTTGAATGGAGAATGATATATTCAAGCTACATTTCTCCAGATCACATGACGAGAACCATAGAAACCATAGATATTCATAACTTTCGAACGGAAAGGCCTAGGGACATGAAAATTTCAGGATAGTGAAATGTCGCGTTCACGTTTAACAATGAGCAGAATTATACTAGGGGCTCCGGTCGTTTGAAATTTTGTTTTCTCGATAATTTCGAAACTACGGATTCGATCGAGATGAAATTTTGTATTTTAATCGAGAATGATATATTAAAGCAATATTTTGTCCAGATCGTATGACCAGAACCATAGAAACCATGGGAAATTGTAACTTCTGAACAGAAAGGCCTAGGAACTTGAAATTTTCAGGGTGGGTATGGATTGCAAATATCGCGATCACGTTCATCAATGAGCAAAATTAGACTAGGGGTTCCGTAAATATGACCGTTCAAAATATTTTTTTCCTGATAGTTCCGAGAATACTGAGCGGATTGGAATGAAATTTTGCACCTAGCTGAGGAATAATGTTCAAACTACGTGCAAAATTTTGTCCAGATCGCATCACCAATACCATAGATACCATAAAAAATTCAAGCGAATTATCGGAAAGAAATTGAGATGAAACGTTGCACTCAAATAGAGAATGAGGTGTTCAAGCTACATGTGAAATTTTGTCCAGATCGAATGACCAGAACCATAGAAACCATAGAAAATTGCAACTTTTGAACGGAAACGCCTAGGGACTTGAAATTTTCAGGATAGGTGAGGTTCTGGAATGTCGCGATGACGTTCATCTATGAGCAAAATTATTCTAGGGGTTCCGTAAATATTGTCGTTTGAAATTTAGTTTTCTTGATCATTTCAAAACTACAGATTCGATCGTCACGAAATTTTGTATTCAAATGAAGATGATATATTCAAGCTACATTTTGTCCAGATCGCTTGACCAGAACCATAAAAACCAGAGAAAATCATAACTTTCGAACGGAAAGGCCTAGGGACTTGACATTTTCAGAATAGGTGTGGATCTGAAATGTCGCGTTCACGTTTCGCAATGAGCAGAATTATACTAGGGGTTCCGTAAATACGGTCGTTTGAAAGTTTGGTTTCTCGATAATTTCGAAACTACGGATTCGATCGAAATGAAATTTTGTATTTTAATCGAGAATGATATATTAAAACAATATTTTGTCCAGATCATATGACCAGAACCATAGAAACCAAAGAAAATTGTAACTTTTGAACGGAAAGGCCTAGGAACTTGAAATTTTCAGGGTGGGTTTGGATTGCAAATATCGCGGTCACGTTCATCAATGAGCAAAATTGGACTAGGGGTTCCGTAAATATGGCCGTTCAAAATATTTTTTTCCTGATAGTTCCGAGAATACTGAACGGATGGGAATGAAATTTTGCACCTAGCTGAGGAATAATGTATTGAAACTACGTGTTACCAAGTCCATAGATACTGTAGAAAATTCTAGCGTTTTATCGAAAAAAAATTGATCAGCTGAAGCACTGACATGAAGTCACAAAGTTTCAGAATTTTTTCGACAGCTGTCGAAAATTCCTTCAATTGATTTCTGAAACTGGAAAATGCGAATCTACCTACAAGGTGCATCTACGAGCGCTCAAAAGCTCTTGCCTTCAAGGCTGTGCTTTTCGTAATGTTTTGTACTTCGATTAAATAGATTATAAAACTCTTCTTGTAACTTACGCGAATAAAAAGTTAATGTATTGTAATACAGTGACTTATCTATAAATTGAACACGGAAAATCGTTCCTCTTTGAGCTATAATTCAATTTGTAGCTTATTATTCGAGTAGTGGTCGATAGATTCTTGTTAGAAACCAATCGAAAAAAATTTAGAAAAGCACTGCCGTGAAGTCAGGAGCTTTTGAGCGCTCGTTCGTCCACGTTGAGGGTAGATTCACATTCTTCAGTTTCAGAAACCAATTGGAAAGATTTTGAAAGCTGTCAGAGATAATTTCAAACTAAGGCGACAATCCAGACTTCTCGTCAGTGCCTAAGGTGATCAATTTTTCTTTCGCTAGAATTTTCTACGGTATCTATGGTCTTGGTAATGCGATCTGGACAAAAATTCCCACGTAGTTTGAATACATTATTTTTCATCTATGTGCGAAATTTCATTTCATTCCAATAAGTAAGTATTTCATTTCAATTGATGAACGTAACCGCGAAATTCGCGATCCGAACCTATCCTGAAAATTTCAAGTCCCTAGGCCTTTTCGTTCGAAAGTTATGATTTTCTATGGTTTCTATGGTTCTGATCATGCGATCTAGAAAAGATGTAGATCGAATATATCATTCTCAATTTGAATACAAAATTTCGTCACGATCGAATCCATAGTTTTGAATTTATCAAGAAAAACAAATTTCAAACGGCCATATTTACGGAACCCCTAGTCTAATTTTGCTCATTGATGAACGTGACCGCAAAATTCGAGATCCACACCTATCCTGAAAATTTCAAGTCCCTAGGCCTTTCCATTACAAAGTTATAATTTTCTATGGTTTCTATGGTTCTGGTCATGCATGTAGCTTGAACACGTAACTCTCCATCTGAGTGCAAAATTTCATTTCGATCGAATCAGTAGTTTCGAAGTTATCAGAAAAACAAAATTTCGAGCGGCCATATTTACGGAACCCCTGGGCGAATTTTGTCCAATAACCCCTGAAAATTTCAAGTTTCTAGGACATTCGAGAGTTATCGTGTATACGGACGGACGGCCGGACGGACAGACTCGAATTTTTTGACGGATTCGCCATCAGATAGTCGAACCATTTTCGGCTCAAAATTCGAAAAATACAGACATCGCGCCGAAATGATATAGCCTTCGAGTAAGCAGTACGAGCGCTCAAAAACGTCCATACTGTTGGCTTTGCTAAAAAATTCAAGGTCCCAACCTGATGCAGATTAATCACATCAACTGTGTGTTAAACGGTTTTTTATTATATTCAGCAGCTAACGATGAAATGGATGAGATGGCCAAACGCGATGATACTGATGCCGAGGAAACCTGTTCAGCTGCCAATAATATCAAAAACAGAATAAAAAGAGAACTCAAATAGGCCGAGAACCCCAGAATGATTTCAATAACATAGCAATTCAGGTCAATAAAAGGCTAATTACTTGAATTTAAAAATCTTAACATTAAATTGTTTTATAGATGCAAGAAATTCCATTACTGCAACAGATTGAGCCCCAAGCCGAGTCAATACGTGAATTTCGTGAAACTTCAAAGGTATTAAAACTGAAAACAGCAATCTTTGTGTCATTATAGTAAATCTTTCCTCTTTACAGAGAGTACTTCCCAATAAAGCAGAGATTCATTCAAACATATTATTAAATAACACCTTTGAAAGTGATGAGACAATCAGTTACACTGATCCAAATACTACATTATTGAATTCCATCCTAGTGAACCAAAATAAATTTTGAAGGAGTTTGGTGTACAACGAAGGTTATTGGATATTTTGTGCGATAAAAGTAATTATGATGAAACACTAGTCAATACTTCACTTTCATCTTCGTTGCTGAATCTTCTTCCTATCGATTCGATAGAAAACTTCAAGCAATTTGAAAAAGACCTGGGGAATCCTACCTATAGAAATGAAATAATAGAAAGAATGACTATGATTTTTGGAAATAATAGAAAGAAAGATGGGAATAATTGCAGTTACGTTCTCATCGATACTTTCTTTGATAGAAACCTCCTCACCAAATACACTTGGGCTGGGGGTAGTCGTAATACAGAACAAGAAATTATAAAAGCACTGCCGTGAAGTCAGGAGCTTTTGAGCGCTCGTAGGTAGATTCGCATTCTCCAGTTTTAGAAATCGATTGAAGGAATTTTCGACAGCTGTCACAAAAATTCTCAAACTTAGGCTAAACTCCGGACTTCATGTCTTCAGCTGACCAATTTTTTATCGATAATTCGCTAGAATTTTCTACGGTATCTATGGACTTGGTAATGCGATCTGGACAAAATTTGGCACGTAGTTTGAATACATTATTCTTCAGCTATGTGCGAGATTTCATCCGAATACTAGTTTCGAAATTACCAGGAAAAAAATATTTTTATTCAAGTAACCCTAGTCTAATTTTGCTCATTGATGAACGTAACCGCGACATTTGCGATCCAAAACTTCCCTGAAAATTTCAAGTTCCTAGGCCGTTTCCTTCGAAAGTTATAATTTTCTATGGTTTCTATGGTTCTGGTCTTGCGATCTGGACAAAATGTTGCTTCAATATATCATTTTCGATTAAAATACAAAATTTTATCTCGATCGAATCCGTAGTTTCGAAATTATCGAGAAAACAAAATTTCGAACGACCGTATTTACGGAACCCCTAGTATAATTCTGCTCATTGATGAACGTGAACGCTACATTTCAAATCCACACCTATCCTGAAAATTTCAAGTCCCTAGGCTTTTCCGTTCGAAAGTTAAGATATTCTATGGCTTCTATGTGGTCATGCGATCTGGAGAAATGTAGCTCGAATATAACATTTTCCATTAGTATACGAAATTTCGTCACGATCGAATCTGTAGTTTTGAAAATTATCAAGAAAACTAAATTTCAAACGATTATATTTACGGAACCCCTAGTATAATTTTTCTGATAGATGAACGTGATCACGACATCCGAGATTCACACCTATCCTGAAAATTTCAAGTCCCTAAGCGTTTCCGTTCAAAAGTTACAATTTTCTATGATTTCTATGGTTCTGATCATGCGATCTGGACAAAATTTCATATGTAGCTTGAACACCTCATTCTCCATTTGAGCGCAAAATTTCATCTCGATCAAATCTGCAGTTTCCAAGTAATCAGGAGAACTAAACTTTGAACGGCCATATTTACGGAACCCCTGGTGGAATTTGGCCCATTAACGAAAGCAACCGAGGCATCCGGGAATTGAATCCACACTGAAAATTTCAAGTGTCTGGGTTGTTCCGTTCGAGAGTTATAGTGCTTACGACACATTTTCAGCTCAAAATTCGATAAATACAGACATCGTGACGAAATGATATAGCCCTCGTGTAAGTAGTAATGTAATGTGTTTTAAAATCCATACGAATGTTATTAAAAAATTCCATGAAACTGTAAGGAGAGCGGTTGTTTTTTTTTCCGAAATGGATTGCGAACAGTTTTTGAAGGGAGTGATCAAAAATGCAAAGAGAAGAATTATTGAAAAAAAAATTGGTCACCTAAAGCACTGAATTCTGGATTTTCGCCCCAGTTTGAATTTTTTCGACAGCTGTCAAAATCTTTCCAATTGGTTTCTAAAACTGAATAATGCGAATCTACTTACAAGGTGCATGTAAGAGCGCTCAAAAGCTATTGCCTTCACGGCAGTGCTTTTCGTAATTTTTTATGCATAAAATTCATAAATATAAATACTTCGATCTAAAATTGATGATTCAAGGTATGTAACAAGGGTAAAAAAAGAAAATGGGACTAGCTGCTCTTTATGCCGGTGGTGCAGGAGCACAGATGAATCTGCTGAACACATTTTGTTCAAGCGCCTCTCAAAATCTGTGTCAACTCGTTAAATGAACTTACCAGCTTGTTTCCAATATAAATTCTGGTTGCCTCTGTTTTAGGTACACCATTTGGGCGTCATTTTCGCTTTGTGAGCCGGAACCGAGTCCTGCTGAGAGGTCCAATGCTTGTCGCCGAAGCGCTGTTGGGCCCATGGAAGTACCACGGTCTCGAGAATGTCGCAGCGTTAAACTTCTTGATTGATTTGGACCCCTTGATCCACGGAAACCAAGGGTGTTTTGCCGCTGGCGAAAATTCCGCCCCAGACCATGACGGATTGCCGATTTTGACGATGTTCGACGATGGCCGACGTACCAGGAGCCTCTGCGGACCAGACTCTGTCGGTTTGGTGGTTGTGGGATTTTTCTACGATGAAAAGCTTCTCGTCTGTGGAGATAATGAGCTCCCATCTTTGGAGTCGTACGCGCTTGTTTTCATCCGTGAGTAGTTGAATTTTTTGAAGCTTATATCGCTTGAGGTTGAGCTCCTTGTTGACCATTTTACGAACGGATTCACGGATGATACCGGTCTCACGGGCTACTTTCTCATGGAGACCGTCGGATTTTGATTGACTCGTTTCTTGACGATGTTGCGATTGGTGGGAGTATTGGCAGTGCATTTTACTCCCACTTTCAGGACGAAAATCATCATGGCCAAGCCCCATGGAACGGAAAATTGCATCGGACACGGTTTTGTCGAGGCACATTGAGCAAACGAACAATTTCGATTTTGACGATTACCTTGACGAAACACAGCTCCAAAATTGTACTACGTTCGTTCGACATTCTAACACTCTGAAAAATCGAGTAATATCAAACTGAAAATTCACATATTAGTAAAAGAAAGTGTAGAGAATTTAATGGAATAAACATTATTTGGCTGCGCTCAAACACTTTCGTTCCAGAACACAGTAGAATTTGTCGGAAGTTTTTCTTGTCACCTTGTATATCCACTTTCTTGAACGATGAAATTTGAGATTGCGGCACCATTTTCGATAACATCTTGCTTCGTATTTTTCGAGTCGGAAAATCCCATTTTCAAATTGGCAGGATCGCCATGTGGTGGATAGAAACTGCTAGTTCACTCGAATATTTCTAATTGAATTACTTTACATTCTATCGAACATATCCTCGATGAGAATTAGTGTTCCACATTAATAAAGTGCAAGCTTGTCATATTATTGAACAATAGCTTGAATCATGCAAACAATACATTGTTCTCATTTAAATTAGGGAATGAAGTACACAGGCTCTTTAGGCTTTACAGAATATTTAATTCTACCTGGTCGTTAAGCAAATTAAATGACCATTCCTGTTTGTTGATTTCCATGCTTTCTAACAAATTAAGTTTCAAGCCTTTACTTTCTATATGCAAAATTTCGCAGTCATGTGTCAAGCAATGCTTTTCCGTTATTAATATTCTGCGAAATTCGAATTGGTTTTTCCGTCAAAGAAAGAACTTCTATGTTCCTTAATTCTTTCCTCAAAGGTTCTTTCAATATACTTAAGGTTAACTTATATACTCTCGATTTATCTGATTGATCCCTTTTATCTTTGAGTACGTAGATAACCAATCAACTGGTATTTATTTTATTTATGTATTAACAAAAATTTGAATTAAGTGTTTAAAATGCCCCCCATTTACTTCTACACACCATAGATATCTTTTTATTGAATTTTCGAGGGTTCTCCTTGATATTTCTGGTTGGTTGTTGAGATAATCAATTTCTCCCTTTATTCTGATTTGAATATCTTCAATGTTTCATGAACGGTCCATATAAACTTTAGATTTTGAATATCCCCATAAGAAAGTATCCAATGGGGTTGAGTCGGTAATGTTAGGAGGCCAGAAAATGGTTCCGTTTCTGCCAATCCACATATTGTTATTTTTTTTGTCGTGTGGCGTTCTACAGCTGCCATTAGGTTTAGACGAAAAAATTTATATTTTTAGAAAACTGACAAAGATCACCTAAATAAAGTATATACATTTGAAATCAGAGAAGAGAGCTCTTCCGAATAGAATAATAAAATACGGAAGTTATAAAATGGGTTCCATTTGAAAAATACCAGTTTACATAAAATTTTTAGGTTTACGATGCTTCTTTCCTAGTACTGAATTCTGAATGCCCATAAAAAATACTTCAAATTTGTCTATTTGAGCGTTTTTGTAACAATAATAACAACTGAGATAGCTATTCAGTAAACTAAAAACAATCATCCGGAACATACTATACAATTATTATGGAGGAATTTTTCAGTCTTATCGAACATTTTCATTTGGTGAAAAAACTCCTAGAACGGTCGTTTGGATTTATCCCTTCCAGTTCGGCAAATGATTGATTCGCTATTTGTGCTACCGTTCCTAATCGACCTTCGTTTCCCCTCCAACTTTTCCACATCTCGAAATCACACAGTGCAAACTGATTTTTCATTATTTTCATCGCAGCAACGCGAACATGTATGTGGATGCAGTGGGAGGGGGAGGGGAGGAGATGGCCAGAGAATTGGATGGAAATATCATTACTTTGGAAGTCTCCACTAAATCCGCACAAAAAACAGACCGACCGAAAGGCAGGAAAATAGAGGGAATTTGACTGTGGAAAATAATAAAAATTAGGGATGGACTTTGAATTATGTAGAAGCATAATCGTACCATTAGGTTTTCCACCAAGGTTTATGTTCGTATATATTGCCCAACATGCTCCTTCGAATTCAAACCGTCCTCAAATGTTCAGATAGAAATGCAGGGTATCATAAATTTTCGCTGTATTTCACAATTTGCGTTACTTACTCATTATCAGTGAATACTGTCGTAAGTATTCATTGTGCAGAAATTTCCTAATTTTTTTCAAAAAACATCAATGATGAGTTGCACAATCTCACGCTTCTGTGGATAAAATATTTTCTTGCCCACAAATATCGCACCCGTCGTAGAATAAGGAGACAATTCAAAAAAGGTCCATTTTGTGTCAGTAACGGTATTGAACTCAGGAAGTAACCCTTTTCGTACGTGCGATATCGTTATAATTCTAGTTGGCCTCTCCGCCACATTGAAAACTGTTCGTGAAAACATTACGAAAAGCACTGCCGTGAAGGCAGGAGCTTTTGAGCGCTCGTAAATGCACCTTGTAGGTAGATTCGCATTTTCCAGTTTTAAAAATCAATTGAAGGAATTTTCGACAGCTGTCAAAAAAATTCTGAAACTTAGGCGAAACTCCAGACTTCATGTCAGTGCTTCAGCTGATCAATTTTTTTTTGATAATTCGCTAGAATTTTCTACGGTTTCTATGATCTTGGTGATGCGATCTGGACAAAATTTGGCACGAAGTTTGAATAAAACATTCCTCAGCTAGGTGCAAAATTTCCGATCATTAGTTTCGAAAGCATCACGAAAAAAATATTTTGAACGGCCATATTCACGGAACCCCTAGTCTAATTTCAAGTTACTGGGCCTTTTCCTTCGGAAGTTATGATTTTCTATGGTTTCTATGGTTCTGGTCATGCGGTCTGGACAAAATGTTGCTTTAATATATCATTCTCGTTTAAAATACAAAATTTTATCTCGATCGATCGAAATGATCGAGAAAACAAAATTTCAAACGACCGTATTTACGGAACCCCTAGTATAATTCTGCTCATTGATGAACGTGAACGCCAAATTTCAGATCTAAACCTATCCTGAAAATTTCAAGTCCCTAGGCCTCTCCGTTCGAAAGTTATGATTTTCTATGGTTCTGGTCATGTGCTCTAGAGAAATGTAGCTTGAATATATTATTCTCCATTAATATACAGGATTTCGTCACGATCGAATCTGTAGTTTGGAAATTATCAAAAAAACTAAATTTCAAACGACCATATTTACGGAACCCCTGGTAAAATTTTGCTCATAGATAAAAGTGATCCCGACAATCGTGATGCACACCTATCCTGAAAATTTCAAGTCTCTAGGCGTTTCCGTTCAGAAGTTACAATTTTCTATGGTTTCTATGGTTCTGGTGATGCGAGCTGAACAAAATTTTGCATGTAGCTTGAACACCTCATTTTCCATAAGAGTGCAAAATTTCATCTCGATCGAATTCGTAGTTTTGAAGTAATCAGGAAAACAAAATTTCGAGCGGCCATATTTACGGAACCCCTCGGCGTATTTTGCCCAATAACGAACTTAACCGCGGCATTTGAGATTCGAACCTACCCTGAAAATTTCAAGTTTCTAGGACATTCCGTTCTAGAGTTATCGTGTATACGGCCGGACGGACGGACGGCCGGACGGCCGGACGGACAGACTCAAATTTTCCGACGGATTCGTCATCAGTGAGTCGAACATAGTCGTTTGAGACCATTTTCGGCTCAAAATTCGAAAAATACAGACATCGTGACGAAATGATATAGCCCTCGTGTAAGAGCGCTCAAAAAGGTAAAATTTCGAATTTTTTGGAAAAACAGCAGAATATTCCACTACGACGGAAAAAATTGCATTAGGTAATTGAATATTGGGTGCTGGAGTTATAACGTTCAAATGGATTGCTGCAGTAATAACAAATGTTCAGCCTGTTGAATTTCCTTAAAAGATGTTGAGAGTTTGAGTAGATATGCCTTTTGGTCCCAAACTCGATGATGCTGAAATTCCGATACACCTCCACATGGTAAAGGATGGGCCACGTTATTGGTTATAACCGCTAAGGTAGACGGAGACCGAATGTGCGCCGGTATAAGCAATCGACCAATATCGAAATAGTTATTGGAAGGGCACTCTATTGTCCTGGGGATGAGAAATCGTCCTCGAAGACGGATGAGCTTCTGAGAGTGGTCAACGGCATTGGAATCAGGAAAGCGGAGGAAAACTACCTGATTAAGGATCCCTAGTCATAAAACACGATGAAAATGTTTATTTTTGAATATGGACGATACTGATCATGGTTTTCGGAGGCCAAGATCCGGCAGGAAAAGGTGCAAGGCTTCTCAGGTCGTCATCAAGCAAAAACTTGTAAAAACGCTGATGAAGATGAAAAACAAATGAAGATTACAAACCGAAGCTTGATGTTGGAATGTGAGAACAATGTTTCAAGCAGGAAAAATACATAATGCGGTTTTGGAGATGGACAGATTAAACATTGATATCCTGGGAGTGAGCGAGATGAGGTGGCCTGGGAGTGATCGATGTATAGTGGAAGATCATAAGGTTTTTTACTCTGGAGATGAGAATAATCTACATGTAAATGGCGTCGGAATTATATTGTCCCCTAAATTGCCCCAATACAACATTAGTTTCACGACTATCTCGGACAGAATAATATTTTCGGAACTAAAAACTGCACCCATAAAATTTAATCAGCTTCATACACCTACCTCATATAGACCTAAAGAAGAGATCGGAATATTTTACTCGACTTTATCAGGCATTTCAAAACAATTGAAGAATGAAGATTTAACTGTCATAATGGGGGATTTCAATGCTAAAGTTGGTAAAGGTGAGAGTTCGGAATTAATCGGGCGATTCGGACTGGGGAGGAGAAATAAGCGTGGAGAAAGAGTCAAGGATTTTGTAATGAAAGAACAATTTGCTGTCCTGAATACAATGTTTGAACAACCACGAAAGGACTATATACGAGGATTTCACCTCAAGATGAACAAGGCCATGTAGTAAGAAATCAGATAGACTACTCTAACGGGGTTTTCTCCGCCATTTTATGAACCTCTGACAATTCTTTGAAAATACAATAAATTCCCTTCTTTTATTCTTTCTCGGGCGCCAACTATATTTTTAATGTGGAAAATTATAGTAAACCACCAGGTAGCTGCTGAAGCCGGAGACAGGGTCCGGCTTATCTAGGCTGTTAGCGATAAAAATGATGTTTTTAAATTCGAGGCTTATCAGAGGAAAAGCACAGATTGAAGGGAAATAAAATCACTGATTGAAAATAAACCATAGATTGGTTCATACACCAGAAAAACTTAAATAAAAGACAATTTCTACAGCTCACATAAGGTAGGAGATTATATACAAGAGGGGAAATATCCCGAAAATACGGTATCAGTCGGACAGGTTTTGAGTGATTTCGAGTTACTACTTATGGTATGATGCTAAGAGAAAATTTAGGTACTATACCTTGTTCTTACGGAACGGCTTCTCCACTACAATATTACTTTTTAAACGGAATTTTCTCTTTCGCACGGTTTCTCGACTAATTCTTCTACACACGGCGGCCTGAATAATTTTCTCTTTCACGGCGGTCTCAATAATCAATCCTCTCACACGATTTCCTCGACTCTCGCGGCATATGCGATTCCAAAAAAAACAGAACGTCGCACTGGTCTTTTTTGAGCGCTCGTACTACTTACACGAGGGCTATATCATTTCGTCACGATGTCTGTATTTATCGAATTTTGAACTGAAAATGTGCCGTAAGCACGATAACTCTCGAACGGAACAACCTAGAGACTTGAAATTTTCAGTGTGGGTTCAGTTCCCGAATGCTTCGGTTAAGTTCGTTAATGGGCCGAATTCCACCAGTGGTTCCGTAAGTATGGCCGTTCAAAGTTTTGTTTCCCTGATTACTTGAAAACTACAGATTTGATCGAGATTAAATTTTGCATCCGAATAGAAAATGAGGTGTTCAAGCTACATGTGAAATTTTGTCCAGATCGCATGATCAGAACCATAGAAACCATGAAAAATTGTAACTTTTGAACCGAAATGCCTAGGGACTCAAAATTTTCAGGATAGGTGTGGATCTGAAATGCCGCTTTCACGTTTATCGATGAGCAGAATTATACTAGGAGTTCCGTTAATTCGGTCGTTCGAAATTTTGTTTTCTCGATAATTTCGAAACTACAGATTCGATTGGAATAAAATTTTGTGTTTCAATCGAGAATGATATAATAAAGCAACATTTTGTCCAGATCGCATGACCAGAACCATAGAAACCATAGAAAATTGTAACTTTTGAACGGAAACGCCTAGGGACTTGAAATTTGCGGGATAGGTGTGCATCTCGATTGTCGTGATCACTTTCATCTATGAGCAAAATTATACTAGGGGTTCCGTAAATATGGTCGTTTGAAATTTGGTTTTCTTGATAATTTCAGAACTACAGATTCGATTGTGACGAAATTTTGTATACTAATGAAGAATGATATATTCAAGCGACACTTCTCCAGATGACATGACCAGAACCATAGAAACCATAGAAAATCATAACTTTCGAACGGAAAGGCCTAGGGACTTGAAATTTTCAGGATAGGTGTGGATCTGAAATGTCGCGTTCACGTTTATCAATGAGCAGAATTATACTAGGGGTTCCGTAAATACGGTCGCTTGAAATTTTGGTTTCACGATAATTTCGAAACTACGGATTCGATCGAGATAAAATTTCATATTTTAATCGAGAATGATATATTAAAGCAATATTTTGTCCAGATCGCATTACCAGAACCATAGAAACCATAGAAAATTGTAGTTTTTGAACGGGAAGGCCTAGGAACTTGAAATTTTCAGGGTGGGTTTGGATCTCGAAATTCACGGTAACGTTCATCAATGAGCGAAATTAGACAAGGGGTTCCGTAAATATGGCCGTTCAAAATATTCTTTTCCTGATTATTTCGAAACTTCTGATTGGATTGGAATGAAATTTTGCACCTAGCGGAGGAATGATGTATTCAAACTACGTGCGGAATTTTGTCCAGATCGCATCACCAAGACCATGGATACCGTAGAAAATTCTAGCGAATTATCGAAACAAAATTGATCAGCTGAAGCACAGACGTCTGGAGTTTCGCCTAAGTTTCAGAATTTTTTTGACAGCTGTCGAAAATTACTTCAATTGATTTCTATATGCGAATCTACCTACCAGGTGCATGTACGAGCGCTCAAAAGCTCCTGCCTTCACGGCAGTGCTTTTCGTAATTTTTTTAAAACTCAGTGCGCTGCCTAGTATACTACGAAAGATCTTGGAGGGTGTATGTTCGGTTGCGGCGTTTTGAAGTGATTCTTAGATGAATTTCGATTGTTAGAAATCGAACTTCCTTACACCCCCCCTACTTCGGAAAGCTCAACTCGCTGGTGAAATAGCGAGCTGAACTTTGGAGGTTCCCTACTCGCGGAAAACAAACAACCGTGACTCTAAAGTAGTCTCGAAATCACCCTTACATTAAAAACCTGTGTGGCGGAGTGGTCCGCCAGGTGTCCGGCAGGGCAACGCACCATTTCATCGGCTGGTCGGCAATCCGGCGAAGGTGGACTTCGGCCTCCATGGTACAGTGGGTCTTCGGTGGGTCTCTCCATAGATTCCGGTGTCAGGAACAGTGTCCGGGTGGTGGACCTCCATTCCCCCGTGGCTGCCTGTCATGTGATCTGAACAATAAGAAAAAAACATATGAAGCGACGCTGTGCACAGGTAACACCTTACCCCATCTTAATGAAGCTCCTGGTGGCAGGTGTGGTTCCCAGCACTTGGGGTTGGTGAAGATCGGGCTGGCCTGTCCATCGGTGAGGAACTTCTAACCAGTGCGTGACAGTGTCTTGGCTTCTCCATACTCCTGAGGCTGTACAGCTCTTCTCTCCTTGGACGGTGGTGTTGGTTCGTGACAGCGTATCCACTGAAACATCTTGGAACAGGTTGGTTATACGGATACGGCACAGCGACGGCCATTTGAACGGTGGATTCCCTTACGGGTGGGAATCCGGAATTAACGGTTTTGGCAGTGGTTCTTCTGCAACAGACGGCCCTCTGTCCATTTTTTGGAAGGGTCCTGCATCACCGCTAAGTAGGAATTTCCTTTCTTGGAGCGTGGCAACGGTCCTACCACGTCGGTTGGTACTTCTCTAAATGGCGAACAGGTCATTCGTCGTGGTTGCACATTCCCAGGGGTCTTCTGGTGTGGAACTTCATGTTGCTGGCAGGAGTTGCAGTTTCAGACATACTTGGCAATGTTTCGTAACATCCCTGGCTAGTAGTAACTCCGGGCTATCCTGGAAATGGTCTTGGCAGTTTCCATGTGATCGGACAAGACAGTTTTCCATCCTCAACGGAATAATCGGGGAAGTTCTGTGGCTCCTGCTGGACCTCTTGCATCTTCTTGCGATACCATCTGCATTGGGTTTTCACGTCGGTCAGGCATACGTAATCTTCGGACGGTGACGGATTGGAAATCAACCGGACCTCCAGAAAGCATTCGGCGGTACGGAGATTGACGGAGAAGTTATATGTTGACAGGGCATCCCTTCCTAGAATGATGTCGACCTGTAGATTCGGTACCAACAAAAACTTCAAGTCGGACAGAGTGAACTCGGCAATCTGCATGGGGAGAACATAGAGCTTCGGTGCGACGGTGGATTTTCGGTTCGCCGTCACCAGGTAACGGTTATCGAAGGTTTCTCCCTTGATTTCCTCATTTTCACACTGATCTGCCACTCTTTGGCTGCAGAAACTTCTGGTAGCTCCGGTATCTATCAGTGCTCTGAAGGTTTTTCCGGCGATTCGGACATCTGATAAAGGACGGTTTTCGCTGGAGTTTTTCGGTGCCAATGGAGCCAAAATTCCTGAAGATATGGCTGACTGCGCCTCCACTCTCTTCTTCGGATTTCCTGAACACGGGCAGTCTCGTGAGAGGATATCCTTCCTCTGGCATCGGGAACAGAATATTTTCGGTCGTCTCCGACACTCTCGACGCATGTGGCCATATTTTCCACATCGGAAACATTGGGTCTGAAAGGACATTCTTCTTCCTGGCGGTTGTTTGTTTCGGTTCTCTGAAGATGGCCGGTATAACTCCGTTTTGGATGATTTCGGTGGCTTCGGCTTTGGACGGTTTTCTCTCTGTGGATGAGGCTGTGCTGAGGCGTTTCTTGGACTAGTTGAGCCGGACGGATTCGGTCGGACGAATTCCTTTTATTGAGATAGAGCTGATGAAGGCACTTGACTCTCGGTCTCTAGCAAGCAGCTAGAAGGATAACAGTTTTGCTGTCGGGGTTGGTACGTCAGGTGTGGTTCATCGATGAGGCCTGGTTTCGTGGGTGGCGTGGTGTGTTGACTCATCTTCCACTGTACCAACTCGAAAACCTTTCCTTTTTGCAGAAGTTCATCGTAACTGTGGGTTTCCTGGAAGGCCAAGGCTTGTTGCAGGGACGTAGCAGTCTCTGTCGGATCAGGCGGATTTGTTCTACTTCGGAGGGCTTAGCATAAGTCAGTTTCTGGAGCAAATTTTGCATCCTGGTGACGTAGAGTAGCAATTTTTCATCAGGGCCCTGCATTCGTCTTTTGATTTCCTCTAACAGATTATCCTCGTAATTGACGGGCAGGAAAGCTTTTTTCAGTTGTGTCTTGAAATCCTCTCAGTCCTGGAATGTACCTCTTCGGGAAATGAACCAATCTCTGGCATCTTTCCGGAGTAACTCGTAGTCGGATTCGAACACCTGTTCCAGTGAGGTCTTACGGGATTCGGCCAGTCTCTCCACCTCCTCTATGAAGCCGGTAACGCTGCTGGTGCCATCGAAGGATATGGTTCATTTGTAGATTGGAACGGTTGGCACGGGTAACGGTTGGGGTGTCTGCTCTGGTTGGGCGACGCTTCTGTTCATCATCCGGTTTTGGTTCCATAATGGCTTCGGCAAATCAGGAAAAGACATTTCACGGACAGGACTCCTCTGGCGGTATGGGACGTCTTCTTCGGGTCGGGTGGCTTCAGGACGGACGGCAGGTGACACTGGGATGGCAGGCAGCTGTTGTAGCAGAGTTCTACAGGTTCAGCTCCTTGTTCTTTATCGGGGTACCAGCAGGTGGAACTTCGAGCAGCGGTGGTGGGTTGATTCCCTCTTCCAGGTCGATCAACGATGTCTCCACCCTCGTTGATCCTTGTGGTTGGATGGGCGACATCCCAGGTGACTCTGGAATCTCTGTATCGAGAAGGTGGCCTGCTGTGCCAGTGACTGCGGTTTCAGGTTGCTGACCTCGAACAATTCCTCCAGGGTGCTCAAGGCTCGAGCTGTCGTCTCCCTCATCTGCTCGACATGACGTAACGGCGTCTCCTCTTCGGGGTCGATGAAGTTCAGCCTTCCTTGAACATGTTTCAGCCTCGTGAATATGCGGGAGAACTCATTGGCTGCGTTGTCGTGGTTGGAGTTCTGAATGGCCTCCACCAGGTCGGTGATCCTTTTCTGGCAGGTCTCTATTTCCAGCAAGGGATGGATCGTCTTCGGCGGTGGGAGGTTAGGCTCCACGGATCTGGCGTAACAAGCTCCGCTTGGTCATCACGGTGGTCGGTATGAGCTGTCCCCTCAGTTGGAGCTCGTACGTCAACTCGTCGCTAAGCAGCCGGTTCACATCCATGGTCCACATATTGCACCAAAACAAAATAATAATCAATAACAATCCTTAATACCAGCTCAATCAGCAAACGGAACGAAGCGACTTGTAAGGGACGGTAGCAGCAAGAAACAAAAAAAAACTTTGACTGAGAAGAAAAAAAAACAATAGAAGATGAATGACAGAAAATTCCTTGAGGACAGAAAGGAAAAGAAGAGAAGAAAAAAAAATTATTTAAAAAAAAATCCCTTTCGAAAAAGAAGAAAAATTTTCCTGGTTCCGGGAAAATTTTCTAAGTCCCGAGCCCGTTCAATATTCGTATAACCCTGATATATCGGTTGAACACAAACCTGCCGATACTCGTATTATGTCGATGAAGAAATAATACCACCAGTCAGCGTCAGAAGAGAGATCGTCTAAAGAAAAACAGAGAGAAAAAAAAACCAAACTTATGTTCGCCGGTAGACTCGATCATTTCTCTGCTGTCCAAAAAAAACGTAAATTATATCGAACGGAAAATGGCGTAAATTACAACGGAATCAGCTGCAATCCTCGAATTTAAAAGGTCCCTGCTCGGGCGCCATTTTGTAACGGGGTTTTCTCCGCCATTTTATGAACCTCTGACAATTCTTTGGAAATACAATGAATTCCCTTCTTTTATTCTTTCTCGGGCGCCAACTATATTTTTAATGTGGAAAATTATAGTAAACCACCAGGTAGCTACTGTAGCCGGAGACAGGGTCCGGCTTATCTAGGCTGTTAGCGATAAAAATGATGTTTTTAAATTCGAGGCTTATCAGAGGAAAAGCACAGATTAAAGGGAAATAAAATCACTGATTGAAAATAAACTAAAGATATATATAGGTTCATACACCAGAAAAACTAAAATAAAAGACAATTTCTACAGCTCACATAAGGTAGGAGATTATATACAAGAAGGGAAATATCCCGAAAATACGGTATCAGTCGGACAGGTTTTGTGTGATTTCGAGTTACTACTTATGGTATGATGCTAAGAGAAAATTTAGGTACTGTACCTTATTCTTACGGAACGGCTTCTCCACTACACTGTTACTTTTTAAACGGAATTTTCTCTTTCGCACGGTTTCTCGACTAATTCTTCTACACACGGCGGCCTGAATAATTTTCTCTTTCACGGCGGTCTCAATAATCAATCCTCTCACACGATTTCCTCGACTTTCGCGGCATATGCGATCCCAAAAAAAAACAGAACGTCGCACTGGTCTTTTTTTTAAACTCAGTGCGCTGCCTTCAGAGTATACTACGAAAGATCTTGGAGGGTGTATTTTCGGTTGCGGCGTTTTGAAGTGATTCTTAGATGAATTTCGATTGTTAGAAATCGAACTTCATAACACTACCTGCTAATTAATAAAAGATACCGTAACAGCTGCATTACTATGAAAACATATCCAGGAGCCGACATTACGTCTGACCCCAATCTTCTCTGTGCTAAATTTAAACTCAGATTTAAAAAGGTGAAGAGGAATTCTGAAAAAAAAAAGTGGGATATGAGTAGAATCGGACAAAAAGAAACAAGGGAAAAAATATCCCAAGAAATTCACGAAATAAGGAACTCCGCGAATAATGTGGAATCGTCTCTGTCGGGTTTATCTGAGGGGTTTGAAAGGATCGGCAATGATTTTCTAATCACGAAAAAGATCAAAAATAAATCCTGAATGACAGATGAGATTTTGGAACTCATGAACAGAAGGGCCAAGCAGAATAGCAAGAGGGATTATCAACAGATTCAAAAGATAATTAAAAAGAAAATAAGAGAGGCCAAGGAAAACTGGATAGCTGGTCAGTGCGGAGAAATGGAAGAACTAGAGAAAAATTACGACTCTTTCAATGTGCACAGAAGGATAAGAGATATGACGGGAATGATGACAGTGAATACTAGCGGAAAAATACAGGATAAAAATGGTAACATCATACTGGATCGTTCAGGAAAAATAAAGGTTCGGCAAAAATACATAAAAGGACTATTCAATGACCCAAATCGATCAATCAACCCACCCACTTACACTATTGAGAATTTCCTACCGATAACGGTGGATGAAGTTAGACGTGCCATAAAGAACCTGGAAAAATAGGAAAGCTTCAGGTCCCGATAACATCAGAGGGGACTTCTTGAAACTTGTTGAAGAGGAAGAGGATGTGAAATGGCTCACCGATGTCTTCAATGAGATTTAATCCTCTGGAGTAATACCAGATGCATGGCTCAAAGCCACTTTCGTGACTATTCCAAGAAGTGAAACGCCAAAAGTTGTGAAGAATTCCCCACATGTCGTGTCAGTCATGCTCTCAAGCTCTTCCTGAAAATCATCCACAGAAGAATATATAAAACTTGTGAAGATCAAATAGGGCGAACTCAGTTCGGCTTTCGAAATGCCTTGGACACTCGAGAAGCACCATTCAGTAAACAAGTTTTAATTCAACGTGCCAGAGACGTTAACCACGATGTCTGTGCCTGCTTCGTTGATTACCTGAAGGCGTTCGATCAAGTGCAGCACAATAAAATGATGAAAGTTCTGGAATCGGCCGGGTTGGAAGGACAGGATTTGAGAATCATTGCCGATCTCTACTGGGGGCAAACTTCATCTGTTAAAGTAGAAAATGAGGAGTCTGATGAAGTTTCGATAAAGAGAGGAGTTCGACAGGGATGCGTGTTATCCCCACTGCTATTCAATATCTATTCAGAATACATCTTTGAGGAAGCCCTTGAGGAGAGTGGAGACGGCATTGTTGTGAATGGAGAAATGATTGACAACATTAGATATGCAGACGACAGTGACGACACCGTTGTTATGGCGAATGATATACTTGGGTTGCAGAGTTTAATGGACAGGATAGTGGATGTGAGTGAAAAATATGGACTACATCTAAACGTGAAAAAAACGAAGTTCAAGATCATATCGAAAGATAAAGAACGAACCGCTCAATTGAAGATCCACAACATGTTTGTACAAAGAGTCACCAGCTATACTTACTTGGGAACGAACGTTAATGAAGATTGGAATCACTCCATTGAGGTGAAATGTCGAATCGAGAGAGCCCGAAGTGCCTTCCTCAAAATAAAGAAGCTTTTTACGAGTACCTTAGCTATGAACACCAAAATATGGCTACTGAGGTGCCATATCTTCCCGGTGCTTTTGTATGGTGTCGAAGCATGGACATTAAAAGAGGCGTCCTGCAAGAAATTAGATGTGTTTGAGATTTGGTTGTACCGTCGTATTCTGAAGATCTCATGGGCTGACCACATCACGAATGCAGAAGTTCTCAGGAGATTCGACCAGGTAAAAAAATTACGAAAAGCACTGCCGTGAAGACAGGAGCTTTTGAGCGCTTGTACCTTGTAGGTAGATTCGCATTTTCCAGTTTCGGAAACCAATTGAGGAAATTTTTGACAGCTGTCAAACCAATTTTCAAACTAAGGCGATAATCCAGACTTCAAGTCAGTGCTTTAGGTGACCAATTTTTTTTTTCAATAATTTCTACGGTATCTATGGTCTTGGTGATGCGATTTGGACAAAATTTCGCACGTAGTTTGAATACATTATTCCTCAGCTAGGTGCAAAATTTCATTTCAATCAAATCGGTAGTTTCGAAATTATCAGGAACAGAATGTTTTGAACGGCCATATTTACGGAACCCCTAGTCTAATTTTGCTCATTGATGAACGTGACCGTGAAATTCGCGATCCAAACCCATCCTGAAAATTTCAAGTTCCTAGGCCTTTTCCTTCGGAAGTTATAATTTTCTATGGTTTCTGTGGTTCGGGTCAGGCGATCTGGACAAAATGTGGCTTTAATATGTCATTCTCATTTAAAATACAAAATTTTATCTTGATCGAATCCGTAGTTTCGAAATTATCGAGAAAACAAAATTTCACACGTCCGTATTTACGGAACCCCTAGTATAATTCTGCTCATTGATGAACGTGAACGCCACATTTCAGATCTACACCTATCCTGAAAATTTCAAGGCCCTAGGCCTTTCCGTTCGAAAGTTATGATTTTCTATGGTTTCTATGGTTCTGGTCATGCGATCCAGAGAAATGTAGCTTGAATATATCATTCTCCATTAGTATACAGAATTTTGTCACGATCGAATCTGTAGTTTGGAATTCATCAAGAAAACTAGATTTCAAACGACCATATTTACGGAACCCCTAGTATAATTTTGCTCATAGATGAAAGTGATCATGACAATCGACATCCACACCTATCCTGCAAATTTCAAGTCCCTAGGCATTTCCGTTCAAAATTTACAATTTTCTATGGTTTCTATGGTTCTGGTGATGCGAGCTGGAGAAAATTTTGCTTGTAGCTTGAACACCTCATTTTCCATTAGAGTGCAAAATTTCATCTCGATCGAATCTGTAGTTTCAAAGTAATCAGGATAACAAAATTTCGAGCGGCCATATTCAAGGAACCCCTCGGCGAATTTTGCCCAATAACGAACTCAACCGCGGCATTCGAGATTCGAACCTACCCTGAAAATTTCAAGTTTCTAGGACATTCCGTTCTAGAGTTATCGTGTATACGGCCGGACGGACGGACGGACGGACAGACTCGAATTTTTCGACGAATTCGTCATCAGTGAGTCGAACATAGTCGTTTGAGACCATTTTCGGCTCAAAATTCGAAAAACACAGACATCGTGACGAAATGATATAGCCCTCGTGTAAGTAGTACGAGCGCTCAAAAACCAGAATAATATTTATTCACGTCCTGTTCAATCTTTTTGAACGCCCGTACTACTTACACGAGGGCTATATCATTTCGTCACGATATCTGTATTTTCCGAATGTTGAGCCGAAAATGGTCTCAATCGACTATGTTCGACTCACTGATGACGAATCCGTCGGAAAATTCGAGTCTGTCCGGCCGTCCGTCCGTATACACGAAAACTCTCGAACGAAATGTCCTAGAAACTTGAAATTTTCAGGGTAGGTTCGAATCTCGAATGCCGCGGTTGAGTTCGTTATTGAGCAAAATTCGCCAAGAGGTTCCGTAAATATGGCCGCTCGAAATTTTGTTTTTCTGATTAATTCGAAACTACTGATTCGATCGAGGTGTAATTTTGCATTCAGATGGAGATTTGCGTGCTTAAACTGCATGCAAAATTTTGTCCAGCTAGCATGACCAGAACCATAGAAACCATAGAAAATTATAACTTTGTAATGGAAAGGCCTAGGGACATGAAATTTTCAGGATAGGTGTGGATCTCGAATGTCGCGGTCACGTTCATCAATGAGCAAAATTAGACAAGGGGTTCCGTAAATATGGCCATTTGAAATTCAGTTTTCATCATAATTTCAAAACTATGGATTTGATCGTGACGAAATTTTGTATGTAAATTGAGAATGATATATTCGAGCTTCATTTTTTCCAGACCGCATGATCAGGACCATAGAAACCATATAAATGATAACTTTCGAAAAAGGCCTAGAGACTTGAAATTTTCAGGATAGGTTCGGATCGCGAATTTCGCGGTTACGTTCATCAATGAGCAAAATTAGACTAGGGGTTCCGTGAATATGGCCGTTTGAAATTTGGTTTTCTTGATAATTTCAAAACTATGGATTCGATCGTGAAAACATTTTGTATTTAACTTGAGAATGATATATTCGAGCTACATTTTTTTCCAGATCGCATGATCAGAACCTTAGAAACCATAGAAAATCATAACTTTCGAACGGAAAGGCCTAGGGACTTGAAATTTTCAGGATAGGTTAGGATCGCGAATTTCGCGGTCACCCCTAATAGCACACGACGTCCTAGGGACGTACAATTTATGTCCAATTAACGTCGGAACGTCCATGGACTTGATTTGTACGTCCTTTGGATGTTTGTTTTTGGACAGTATTAGGACGTTCTCTACTTATGTCCATTTTTGGTCCAATTACTGTACAATGTCCATACCGGATATCCAGTAGGTGTCCGTGGTGGACATAATACGGACCATATAAAAATGTCCATACCAAATATCCATTAGATGTCCGTGATGGACATAAAACGGGCCATATAAAAAATATGTCCGTATCGGATATCCAGTAGGTGTCCGTGACGGACATAATATGGAACATTTAAAAAATGTCCTTACCGGATATCCAGTCCGTGATGGACATAATACGGACCATATAAAAAATATGTCCATACTGAATATCCTTTAGATGTCCTTGATGGACATAAAACGGACCATATAAAAAATATGTCCGTATCGGATATCCAATAGGTGTCCGTGACGGACATAATACGGATCATTCAAAAAATATGTCCATACCGGATATCCAATAGGTGTCCGTGATGGACATAATACGGTCCATATAGAAAAATTTGTCCATACCGAATAATAAATCGAAAATTCGCATTCCGTGGCGAATGTAACATTTTCATTTCATGTAAAAACAGTATTTGCTCGAAATATCAAGAATAGGAATAACGAACATATCATAGACTAATAATAATTTTTTATTAATAGTCTATGGAACATATAATACTGACTACTCATAACTTCTTTTTTTTTCAGTTTTTTTTTCAGTTTTTTTTTCGATATTTTGAAAACTACATATTTCAATGAATGCAACGATTAGAATAGAAGAATATATTTGAAATTGAATAATCGATCATATAAGACACGAAAAAATGCAAAAAAAAATTTTCGAGAAATTTATTTTCACTCCCTGTATAACTGAAAGTGTTCGGGCTTCATGAATATTTTAGCTCAGTAGATAAAGCCGAACAGTGTCATAATCCAAATTTTCAGATTTCAAATAGGTCAGGTCCTCAAGAACCGTCTAGTAGGCACTCGAACTTGGGACACCTTGTATACCAAATATTTCTATTCTGGGATAATTCACGAGGATTCAGAGATCGCGTAATATATGTCTCAATAGGGTAGGGGTGGATGATTGTCATCTTACAACATCTGGCCCTGGTCATGTCGCAGGGGTTTATTACCTACTAATGGAATGTTCGATCAAAGATTAGACAACTTTGTTACTCTTTGGTTCGACTGTTGCATATGACTAGAAAAGTTTATGCGAAGCGTTTGTTCTATATTCAAAGTTTCAAAGTGTTTGTAGAATATCGTGGTTATATATTCAAAGTTTCGAATAGTTTGTAGAATATAGTGCTGTTATATTCAAAGTTTCGAACGTTATTTGTTATATCTTTTACTATAAAAACAAAGAAGTGAGTGATCATCGATCTTATTATTGGAATTCGAGGATTTTCTGAAAACGGAAGAAAACATGAAAAAATCAGTAAGTTGTGTATTCTATTAATTGGGTTTTCCCATAAAAATTTTCAGTATTGGTATTTTAGAGTTACTTACATGAAAATCTTGGCATTTCGGTATATTTGTAGTTTCTTTCACAGGACTAACCAATTTCGAAATATAAAAAATTTGCTATTTCAGTTTTATCATTTTGGTTATATTGAAAGAAATAAATGAATTTACTATATTTGAGTTTTGTTCAAAAAATGAATCTGTATTTTCTTTTTGTACATGTCTTATTTTTGCGCGCTTGTTTTTAGGTTAAACGACTCTCCAAGGTGGGTGGTGATAGCCCTTATGAATTTTGCAGAAGGGCGTCAAGAAGGGCGATGGCTACACTTTTGACAAATAAATTGGCCAGTGAATACAGCTGGGTTGTCCTAATAAAAGAGCCGATATCTTCGAAAACCAATACAGCAGATCTTATTATAAGTAAGTAGGTATAGTAAATAGTAATAAGTGTGAGAGTTTATAATGTTGTGGAACGTTGGGTAGTAGAGGTTAATCTTAAGTATTTCAATATGAAAATTGAAGTGGATTACCTTAATCCTTTCGATTCGAGAGAGTGTATTGCCATAAGGGTTATAAAACTTCTGATATTGGCTGAAAATTCTTATAATGAAGCAATTATTACGATTCATCAGAATTCACAAAGAACAATTTCATATGTTTTCTATTCTTATAGTGGTTGCAACCGCTGTGAAGCTAACAGACTGTTTTCAGCAGACTGTTTGACGGAAACACCCGAACGCGCTGACCAGTGGCGCACGGGCGGAAGCCGAAAATAATATTGGAATTACGTTACAACATGCAATAGGAAACATCGGGATCTCAGAGTTGATGAAATTAGAGTAGAACAATGGAATGGAAAACAAGAAAATTAATTATCCAAATTATTTCAGAGAATTGATGAAGTTTTTTCATCCACGAATATTTGTGTTCGACTATTTCAGAAACTATTAGCCGGAGCATAACCATATTTGGTATGAAGAATTGTTATACCCATGTGATTACCCGAAAAAAAAATCATTGACTCGCAAAGGGAAGCAGGGGGTGATTTTTCATCCCTTATATTAAAAAAATTCATAACACGAAAACCGTTCGCCGGAGCATAACCATATTTGGTATGTAGAATCTATATACCGATGCGATTAACCACTAAAAAAATCATCGACTCGCAAAGGTATACAGGGGGTCATTTTTCAACCCTTATATTAAAAAAATTCATAACACGAAAACCGTTCGCCGGAGTATAATCATATTTGGTATGTAGAATCTATATACCGATGCCATTGATCACTAAAAAAAATCATCGACTCGCAGAGGGATAGAGGAGGTGATTTTTCATCTCTTATATTAAAAAAAAATCATAACACGAAAACCGTTCGCCGGAGCATAACCATATTTGGTATGTAGAATCTATATACCAATGCGATTAACCACTAAAAAAATCATCGACTCGCAGAGGGATACGGGGGGTGATTTTTCATTCTTTATATTAGAAAAATTCATAACACGAAAACCGTTCGCCGGAGCATAACCATTTTGTGTATTTGGAATCTATATACCGATGTGATTAACCACTAAAAAAATCATCGAATTGCAAAGTAATACAGGGGGTGATTTTCCATTCCTTATATTGAAAAAATTCATAACACGAACACCGTTCGCCGGAGCATAACCATATTTGGTATGTAGAATCTATATACCGATGTGATTAACCACTAAAAATCATCGACTCGCAGAGGAATAGAGGGGGTGATTTTCCATCCCTTATATTGAAAAAATTCATTACACGAAAACCGTTCGCCGGAGCATAACCATATTTGGTATGTAGAATCTATATACCGATGTGATTAACCACTAAAAAACTCATCGACTCGCGAAGGGATACAGGGGGTGATTTTTCATCCCTTATATTAGGAAAATTCATAACACGAAAACCGTTCGCCGGAGCATAACCATATTTGATATGTAGAAGCGTTATACCAATGTGATTGATCACTAAAAAAATCATCGACTTGCAAAGGGATACAGGGGGTGATTTTTCATCCCTTATATTGAAAAAATTCATAACACGAAAACCGTTCGCCGGAGCATAACCATATTTGGTCTGTAGAATCTATATACCGATGTGATTAACCACTAAAAAGATCATCGACTCGCAGAGGAATAGAGGGGTGATTTTTCATCTCTTATATTAAAAAAATTCATAACACGATTTCCTAAGTCTCAAGTACGGTAGTTATTCAACAAGTTTTGTCATTGATAATTATTTGTGCCTCATTGATTCACAGAATATATTTCAAAAATTGTGTGTTCAAACGAGTAATTTGTTTTCGAATAATCCGGATCGGGATACTAGATTGATATTTGAAAAAGATTATGTGGCACCACCTATCAATGAGAAGAATAGTCATTTTTTCCTTATAATTCTCGATGTCAAAGAAAAAGAGTTTTTGTTCATGGATTCCATGGGAATAACAGAAATCCAAGCAAAAGAGAGAAAACTCAGATATTTCCGAAAATTCAAAGAATTCTTCAAAAGAGGCCACGAAGTAAGTTATATTCAATCGTGGAAAATTGTAGATGAACCCATCATTCATCAAGATGATGATTTTAACTGCGGAATGTTCGTAATATATTATTTCAAGAAATACATTTTGGCAGAACCATTGAACCAGAGAGTTGATATCAATGAATTTCGACGGACTATTAGGGACCTTTACACTAACGTTCCAGTCGCGCGCGACTGGAACGGCTCGACCAAATTCGCGCGCGACGGCGTAGTGTGAACGCAATTTTTCACACAATCCAGTCGCGCGCGACTGGAATGGCTCGACCAAATTCGCGCGCGACGGCGTAGTGTGAAGGCAATTTTTTACACGCTCCAGTCGCGCGCGACTGGAGCGTAAGTGTAAAGGTCCCTATTAAGCGATTCATTTTAGAAAAATCCTCTCCAATGCATTATGAATGCTTATATTGCTCAAAGGTAGCTGACTTAGATATATATGTATGCAAAAGTTGCAGAAGAAAAATCCACATTTCATGTCTCACGAACAAACTCGAACCCCACAAAGAATTCTCGAATAACATATGTGATTTATGCCGCAATTATTGAATTAAAACAGGAACATATGGATACATTACTGGACTCCGCCCTTTCCCACTGAACGGTTCTTTTTTGTGAAATTATTTGTATGAATACTAAATTGTGAGAATAAAGTCAATTATTATTATTATTATTAGATTTGGTAAATCATGGAATATGCCTATGGGGGCAACCATGTAAAAAAAAACGCGCCATGCATTCTACCTTAAGGTGGTGTGGAAAAGATTGCTCGGAAAACGTCCCGTGTATTCTACAGAAATGATACGATGATATTTTTGTGGTTAATCACATGAATAGAGTTATGCCCCGGCGAACGATTTTTGTGTTATGAATTTTTCTAATATGAGGGATGGTAAATCACCCCCTGTATCCCTTTGCGAGTCGATGATTTTGTCAGTGGTTAATAGCACCGGTATATAGATTCTACATACCAAATATGGTTATGCTCCGGCGAACGGTTTTCGTGTTATGAATTTTTCTAATATAAGGGATGGAAAATCTTCCCCTGTATCCCTTTGCGAGTCGATGATTTTGTCAGTGGTTAATAGCACCGGTATATAGATTCTACATACCGAATATGGTTATGCTCCGGCGAACGGTTTTCGTGTTATGAATTTTTTTAATATAAGAGATGAAAATCACCCCCTGTATCCCTTTGCGAGTCGATGATTTTTTTAGTGGGTAATCACATCGGTATATAGATTTTACATATCAAATATGGTTATGCTCCGGCGAACGGTTTCCGTGTTATGAATTTTTTCAATAGAAGAGATGAAAAATCACCCCCTCTATCTCTCTGTGAGTCGATGATTTTTTTAGTGGTCAATTGCATTGGTATAGAGATTCTACATACCAAATATGGTTATGCTCCGGCGAACGGTTTTCGTGTTATGAATTTTTTTAATATAAGGGATGGAAAATCACCCCGTGTATCCCTTTGCGAGTCGTTGATTTTTTTAGTGGTTAATCACATCGGTATATAGATTTTACATATCAAATATGGTTATGCTCCGGCGAACGGTTTTCGTGTTATGAATTTTTTCAATATAAGGGATGAAAAATCACCCCCTGTATTACTTTGCAATTCGATGATTTCTTCAGTGGTTAATCGCATCAGTATATAGATTCTACATACCAAATATGGTTATGCTCCGGCGAACGGTTTTCGTGTTATGAATTTTTTTACTATAAGAGATGAAAAATCACCCCCTCTATCCCTCTACGAGTCGATGATTTTTTTAGTGGTCAATCACATTGGTATATAGATTCTACATACCAAATATGGTTATGCTCCGGCGAACGGTTTTCGTGTTATGAATTTTTTAATATAAGGGTTGAAAAATCACCCCCTGTATTCGTTTGCGAGTCGGTGATTTTTTTAATGGTTAATCGCATCGGTATATAGATTCTACATACCAAATATGGTTATGCTCCGGCGAACGGTTTTCGTGTTATGAATTTTCTCAATATAAGGGATGAAAAATCACCCACTGTATCCCTTTGCGAGTCGATGATTTTTTTAGTGGTCAATCACATTGGTATAGTGCTTCTACATACCAAATATGGTTATGCTCCGGCGAACGGTTTTCGTTTTATGAATTTTTCTAATATAAGGGATGAAAAATCACCACCTGTATCCCTTTGCGAGTCGATGATTTTTTTAGTGGTCAATCACATCGGTATATAGATTCTACATACCAAATATGGTTATGCTCCGGCGAACGGTTTCCGTGTTATGAATTTTGTTAATATAAGGGATGGAAAATCACCCACTGTATCCCTTTGCGAGTCGATGATTTTTTTAGTGATTAATCACATCGGTATATAGATATTACATATCAAATATGGTTATGCTCCGGCGAACGGTTTTTGTGTTATGAATTTTTTTAATATAAGGGATGGAAAATCACCCACTGTATCCCTTCGCATGTCGATGATTTTTTTAGTGGTTAATCGCATCGGTATATAGATTCTACATACCAAATATGGTTATGCTCCGGCGAATGGTTTTCGTGTTATGAATTTTCCTAATATAAGGGAAGAAAAATCACCCCCTGTATCCCTTTGCGAATCGATGATTTTTTTAGTGGTTAATCGCATCGGTATATAGATTCTACATACCAAACATGGTTATGCTCCGGCGAACGATTTTCGTGTTATAAATTTTCTTAATATAAGGGATGAAAAATCACCCCCTGCTTCCCTTTGCGAGTCGATGATTTTTTTTTCGGGTAATCACATGGGTAAACAATTCTTCATACCAAATATGGTTATGCTCCGGCTAATAGTTTCTGAAATAGTCGAACACATATATTCGTGGATGAAAAAACTTCATCAATTCTCTGAAATAATTTGGATAAATAATTTTCTTGTTTTCCATTCCATTGTTCTACTCTAATTTCATCAACTCTGAGATCCCCATGTTTCCTATTTAGACCAGGCAATAGAGCAGAAAAAGGATCATTCTGTGACAGAAATCGTAGAAGAAAACCGCCAGTGGGGAGTTACGTGGGGTGGTCCGTGGATGTTCAGTGATATGTTTTCGACTCGCAAATATCATTACTTTTCTTGTAATTGCGAAGAAATACCAAAAAAAACGGTGTTTTTTTAGTTTTTGGCTTGTAAAATCTGAACCAATGGAGCGGTGCTAATACTTTCAACAGACGAATTGTAGAGAATGAAAAGATGAAAAAATTGAGTGCTAGTGCAACTAAATCAGGTCATCATTACCGGAGGAAAGCCGGAAAAACCGTGAAAATCAGCGTTTTTTTCAAATCCTCATAACTCGGCCAATTTCGAAGTTGTAGCGCTGGCTTTCCAAATGAAAGTAGTGGTTAATGGATATTTCAAGTGTGCATAACCCAGACGTTGTCCGATAAATAGTTTTTGCGTAATTGCGATTTGAATTATTTAAGGCACTATTTTCCGGAAGTGCTGGATGCGTCGGAAGTAGTCCGATTTCAATTTACAAAACGGATTTTGAAAGAAGAAGTATAGTACTACAAAACGGCAAACTTGATTTTTCGTTAAAATGTTGCTAAATAGGTGAAAAATACGTGAAAACATGACCAAAACCGGCTCAGTGACCCATCTGGGACGGATAGTGGAAGTAGCCGGCAAACGCGGGGAACCAAAATCGCGCTGAGGCCGGGCGCGAATATTTACGTATATACCCCCACTACTTGACTGCAATCGAGCATTCGGCTGATTTTGGTAATGTTTGCATGCTTTTTTCACCTATTTTGAAGCATTTTAACGAAAAATCAAGATCGCCTTTTTGTAGTACTATACTTCTTCTTTCAAAATCCGTTTTGCAAATTGAAATCGGACTACTTCCGACGCATCCAGCTCTTCCGGAAAATAGTGCCTTAAATAATTCAAATCGCAATTACGCAAAAACTATTTATCGGACAACGTCTGGGTTATGCACACTTGAAATATCCAAACCGAGGCATTTGGGATCTGAACCTACACTGAAAATTTCAAGTCTCTAGGTTGATCCGTTCGAGAGTTATCGTGCTTACGGACGGACGGCCGGACGGACGGACAGACTCGAATTTTCCGACGGATTCGTCATCAGTGAGTCGAACATAGTCAATTGAGACCATTTTCGGCTCAAAATTCGAAAAATACAGACATCGTGACGAAATGATATAGCCCTCGTGTAAGTTGTACGAGCGCTCAAAAACAGTGTTAAGGAGAGCGAAAGAACGACTTGTGGCAGAGGAGAATAGGTCTACTCAAAATAAATGATTTTTGATATAGATCATTGAGATTAAGATTTTTTTTTAACAAGAGAGTTATTTTTTTTATTATATAGGTTATGTTAGGTTAGGTTAGGCTGTTTTTTAATGTTTTGAGATTATATTTTTCTTTCTTTATATTGTTACATTTATTTTATTGATTTAGTTTTTTTTTAATTAAAATATTTTAAAATATTTAGTTGTTTACCCTTCTTCTGTTTTATTTCAAAGCAGTTCCTATAAGTTTTCTAAATCTAAGAGGTCGAGAATGAATAGTCAGGAGTCGAGAAAAGTTTCAATAATTTCATGTACAAAACATGTGAAAGTAGAATGTTGTAATGAAAATGTCACAATTAAAACTTGAACTTTCACAGTACCAAAATAGGATGTTCTGTCAAATGTCCATAGTGATGTCTAGTTATAGTCCTAAGGGTATATCTAGTGGATGTCCTTGGTGGACGTCCCTCGGGCGTCTATAGTGATATCTAGTTATGGTCCTATGGGGATATCTAGTGGATGTCCGCGGTGGACGTCCCTCGGACTTCTATAGTGATATCTAGTTATGATCCCATGGGGATATCCAGTGGACGTCCCTCGGACGTCCAAAGTGATGTCTAGTTATAGTCCTATGGAAATATCCAGTGGACGTCCCTCGGATGCCCAGAGTGATGTCTAGTTATGGTCCTAAGGGGATATCCACCGGATGTCCGCGGTGGACGTCCCTCGGACGTTCATAGTGATGTCCAATTATTGTCCTTAGAGGACATCCATTGGATGTCCGCGGTGGACGTCAGAATTCAGTTCAAAGTTGAGACATTTGTGCGTCCTTCGGACGTCCACTGTACCAGAAAAGGACATCCTATGGATGTCCATAATGTCCGAAGTGGACGTCCTATGGATGTCCATAGGACTACTTTGTGCTATTAGAGACGTTCATCAATGACCAAAATTAGACTAAGGGTTCCGTAAATATAGCTGTTCAAAACTATTTTTTTTTCTGATAATTTCGAAACTCATCATTGGATTGGAATGAAATTTCGCACATAGATGAAGAATAATATATTTAAACTACGTGGGAAATTTTGTCCAGATCGCATTACCAAGACCATAGATACCATAGAAAATTCTAGCGAATTATCGAAAAAAAAAATGGTCAGCTGAAGCATTGACTTGAAGTCGGGACTTTCGCCTCAGTTTGAAAATTTGTTTGACAGCTGTCAAAAATTTCCTCAATTGGTTTCCAAAACTGGAAAATGCGAATCTACCTACAAGGTGCATGTACGAGCGCTCAAAAGCTCCTGCCTTCACGGCAGTGCTTTTCGTAATTTTTTTCATTTGTTTCAATACTTCATCATTTCTGAGCGCTCGTACAACTTACACGAGGGCTATATCATTTCGTCACGATGTCTGTATTTTTCGAATTTTGAGCCGAAAATGGTCTCAAACGATAGAGTTCAACTCACTGATGACGAATCCGTCGGGAAATTTGAGTCTGTCCGGCCGGCCGTAAGCACGATAACTCTCGAACGGATCAACCTAGAGAATTGAAATGTTCAGTGTAGGTTCAGATCCCAAATGCCTCGGTTAAGTTCGTTGATGGGCAGAATTCCACCAGGGGTTCCGTGAATATGGCCGTTCAAAATTTTGTTCTCCTGGTTACTTTGAAACTACAGATTTGATCAAGATGAAACTTCGCACTCAAATGGAGAATGAGGTGTTCAAGCTACATGTGAAATTTTGTCCAGATCGCATGACCAGAACCATAGAAACCATCAAAAATTGTAACTTTCGAACGGAAACGCCTAGGGACTTGAAATTTGCAGGATAGGTGTGCATCTCGATTGTCGTGATCACTTTCATCTATGAGCAAAATTATACTAGGGGTTCCGTAAATATGGTCGTTTGAAATTTGGTTTTCTTGATAATTTCAAAACTACAGATTCGATCGTGACGAAATTTTGTATACTAATGAAGAATGATATATCCAAGCGACACTTCTCCAGATAACATGACCAGAACCATAGAAATCATAGAAAATCATAATTTTCGAACGGAAAGGGCCTAGGGACTTGAAATTTCCAGGATAGGTGTGGATTTGAAATGTCGCGTTCACGTTCATCAATGAGCAGAATTATACTAGGGGTTCCGTAAATACGGTCGTTTGAAATTTTGGTTTCACGATAATTTCGAAACTACGGATTCGATCGAGATAAAATTTCATATTTTAATCGAGAATGATATATTAAAGCAATATTTTGTCCAGATCGCATGACCAGAACCATAGAAACCATAGAAAATTGTAACTTCTGAACGGCATGGCCTAGGAACTTGAAATTCTCAGGGTGGGTTTGGATCGCGAAATTCACGGTCACGTTCATCAATGAGCAAAATTAGACTAGGGGTTCCGTAAATATGGCGTAAGTCCATTAAACATTATTTATGGTTTCAAACCGAGAACGACCATGTGAATTGAATTCTCAAGTGTTTGGTACACGAGTATGTGAAAAGTAAATTCTAGAGAACTTCTTGTATTGACGATACCGTCCGGCCATCCGTCCGTATACACGATAACTCCTAGGTCCTAGGTCATAGGTCCTAGAAACTTGAAATTTTAAGGGTAGGTTCGAATGTCGAATGTCGCGTTTAAGTTCGTTATTGGGCCCAATTCGCCGAGGGGTTCCGTAAATATGGCCGCTCGAAATTTTGTTTTTCTTATTAATTCGAAACTACTGATTCGATCGAGGTGTAATTTCGCAGTCAGATGGAGAATTGCGTGCTTAAACTACATGCAAAATTTTGTCCAGCTAGCATGACCAGAACCATAGAAACCATAGAAAATTATAACTTTGTAATGGAAAGGCCTAGGGACTTGAAAATTTCAGGATAGGTGTGCATCTCGAATGTCGCGGTCACGTTCATCAATGAGCAAAGTTAGACTAGGGGTTCCGTAAATAGGGCCGTTTGAAAATCAGTTTTCTTCATAATTTCAAAACTATGTATTTGATCGTGAAGAAATTTGGTATTCAAATTGAGAATGATATTATCGAGCTACATTTTATCCAGTTCGCATGATGAGAACCATAGAAACCATAGAAAATCATAACTTTCGAACGGAAAGGCCTAGGGACTTGAAATTTTCAGGATAGGCTAGGATCGCGAATTTCGTGGTCACGTTCATCAATGAGCAAAATTAGCCTAGGGGTTCCGTAAATATGGCTGTTCAAAACTATTTTTTTTTTATAATTTCGAAACTCGTCATTGGATTGGAATGAAATTTCGCACATAGATGAAGAATAATATATTCAAACTACGTGGGAAATTTTGTCCAGATCGCATTACCAAGACCATAGATACCATAGAAAATTCTAGCGAATTATCGAAAAAAAAAATTTTCATCTGAAGCACTGACTTGAAGTCTGGATTTTCGCCTTAGTTTGAAAATTTGTTTGACAGCTGTCAAATATTTCCCCAATTGGTTCCCAAAACTGGAAAATGCGAATCTACCTACAAGATGCATGTACGAGCGCTCAAAAGCTCCTGCCTTCACGGCAGTGCTTTTCGTAATTTTTGAACTGTACCCTCATTCTACGACGGGTGCGTTATATCAATATCAATTCTAAAAAACATTTTTCTACAAAAGTATCACAAACAAAGGTTCTTCAATTCTCAATCAGGAATATCAAAACTGCGGGCTGCCAAATCTTAGTGCTTGGTTTTTCGTAGGACCAATTATCTGGAATTGCTCATCAAAGAGGGACGCTAATTATATTGTTACATCCGGGGTATTATTTCCAAAGCCACTAATTAAGGTATTCGACTCAATAAATCGCGAATGTACATGACACATTAAAAGCAGCTATAGAGATATTGCAGTCCAGTTCGTATATCCGTCTACGATACTTATAATCGTGATTGGCTAATTTATTTGATCGTAGAGTCCACCTGAACAGATTCGAGAACGCAATCTCTCGGGCGAGTATTCCATATAAATGGGACTTAAATTCAATTACGGGATAGAGAACTCAGCGGACATTTAAATTTCATAGAATAACTTATAATATACACATTAATATAAGGAAAGTCTGTTAGACCGTTCGTTCTCATCGAATGGCAGTTGTTACAAGATGAGAATTGTGTGTGGGTATGTGGGTTCTCTAGGTGAAATTTTTCGTAGAGATTGGTTTATGGAAAGTATTTAAGTTTCATGGTAGGATTTCCTCGAGAAAATAACGTGGTTATAACGACATTTCGATCCAAAACGATGATTCCATTTCATTAGTTTCAGTTCCCCGCTTGTAGGCGAATGCCCGTTTAAAAGGTCGATTACATGGAGCGAGTTTACAAGCTGCTAGTGAGCGAATTTAGAAGCTGCTAGTGAACTCGCCCGGTGTATTCATGTTCACTAGCCAACAAGCAGATTGTAAACAATTTGCGAGTAAAGTTGAAAGCTGGGCCACTTTACTCGCTAATCGCTGGCATTTTGGATTGTAAGCTAGTAAACTAGCCTTCACATATTTTTATAGAATCTTGTAACGAAGCAAATTTTCATTTAGTTTTCGTTCCGTGTTATATCCAGAGTCAACTACACCGCGATGTTTGATTGAATGCGACATACCGCGATCGCGAGATGGACCGCGGTGGACGTGGTCCATTTCGCGACCCGGAAGCATATAAATTCACACTGAGCGAACGAAGGCCGAACGAACCGCAAACTCCGAACTCCAAATTTGAATTCGGTCAATGTATACGTTAAAGCGAAGGCGAATCGAATGGCATTTTTAGTTTGGTTCGACTTCGCCGTCGTTCGGTGGAAGAGCGGTACATCAATGAGATTAGCTGTTCGGTGTGGACGGGATTCGCTATTTCTAGTGTCATTTCGAACCGAACGTCGAATTTACGTTGAAATGTTCAGATGCCAACAATCGGAGGGTTAGCGCCAGTCTTTAGGTACTTAGGTTGAATTGATTCTCGAAAATTGGTTGACTTTTTACAAATTTTTTCACCAATTCTTCCAGGTAAAAATTCAAAATACGCAGGGGATATTCTACAAAACTTAATGAACTGCCCTAAATCATTCCTTAAATCAGGTCCAATCCCCTATATTGATTCCGACTTTGATAAAGTTTTGGCATCCAATATCTTCGTTTCCTTCTTTGTTTTTCACTGGTTTTCAGTAAACCCGCAATAACTATGAAAGACGATGCTGCAATAATTTCGTCACACATTCTTGCAATAAATGGAGTCGATGCCGAATGCCCAGCGAATAGCGAACTTTTTAAACACTGTATTCGGTGCGGAGTTTGCTTCATCGAAACGAAATCGACAAATTGCTGCCGAACGAACTCCGAACCTTCGTTGTTCGGAGTTCGCTGTTCGTTCGCTTAGTGAGTATGCACCTCTATGAGGTGAAGTCAATGAAGTACAAGTGCTCCGTCCAGGTCTCCGCAGTAGTTGTGATAAATAGTAAGTACCTTCAAGGGTTGGGCATGGGTGAGTTGGCGGTTGTGATCATTGTAATTAGGGCTTGATGGCTGGTCGGTATATGTATTTTTCCCTCCTTTATTATCCCTCCCCGGTTTATGGAATTGTGTAGTAGCTTCAAATGGCCAGCATGATTTCATAAATTTCCCGACCTGCAGGGGTGTGTATGATAGCTCCAAATGGTGCATCTGCACCTCACACCCAGCTTTCTTTCCGCCGTGTAGTCGTGTATTAGCTTCAAATGGCCTGCCGACTGCATAGAATCCCTCATCGTACCGCCCGAGTTCCTGGAGATCCTGCAGTAGCTTCAAACGGCCTGTAGCCCTCTTGGAGCTCCGAGTGTGCAGGAGTACGCGATGCTAGCTTAGAACGGCGCATCTCATGCCTTTGTCTGGGTACGTTCCCTTTAGCCTTGGCAGCGGCGTAAGTTTCGGAGGTGTGTACGGCCTTCGGAATTTCCGAAAGTCGGGGCATCCGAGCTCATTCTTAGGGATGCTTTCGTCTTCTTTGACCTGGTGATGGCTTTCTTTGTTGTTACCGTATTATACCGACCCTTAAAGTAATTCTTGAACGCCAATTTCACATAAGACCGTCCACTTGCCCATGTTACTGTCCATTGCTTGTAGTTATTATCCGTAGATTCACGGACTTCAACCGTTTCATTTCCGTATTTTACCCTACCCGCTTTGCCATATTACACTCATCCCGTAGATTGTTAGACCTTCACATACTCGATCCGTATTATTTCAAAGCACGTCACATCCCGCTTCATCTTCTGCATCGCTTATTAACCGTATACCCTGCACGACATCTTCCTGTATATAGTAGATGATGAATAGAAGTCTTACGCTCATCATGTGTTTTATTTTTCCCGAAGACAGTCTTCAAGACATTTTTAAAGTCAGAACGATTCCGAATTTTACGAACATCTGACCCCTGGACATAACCTTCTCTGACTGTAAGCTCCTGGACCCCTGTAGGATACCGCCTGCAGGTTCCGAGTGTCGTCAACACTTTAAACTAGAGGTGGCGCCCGAGTGTTTGTCTTCGGAGCAGAAGATGGCAACAGATAGAGACAAGGGAGGACGTCACAATCTGTATTATTAAAATTTAGTTAATTAATTCGAATTATTTTGATTCGACAGATTAATTCATGATTTCAGTGAAAATAACTTTAATATTCAATCATAAAGAGTTTCAAAATACATAGAGCAAATTTACATTTAGCAAATGGAATATTTCGACTTATTCTTTGTTATCTTGTTAGCCATGATATTAGGACAGAAGACAAGCAGCAAGCACAAAAGTTTATATGTTATTCGAAAGCACACTAAATGGGATAGTTTTTGCTGAAAAGAAAACATGTCCACAATTAATGATTTTTCATCGATAAAACCATTGGAAAATACGACTGGTTTTGTTCACTTCAGAATCGTGACATTCATCTCATTATCACGGCCGCAATAAGAATTTTTTGGCAGACAGAAATTCTTATCTTGTAGAAAATTCAATGCAGTTTCCAAATATGTGGTCAAATCTGAAGAGGCTCTAAGGATAACTGAAGTATAATTGATTTTATGGAAAAACTTGAAATATTTGGTGAAATCAAGAAATGTTGAATTGAAGAATAACTGTCAACATTTCGACCATGTGATATATGACATTTTTTGTTGCAAATTTTATGTATGATCTCCCTCTGAAGTTTAGCCCTTTCAAAAGTAGAGACCCTGTATAGTGGGTTCAATTTTGATCACAAATTTGAACTACGTCTAATAATGGAAAATATTTCTATTCATTCGGATCTTTGTTGAATTAATAAAGTTCAAAGTCTGCTGAAGTGAAATAAACATTTATTCGTTAAATAACATCATCATTTCAGAAAAAATCAACAATTATTCAAAACATAAGAGAAATTATGCTGAAATATCAGTCTTTATTTTTGAGCACCCTGTAGAAAACCTCAGTAGCTTTTGGTCGAAACTTTTGCTGGTTCTCGGCTCCTAAGGAGTCACATCAACACTGGAGAAAGAAAAAATTGCATTATATTGCATTTTAAAAAAACTACCGCCTACCGTTTGAGCATCAAAATTTCGGATGCTCAAAAATACCATCTCACTTGTGTTGGGGATTGCACTCAACGCAATAAGTTTTTTGCGTTGAATAATTTGTATTTTGACTATGTGTCCCGATATTGTCTTCGGATTCTGACTCAGAAATATTAGAATCAGTATCATGAATGCTATGTTGACTCTCTGCATCGCTTATACTCCCATCCTCATGAAAATTTCCTCCTCAGTATGAGAATCTGTTTCCAATTCACTCAAATACGACATAATCGTGTTCCGTAGAAAACTACGTAACTCCATATTTTTCAAAAAATGGTATTTTGATGCAATCTGTTTGGCAACATGGTTAATAATATGAGTTTTTTAAAAAAACCCTATTTCCTCTTTAGATAAATAAATGAAATTACATATATTTCAATTAGTCAACACAAATAATGTTTAAAAAATTGAGAAAAGCACTGCCGTGAAGCCAGGAGCTTTTGAGCGCTCGTACATGCACCTTGTAGGTAGATTCGCATTTTCCAGTTTTAGAAACCAATTGGAAAGATTTTGACAGCTGTCAAAGAAAATTTCAAACTAAGGCGAATATCCAGACTTCACGTCAGTGCTTTAGAAGACCAATTTTTTTTTTTCGATAAATCGCTAGAATATTCTACGGTATCTATGGTCTTGGTAATGCGATCTGAAAAAAATTTTCCACGTAGTTTGAATACATTATTCTAAATCTATGTACGAAATTGCATTCCAATCCAATGAGTAGTTTCGAAATTATCAGGAAAAAAATTGTTTGAACGGCTATATTTACGGAACCTCTAGTCGAATTTTGCGCATTGATGAACATGACCCGGAAATTCGCGATCCGAACCGATTCTGAAAATTTCAAGTCCCTAGGCCTTTGCGTTCAAAAGTTATGATTTTCCATGGTTTTTATGGTTCTGATCATGCGATCATAATTTACCGTAAAGAAATGGTTTTCTGGAAGGCTTTTCCGATTCTTATGCCTTCGACTATAGCATTGGAATCAGTTTCCAATTTAACCAATAAACAATTGTTATTTGGGTTTTCAACTAGTTTTCAGGGAATTACCTTTACTTCCCCAACATTTCCAAGTAACATTTCAAGTACAAGACTAAAAATAAGTATACAGGGTGATTCCAAATTCGAAGTGAACCTTGAAGGACGTGTTAGTATGACTCATTTGCTGTCATTTGAGCCATATTTATTGATATCCAAAAATCAACAGTTTACGAGTTATTTGAGTTTTTGAAATTATTACTGATCTTACTTCATTTTTCGTCAATTTTTTCTACGTTGATCAAGTTTGATTATAGTTTCGGATTATTTTTATCAGAGAAGGATACGATATGTATAAAAAAAAGCGAAAATATGCTGTAATAGATATTGAAAAACAATTCGGATGATTTGAAAGTTGGTAAATGAAAAAAAGAATAGGCAATTTCTATTATTTCTAATATCAATCAACTACAACTTTCGAACTCCACAATTTATTTATGACAAAAGTATTCAAAAAACTTCTTGAATTCCTTCTTTATTTCCTAATAAAGTTTTCGTTAGAATGCAGGCACTAGTTTCATTAGGTACAGCAGGTTTTTATTAGAAAAGGGATATAGGCGAAGAAAGAAAAGCAACGAATTAAATATTTTTGAGCGCTCGTACAACTTACACGAGGGCTATATCATTTCGTCACGATGTCTGTATTTTTCGAATTTTGAGCCGAAAATGGTCTCAAACGATAGAGTTCAACTCACTGATGACGAATCCGTCGGAAAATTTGAGTCTGTCCGTCCGGCCGTCCGTCCGTCCGTCTCTCGAACGGATCAACCTAGAGACTTAAAATTTTCAGTGTAGGTTCAGATCCCAAATGCCTCGGTTAAGTTCGTTAATGGGCAGAATTCCACCAGTGGTTCCGTTAATATGGCCGTACAAAATTTTGTTCTCCTGATAACTTTGAAACTACAGATTCGATCAAGATGAAACTTTGCACTCAAATGGAGAATAAGGTGTTCAAGCTACATGTGAAATTTTGTCCAGATCACATGACCAGAACCATAGAAACCATAGAAAATTGTAACTTTTGAACGGAAACGCCTAGGAACTTGAAATTTGCAGGATAGGTGTGGATCTCGATTGTCGTGATCACTTTCATCTATGAGCAAAATTATACTAGGGGTTCCGTAAATATGGTCGTTTTAAATTTGGTTTTCATGATAATTTCAAAACTACAGATTCGATCGTGACGAAATTTTGTATACTAATGAAGAATGATATATTTAAACTACACTTCTCCAGATCACATGACCAGAACCATAGAAACCATAGAAAATCATAACTTTCGAACGGAAAGGCCTAGGGACTTGAAATTTTCAGGATAGGTGAGGATCTGAAATGTCGCATTCACGTTTATCAATGAGCAGAATTATACTAGGGGTTCCGTAAGTACGGTCGTTTGAAATTTTGTTATCTCGATAATTTCGAAACTACGGATTCGATCGAGATGAAATTTTGTATTTTAATCGAGAATGATATATTAAAGCAATACTTTGTCCAGATCTCATGACCAGAACCATAGAAACCATAGAAAATCTTAACTTTTGAACGAAAAAGCCTAGGAACTTGAAATTTTCAGGGTGGGTTTGGATCGCGAATATCGCGGTCACGTTCATCAATGAGCAAAATTAGACTTGGGGTTCCGTAAATATGGCCGTTCAAAATATTCTGTTCCTGATAATTTCGAAACTACCGATTTGATCGGAATGAAATTTTGCACCTAGCTGAGGAATAATGTATTAAATGTATTCAAACTACGTGCAGAATTTTGTCCAGATCGCATCACCAAGACCATAGATAGCGTAGAAAATTCTAGCGAATTATCGAAAAAAAATTGGTCAGCTGAAGCACTGACATGAAGTCTGGTGTTTCGCCTAAGTTTCAGAATATTTTTGACAGCTGTCGAAAATTTCTTCATTTGATTTCTAAAACTGGAAAATGCGAATCTACCTACCAGGTGCATGTACGAGCGCTCAAAAGCTCCAGCCTTCACGGCAGTGCTTTTCGTAATTTTTTTATTGCAATTTAATCCAAATAATTAAGAAATCTATTCGAAAATTATGTTCGAAATGTCCTCCACCATTCCTTATACAAGCACGTCCCTCTTTCTAATTTCTTCAGTCCTGAAATTTACTTCTCACTGCTCCAGCTTTTCTCTCCACAAGTTGTGCACTTGTATGTATTTCCCTTTCATATACTTTCCCTTTTAAACTGCTCCAAACATGAAAACTAACGGTCTTAGATCCGGACTTCTCGCTGGCCACGAAATAGGTCCTCCCCTACCTATGCACCGATTAGGAAACAATTCGTTCAAGAACATACGAAAGTTAAGCCTATAGTGTGCGGGACACCCATCCTGTTGGAAAATGATTTCACGCCCGTCAATCAAGGAAACCTCGTCCAAAAAATTGTCCATATTTGTTCATGAAAATTCTTCAAAATTTTCTCCATTTAAGTTGTCAGGTAAATAGTAAACCTTTCAAAAGATTAGCTATTGCTCCCATCCAAAAATTAACGCCAAATCACTATTTTTTATGCCGGCCATTCAAAAGGTTGTTTATAAAAAATTACGAAAAGCACTGCCGTGAAGGCAGGAGCTTTTGAGCGCTCGTACATGCACCTTGATGGTAGATTCGCATTTTCCAGTTATAAAAATCAATTGAAGGAATTTTCGACAGCTGTCAAAAAAATTCTGAAACTTAGGCGAAACTTCAGACTTCATGTCAGTGCTTCAGCTGATAAATTTTTTTTCGATAATTCGCTAGAATTTTCTACGGTATCTATGGTCCTGGTGATGCGATCTGGACAAGTTGCACGTAGTTTGAATACATAATTCCTCAGCTAGGTGCAAAATTTCATTCCAATCCGATCAGTAGTTTCGAAACTATCAGGAAAAAAATATTTTAAACGGCCATATTCACGGAACCCCTATTCTAATTTTGCTCATTGATAAACGTGACCGCAATATTCGTGATCCAAACCCATCCTGAAAATTTCAACTTCCTAGGCCTGTTCAAAAGTTACAATTTTCTATGGTTTCTATGGTTCTGGTCATGCGATCTGGACAAAATATTGCTTGGATATATCATTCTCGATTAAAATACAAAATTTCATCTCGATCGAGTCCGTAGTTTCGGAATTATCGAGAAAACAAAATTTCAAACGACCGTATTTACGGAACCCCTAGTATAATTCTGCTCATTGATAAACGTGAACGCGACATTTCAGATCCACACCTATCCTGAAAATTTCAAGTCCCTAGGCCTTTCCGTTCGAAAGTTATGATTTTATATGGTTTCTATGGTTCTGGTCATGTGATCTAGAGAAATGTAGATTGAATATATATTTCTCCATTAGTTTACAAAATTTCGTCACGATCGAATTTGTAATTTTGAAATTATCAAGAAAACTGAATTTCGAACTATCATATTTACGGAACCCCTAGTATAATTTTGCTCATAGATTAACGTGATAACAACATTCGAGATCCACACCTATCCTGAAAATTTGAAGTCTCTAGGCGTTTCCGTTCAAAAGTTACAATTTTCTATGGTTTCTATGGTTCTGGTCATGCGATCTGGTTAAAATTTCACATGTAGCTTGAACACCTCTTTCTCCATTTGAGTGCAAAATTTCATCTCGATCAAATCTGTAGTTTTCAAGTAATCAGGGGAACAAAACTTTGAACGGCCATATTTACGGAACCCCTGGTGGAATTTGGCCCATTAACGAACTTAACCGAGGCATTCAGGAACTGAACCCACACCAAAAATTTCAAGTCTCTAGGTTGTTCCGTTCGAGAGTTATCGTGCTTACTGCCGGACGGACGGACGGACGGACAGACTCAAATTTTCCGACGGATTCGTCATCAGTGAGTCGAACATAGTCGATTGCAGGCGCGCTCCCACGGGGGGGGTACTGGGGGTAATTACCCCCCCCCGGGACCGTATTTTCAGCACTCAATACATACTTTACTTCCTTCTTAATTCCAAAATACGGTCACTACCCCCCCCCAGGATCAATCTCTGGTTAGAAAATACGGTCACTACCCCTCCCAGACCCAATCTCTGGGAGCGCCACTGGTCGATTGAGACCATTTTCGGCTCAAAATTCGAAAAATACAGACATCGTGACGAAATGATATAGCCCTCGTGTAAGTAGTACGAGCGCTCAAAAAATCTGCTGAAACGAAGCTAGTGCCTGCATTCTAACGAAATCTTTTTTAGTAAATAAAGACGGAATTTGGCAAGTTTTAAAAAAACTTTTGTCATACATAAATTGTAGAGTTCGAATGTTGCAGGCGAATTGATATTAGAAATTGACCATTCTTTTTTTCATATACCAACTTTCAAATCATACGAATTCTTTTTCAACATCTTTTACAGTATATTTTCGCCTTTTTCATTATATCATATCCTTAATTCTCTGATAAAAATAATCCAAAATCATAATCAAACTTGATCAACGTAGAAAACATTGACGAAAAATGGAGTAAGGTGAGTAATTTTTCAAATAACACAAAAAACTCGTAAACTGTTGATTTTTGGATATCAATAAATATGGAATACAGCTCCTGTTCTCGCAACTCCAAAATAAAATTAGAAAAGCACTGCCGTGAAGTCAGGAGCTTTTGAGCACTCGTTCATCCACCTTGTAGGTTGATTCGCATTCTCCAGTTTTAGAAACCAATTGGAAAGATTTTGACAGCTGTCGAAGAAAATTTCAAACTAAATCCAGACTTCACGTCAGTGCTTCAAGTGAACAATTTTTTTTTCGATAATTCGCTAGAATTTCCTACTGTATCTATGGTCTTGGTGATGCGATCTGGACAATTTCCCACGTAGTTTGATCACATTATTCTTCATCTATGTGCGAAGTTTCATTCCAATCCAATAAGTAGTTCCGAAATTATCAGAAAAAAAATTATTTGAACGGCTATTTTCACGGAACACCTAGTCTATTTTGCTCATTGATCAACGTAACCACGAAATTCATGTAGTAGACAAGAAAAATAAGGTCTCTTTAGTCTGGGTTCCTGGTTCCTCAGGAATCAAAGGAAACGAAGAGGCCAATACACTTGCCAGAAAGGGAGCACAAACGCCCCCAGCAAACACGATGCTTGCGGCCCTTTAAAGGCGAAATGAAACATGCTGGCAATGATATCCACGGCCCTAGATGTTCAACTACATTGGGCCGGCTAGCCCATGTCCCGGCGGCCGGCCGCCTCTTTTGAGCCTTCAGTCTGCCGTTCATTACTTTGCAGGGCCTACAGAAGCCGGAACCTGGCACGTTAACTGAATGCATTAATGGCTCAACTATCGGCCCATTGAAGTAACATTCAATGGCCCGCTTTGATTTCGTAAAGATATATTTAAGGGCCATTGCCGGTGAACTGAAGTGGCTGGGTTCTGAAACCCCAGGATTTTTTTTTTTAGAAATATATAATTGAAATAGTCAACTTTTAACACTGTCACCATTAATAATAATGGGAATAAAGTAAGTTATGATTATTATTATCAATTGTGAGGCCATTATTGAAATGAACGAGAGTAATTAAATTAAAATTCTAAATATTAATAAACCTTTTATTAGAATATAATCACTATGAAACAAAAATAAACTGTTCTGTTCAGTGTTCATATTGTTTATGATGAAAAAACAATTACTGTCATGGAACAAGGAAAATTGTTCTGAGACTGATACAGCAAGCAAAGTAACCCCATAGAATAACAAATACATCCTTGCATCTAGAGACCTCTGTTTCGGCATACTTGCATTGTCACTCGTCAGTATATAACTAAATTTCATCATACAAATAAAACATAAATATAACCTAGAAAAGTGTTGAGTATACGAATTATCGAATAATTAAGCCGGAATATTTCGATTGCAGTTTCTACATGGGAGTTCAGGTGTGAAAGCGCAAAAATATCGTGGAATGCTTTCATTTGAAGTTATCTGAACTTATCGTTCATATAAAAGTCAACCATGGAAAATTGAAGATCATTCAAATAAATATTTATTTTCACTCAGGACCATGCAATATTTATTGGTATTGGAAATCTTGCAAAATTCTAACCATATAACTATAAGGGTACCATTTTATGTCAGGATTCAAGAAGGATAATTAATGGAATTCTAGCAGGTAGCTAGTGGTGCAACAGAAAAAAATGCACAGGGTCAAAAGAATGGATTGGAAAAAGCGTTATAATGTATTAAGAAATAAGAGAGAAACAAAAATTAAGAATCTATGTAGTACATGAAGAATTTTGACATTAATTTTGTACCGAACTATCAATATATGAACCAATTTGTGAATTATTTATTGCTCGGTGTTGAATACTTCAAGAAAGTCAATTTTTATTTTCATTCATTAAAACTGTCAATGAATTATTGAAAATATTATAATTGATGAGCAATTTTACAATAATTCAGTATACTTTTGAATTGGGAACAATATAGCATGTGTATTAGCAGAGGGAATGTGAACAGGGTACCATACAGTATAAGTATAATAAATAAACTTAAAATATCTATGAATGATACAAGAGCAACGATAAAAATATTGAAAACTTTGTTTTCACGTAGTGTAGTGATTTGGATGTGTTTATTGAATAAGCTGACATAATCCTTTTGCACGGAAGGTTTCAATATTTCAATAACCCATTTATGAAATAATTCACCATTCATAGTAATCCTTATCATTAATACCACTGTCAAGAATCGGATCACATCCAGGTAAAAATCCATCAATTGTTCCAGCATTCAAAATAGTGCACCTTCTGCCTTTACCCTTGAATATACTCGGCGTACCTTTTGGATTATTTTCTAGTGTCCACTGACAAATTTGAATATCCAAATTTCATCTAGATAAATGAATTTTACGTTTTGTTCCATGTACCTATTCTCGGTATTTATCACAATATCGTACTATTTTTATTATATTTTTCTGTTTATCAGTAAGAACTTCGACTTCGATCAATTGAAATCTAGGTGCTCTTTGGCCAGTTCGAAAAGGATATCTAAACTGATATATTCATATTTTTTAATTCTAGCAAAAACAATTCAATGTCTCTTTGAAGGAATAATCTTATCGCACAGGTTTTCTTCCACTGCTAATTCCAGGCTATAATAACATGCTAATATTCTACGGCCAGGGCTTGGTGAAATCTGAAAATTTAAGAGACATTGATCAATCAGAATACACTTTGAGTCGGTGAATAACAGTGAAGTACCTGAAACACTAGCAGAAATATATGCCAAATCTTTGAAAAACTCGAAGTAACACCGACAAACTGCCTGGCGTTCTCTTGTTAGGCGCAATGTATCCTGGCCAATTCCTGGCCAATTTTAATAGCATAAGACAAAAAATACTCAAATTCAGAGCAAATTTTTATAATTACATATTCACCAATATCTTCGATAAAATCATCAAAGCAAGATTTCTATGGGTAATGTTAGTGTTATTCCTATACCAACCTGAATTCAGCAACTCAAAATATTACTGAGAAGTCTATTAGCAACTTAAATTCGATTTTTCACAGCCAACCGAGATGTCAATAATTCTTAAACGGGGTATACGTCAGTAGAGCTGGCAAAGAATAAATTCGAAACTCGATTTGGTAAACAGGCTACCCAAACAACGGTACGCAAAGGTGTTAGTAGAACATTTATCCACTCACGCAACGTGTCTGCCCCTAGGACAACTTATTAGAATCTGTTGGGTTTTGTCAAGGGAGCCAGGAAATCTGTACACGGATCCTCATATATTGTAATCAGTTCCTCCCGGGGCGTATAGGTGGCGAAAATGTGATCAACTAACCGAAACGATTCTACCCACAAATTTCACTTTTTTTTGGACAAATTCTTCTCATTAAATTCACTTTACCATGTGCTAGGTCAAAAGCAGTCAAATGAAGCACAATTCTGACAAATGCCATTGCGCCCGATGCAGAGAATGCAATCTTTTCTTTGTATCATGGACAATGCAAAACTGTCGATGGCCCAGCGCAAGGCCGGCATTCCCTTAGGAAACAGCTGTTCATTCATAGTTGATACACCAATGAGCCTTCAAATGCAGAGACACATAGAGCCTTAAACTCTTAACCGATTCGGTAAAGACGCAGGGCCATTGCTAGAATACCCGTATTTTCCCGGATGTTTTGAAGGAAGCTGTGGTAAAACCTTTGCATAAAAAGGACGATGTCAATGAAATTGCCAATTACAGGCCTATAAGTGTACTAAGCACTTTCTCCAAAATTTTTGAGATGGTTGGATACAAACAGTTAACGGGTTTCTTTTACAGATACAATTTATTCGCTACCTCTCAACATGGTTATATATCAAAGACTATATATATATATATAATGGCTGGCAGACAGAAAGATGTTAAATGAAACCAAATGAACTTCGGAAAAATCTACTTCCCCAGGCGGGATTCGAACCCACGTTTCCAGATTACCGGTCTGGCACTCTAACCTCTAAGCTACCAGGGACCTGTGTGTTCAACCGCATATTGTGGAAGTGTTTCTCCGGAATTCAAATGTTGTAATTAGGGAGAGGTTAGTTAAGGGATGGAAGGAAACTCACAAACAATGTCCGCGATCGTAACGATCTCACGTTTTACCTTTCCCCCTGCGTCGTCGAGGATTGTCGACTTCGGCAGATTCAGGCGTGTGAAATCTCCGACCGCCGAACTGATTTAAAGCCAAATTGAATCATTATCAAGGATTTTTATTTGATACATAGTTCAGACGTTAAAAATCCTTGATATATATATATATATATATCAAGGATTTTTAACGTCTGAACTATGTATCAAATACTATCAAAGGTAATTATAATGGCTGGCAGACAGAAAGATGTTAAATGAAATCAAATGAACTTCGGAAAAATCTGCTTCCCCAGGCGGGATACGAACCCACGTTTCCAGATCTCCGGTCTGATGGTTATTGATGCACTTGATCCTCTGAGATGATTATTGGCCTTTTTGTTGATTTGATTAAGGCATTTGATAGCCTCGATCACGATTTGTTACTGAGAAAACTCCACAAATATGGAGTCAAAGGTACAGCTCTGAAATGGTTCAGATCTTTTCAACTGAATCGTACACAAAGAGTTGTGATATCCGACCAGACCCGAGAAATTAAATCAGATCCCGCTGAAATTCATTCTGGAGTACCCCAGGGCAGCATTCTGGGTCCTTTGCTTTTCATCATCTTCATGATTGATCTTGAACACATTATCGTGAAACATAACATATTTATGATAAATTACGCTGATGACACTAATCTTCTAATGAGAGCTTTGAAGTATCCTGAGATCGTACATTTGGTCAAAGAGGTTATGGTGAAAATTTTAAAGTGGTTTGCTGATAATGGACTTTCAGTAAATGAAAAACTAAGGTAACCCTCTTCGAAACTAGTCATGCTGGTTTTGAGACCCCTCAAGAACTTAGATTGGAATCAGAGAACATCTCCTACTCCTCTTCAGTCAAGATTTTAGGAATTATTGTTGATCAATCATTGAACTGGGACGACCATGTTACCGAACTATGTAAGAAACTTACTAATATATGCTACTCTCTTTATGTTCTCAGTAACTACCTAGAGACTGATTCACTAAAGTCAATCTATCAAGCCGTCTTTGAAGCAAGAATTAGGTATGGTGCAATGTTTTACGGCAGTTCATCTGGCCTAAAGTATGTAGCTAGATTGCAAAAGAGAGCTGTAAGAAGAATTCTAGGGCTAGGAGTGAAGGACTCATCCAGGAACTAATTCAGACAAAATGGTATTCTAACAGCTGCTGCCATACATATACAAGAATGCCTGAACTCTCCACTGGATCTTATAACACAAGAGCAACACTACTGATGTATCCCAAACAAAGATTGACTCTGACTGAGAAAAACGCTGAGTACAGTAGAACCTCAATTATCCGAACTAATTGGGAACGGGACTATTTCGGACAATCAAAATGTCGGATTTTTTAAATTAGATCAAACAAAGAACATTATAAGAACCGGTGAGTTCATTAACATTTTAAATATATAAATAAACATTCAAATATCCAACTAATAAAACAGTGAAATAGGTATGTACATTAAATGCTTCAATCTTTTTCCACAAAATAGTCTAATATTTTCAACTATCAGCGTTCGGATAATTGAGGGTTCGTATGATTGAGGTTTGGATAATTGAGGTTTGGATAATTGAGGTTCTACTGTATTGTATATTGTTTATATCCCGACTCTCCTAGGTCTCTGTGAGACCCCTCAGAAGCTCAGAGCTTCAGATGCATAAGATATTTCAACAAACTTCCAACTTACATAAGAACTGAATCCAATCTACGGCACTATAAGAAAAATTACGAAAAGCACTGCCGTGAAGGCAGGAGCTTTTGAGCGCTCGTACATGCACCTTGTAGGTAGATTCGCATTTTCCAGTTTCAGAAATCAGAAATCAGAAAACTTAGGCGAAACTCCAGACTTCATGTCAGTGCTTCAGCTGATCTATTTTTTTTCGATAATTCGCTAGAATTTTCTACGGTATCTATGGTCTGGGTGGTGCGATCTGGACAAAATTTTGCACGTAGTTTGAATACATCATTTCTCAGCTAGGTGCAAAATTTCATCCCAATCCGCTCAGTATTTTCGGAACTATCAGCAAAAAAATATTTTGATCGGCCATATTCACGGAACCCCTAGTCTAATTTTGCTCATTAATGAACGTGACCGCGATATTCGCGATCCAAACCCACCCTGAAAATTTCAAGTTCCTAGGCCTTTCCGTTCAGAAGTTACGATTTTCTATGGTTCTGGTCATGCGATCTGGACAAAATATTGTTTTAATATATGATTCTCGATTAAAATACAAAATTTCATCTCGATCGAATCCGCAGTTTCGAAATTATCGAAAAACCAAAATTTCAAACGACCGTATTTACGGAACCCCTAGTATAATTCTCTTCATTGATAAACGTGAACGCGACATTCCAGATCCACACCTATCTTGAAAATTTCAAGTCCCTAGGCCTTTCCGTTCGAAAGTTATGATTTTCTATGGTTTCTATGGTTCTGGTCATGTGATCTGGAGAAATGTAGCTTGAATATATCATTCTCCATTAGTATACAAAATTTCGTCACGATCGAATCTGTAGTTTTGAAATTATCAAGAAAACTAAATTTCAAACGACCATATTCACGGAACCCCTAGTATAATTTTGCTCATAGATGAACGTGATCACGACATTCGAGATCCACACCTGTCCTGAAAATTTCAAGTCCCTAGGCGTTTCCGTTCAAAAGTTACAATTTTCTATGGTTCTGGCCGTGCGATCTGGACAAAATTCCACATGTAGCTTGAACACCTCATTTTCCATTTGAGTGCAAAATTTTATCTCGATCAAATCTGTAGTTTTCAAGTAATCAGGGAAACAAAACTTTGAACGGCCATATTTACGGAACCTCTGGTGGAATTTGGCCCATTAACGAACTTAACCGAGGCATTCGGGAACTGAACCCACGGTGAAAATTTCAAGTCTCTAGGTAGTTCCGTTCGAGAGTTATCGTGCTTACGGCCGGACGGACAGACCCGAATTTTCCGACGGATTCGTCATCAGTGAGTCGAACATAGTCGATTGAGACCATTTTCGGCTCAAAATTCGAAAAATACAGACATCGTGACGAAATGATATAGCCCTCATGTAAGTAGTACGAGCGCTCAAAAAAGTTTTTAAGTTAAGTTTAAATTAGCTGCATATTCACACAAGTGACACTGATGTTTTTTCAGATTCAAATGAACAGGATCTTTATGACTTTTTGAATTAGATTCATTTATCGACTTTTCTTTTTTCGAATTATTCTTGTGATTATTAGTTGAATCCACTATTTCTCGTTCCTCAGCTTTGTCAGATCCAATATCCGATTTCATTTCGTTTAAATACATTTCCCTGTCATAAATTCCATTCTCATCCCCAAAATGTTCGATAATATCCAATTGCTCTACCTTCATTCTTACTTCTTCGTGATTTTCTGTGCTGAAATATTAATTTAATTGAATCAATTGGACAAATTAGATTGGCAAAATTTTAGGATGAAACTTTGGTTGATATTTGATATCAATATTAAACAAGTTTTGCTATGAGAATTACAAATATAAAATTTGGCACTTTTTTAGATCACACGTAAATATAAATAAATTTTCATAAACTTCTAGAGATATATGTAGAAAATATAAATAATAATAATTGTTATGATAATCTTTATTTCCTGATTGACAAAATAACATTGTATAGGAACAGTCAAAATAATAAAATGAAAAAAATGATAGAATACCACTCCATTTCAAATAACAGAGCACGAAATAATGTTAAAACTCTGGTTCGATACTTGGGGGAGAAAATAAGACTGAAATCAATTTAAAGTGATGAAAATTTGATATACTCACAATTGATTCCCATATATATAGTCCATTTAAGAATTATTGACATCGAAGCAGGCCATGAACGTCCAGCCGAGGCTTTATTTCTAGTTACTAAAAAGTAACTAAATTTCATCATAGAAATGGAACATAAATATAACCTAGAAAAGTGTTGAGTATACGAATTATCGAATAATTAAGCCGGAATATTTCGATTGCAGTTCAAACATAGGAATTCAGGTTTGAAAGCGCAAAAATATCGTGGAATGCTTTCATATGAAATTATCTGAACTTATCGTTCTTATAAAAGTCAACCATGGAAAATTGAAGATCATTCAAATAAATATTTATTTTCACTCAGGACCATGCAATATTTATTGGTATTGGAAATCTTGCAAAATTCTAACCATATAACTATAAGAGTACCATTTATGTCAGGATTCAAGAAGGATAATTAATGGAATTCTAGTAGATAGCTAGTGCTGCAACAGAAAAAAATTTTTGGATACTTCGCAAGCACAGGCCCAAAAGAATGGATTGGAAAAAACGTTATAATGTATTAAGAAATAAGAGAGAAACAAAAATTAAGAATCTATGTAGTACATGAAGAATTTTGACATTAATTTTGTACCGAACTATCAATATATGAACCAATTTGTGAATTATTTATTGCTCGGTGTTGAATACTTCGAGAAAGTCAATTTTTATTTTCATTCATTAAAACTGTCCATGAATTATTGAAAATATTATAATTGATGAGCAATTTTACAATTATTCAGTATACTTTCGAATTGGGAACAATATAGCTTGTGAACAGGGTACCATACAGTATAAGTATAATAAATAAACTCAAAATATCTATGAATGATACAAGAGCAAAGATAAAAATATCATTGAAAACTTTGTTTCCTCGTAGTGTAGTGATTTGGATGTGTTTATTGAATAAGCTGACATAATCCTATTGATGGGCATCCTTTTGCAGGGAAGGTTTCAATAACCCGTTTATGAAATAATTCACCATTCATAGTAATCCTTATCATTAATACCACTGTCAAGAATCGGATCAAATCCAGGTAAAAATCCATCAATTGTTCCAGCATTCAAAATAGTGCATCTTCTGCCTTGAATATACTCGGCATACCTTTTGGATTATTTTCTAGTGTCCACTGCCGAATTTGAATAGCCAAATTTCATCTAGATAAATGAATTTTATGTTTTGTTCTATGTATTAACGGTATTTATCACAATATCGTACTATTTTTATTATATTTTTCTGTTTATCAGTAAGAATTTTCCTTCGATCAACTTTTTTGTATTTGTATCCAATTTTTTTTATGATATAATATAATGTTGACTTCGATCAATTGAAATCTAGGTGCTCTTTGGCCAGTTCAAAAAGGATATCTAAACTGATATATTCATTGTTTTCAATTCTAGCAAAAACAAAGTCATTCAATGTCTCTTTGAAGGAATAATCATATCGCACAGGTTTTCTTCCACTGCTAATTCCAGGCTAATATTCTACGGACAGTGCTTGTTGAAATCTGAAAATTTAAGAGACATTGATCAATCAGAATACACTTTGAGTAGGTGAATATCAGTTTACCTGAAACACTAGCGGAAATCTATGCCAAATCTTTGAAAAACTCGAAGTAACACCGATGAACTGCCTGGCGTTTTCTTGTAAGGCGCGATGTATCCTGGTCAATTCCAGCCATTTTAATAGAATAAGACAAAAAATACTCAAATTCAGAGCAGATTTTTATAATTACATATTCACCAATATCTTCGATAAAATCATCAAAGCAAGATTTCTATGGGTAATGTTAGTGTTATTCCTATACCAACCTGAATTCAGCAACCCAAAATATTACTGAATAGTCTATTACCAACTTAAATTCGATTTTTCACAGCCAACCGAGATGTCAATAATTCTTAAACGGACTATAGCAGATTTTTCATCCATGTTTTCTAACTTGTAACTAGTTACCATTGGTTATTAATATCTCTTGAAAACCCTTATTATTCTTTTGACACACGGCTCTCTATTTCTAATTTCTACGAATAATTACCTCCCTTCTAAATAAAATATAACCTCTACTTTCATCGTGATCGGCCACAACAACATTAAAAAACATAAGTGGCTTTCCAGCCACCGTCTGGGGCGCCCCAGGAGTGCTCCAAACCAAAGTTTGACATAAGTTTGACCAATCCAGTGCCGGAATGTCAAGCCCTTGCCCCTCCCATTGGTGCACTACCCGAATTTTCGGGGCTTCAAGCGTAACACGCACCTGGCTGGAAAGCAGTTATAGATAAAGGAAAATTTTTCTTCTCGCTCACAACCACCGCAACTACCCTGGTCGGTCTCAACGGAGGCCGAGAGATTCGAATGTGTTCGTCTAGTCTACTCCGAAGAATCTACTCTAGAAAACCCGGGAGTGGATCGTTATTTGTTTTATACGTTGATGGCGAGCAGCCGAGCACATTTAAAGGGATATAATGAATGAATGAATTTTTTCTGTTCTATGAGTGGTGGCAAAAATTAGGTTATTCCGCAATCCGCAGAGTATGGTCATGGTCAAGTGTTGCCACAGACGGCCGAAAAATAGTAGTAGATTCGAGTTTAAAAGTGGAGTAGATTGTGACCAGAGCGGAGTAGCATATTATCTAGGGGTGAGAATGACAAATCGTTTTGTAAGAGAGATCGAATCATCGAGTTTTTCTATTGATGTATAACCATAGATAACGAATTTTAAGCGAAAATCTTCCGTATAAAAGAGCACAGAGTTTTTATACAAGAAGACTTTAGGGAAAAAGCACGGAGTGGGCGACATCTACTTTTAATCTTTTGAACTACCCGAGTGATGAACAACAAACTAACGTGTATGTGTTTATATGGGAAAAGTGTGAAGTATTTGTATGATTTTCAGTATTTTATGTATCGAAGTGATATATTTAGATGATAATTTATGGATAATTGTTTCAAATAAACTGCATACGAGCTGAAAATGCAGCGGATTGTACGAGGTAATGTGGGAATAAGATCACGTGTTCTTTTCCTCATCACATAGTTGAATTCCAAGTCAGTTAAAAAATGGCAGACAATCTTCAAGATTGGAAAACGTATCTCAAAGAATATGTTACTTTGCAGCAAGCCCTTCCTGAAAGATGATTTTTTTTATCGTGAGTTCAATAATTTTCTATTATATGGTGGTCATTTGATATTACATTCACGTTCACCCACATAATCAAAAATGTCCGAAGTGGTTATCTCGACTTTCACAGGCATTATTATTAATTCCGCAATCTTATAAAAAAAATTGATTTTCTTGTTATGAAAGACAGAAATGACAGAATAATTTTGACCAGCATTCGGCCCGACATCTTGTGATTTTCAGCGCCATCTAGCGGTTTGTGATTTTTCCCTATTGAAAGAGTGAAGCAGGGAAATCGCATTTACATAGAATATTTTCATATTAATATCAGATAATTGACACCAACGAGAGATCATAGAGTCATCACTCTCGCCCATCGACGGGTTGCTAATACAGAACAATAATTTGCGAACTTCAATTTGAAATGTAATTCGACCGGAGTAGAAATTGTATCGTTTGGAGTAACGGAGTAGAAAATTATAAAATGGAGTAGATCTACTCCGATCGGAGTAGCTTCGGCAACGCTGCGTCAAAGGAAAGACTCCTCTTTGGTATGGTGTAGGGTGTCGGTGTATGGTGTATTTAATTTGCTAACTTGGTTCTAGGTGCTTCTTATGGTTTTTTTTTTATTTAGTTGTAGGTTCTAAGTGTAAGAAGGTTAATCTGCAATGAACTGATTGCTATTGCGTCTTGGTAACTTTTTATCACACTTTATTTCCAGAGCATTTGAGTTTTATACTTTCTTAAATGGCAGACAAGTCTGAATCTCTTGTTTCCACACTGGATTCAGCTGAGAGACCTTATAATAATCATGTAAAGAAAGAGATTAAAAGAGAAGAGATGGGAACAGTTGAACAGTATATTAATGAAACTAGTGTATCATCAATTGAATATGAGTGAGTATTTACTGTCATTTTATTCACTTGAATTTGTCTAATACTTTTGTACATAACCCACACTTTTTTCACGTGTTCCACAACAAACTACTCTGTTCAAAAACTATTTAATTTAACACATAAGTTTGCAGAAGTCCTTCGCATACAATGTTCTGTGAAAGTTTCTGAAATCGGCAAATCCAAATAACTAGCAATTTTGCTTGGTATTTTACCGAATGTGTTTTTTCCAATGGGCTCAACTGTGCAATGCTTCTTGCGACACCTTAGAAAAAATCTTTCCGAACCCGATGGATGCAAGGAGATATGCTTCCTGACTAGATCCAATGCAGAGAACTCGTTTTCTTCCACAATTGTAAATTTTTTATGGATATCTGTTTTACTTTCTGGAATGTCAACCACCATAACAGAGCCCCTATCTTCAATGTGTGAGAGAGAGAGAGAGAAAATAACTATATCAAATGGCTATCGACCAAAGTCTTCCTACCAGTTAAATACATATATGTGTATGTATATGAGCATTTTATAAAAAGAAATTAAATTAGGATTCTATTCTAAAGACATCAGGTGTTCATAAAGTAGTAGTGATAGGCCTTTGGTCTACTCTCTGTTTCGTAGAGATGTATCAGTGGTTCCATTATATTCCATTATATTGTTAATTTGATCCTAATGAATTTCTGGCCCAGTCTTTGTATTCTTGTAATAACTGGTTCAGAGGGTTGTTGGGGCGTCTAATTTCAGTAATTTTCCTCAAGCTTGTTCTTTCTGCTATTTCTAGATTTTTTAATGTTGATTTGGAAGAGTTCAAGAAAATTGTGTTTTCATATTCTAGCAAGGGCCTGCATATCATTTTGTATATTGAGCTGGCAATCTTCACATTAATACCCAAGTTTTTGTAGGTGGGCGATCTAAAATGTCCGGCTCTCATGATCACTGCTATTTTTTGAGCTTATTGTCAATGTATACTCCCAGGTACTTGCAGACATTTGTGGTGTATTGTATTGTCATCTATTTTGATATGTGGAGAATTTATCTTGATTTGGTGATTAAATATAACAAGCTTCGATTTTGATGGATTTGACTGTATTCTCCACTGTTACGTCTGTAAGTTTTTGCAGTTCCTCCATACATTGTGATTTTGTATTGTTATGGGTAATAAGTGCTGTATCGTCGGCAAATTGTAACATATATGCTTGCTTGTTTATTTGGTGTTCTGCTGAATTTCCGTTATTGTATGTCATAACAAATAGATTGTAAAGAATTGGGGAGAGGGGAGATCCTTGTGGGAGGCCATCTTCAATGTGACTAATCTTCATATTCAAAAGTGCTTGACCTCTACAGCCTTGCATTACATACCTTATGTAGTAAGTGTTCTTGATGAGAATCATTCTTCAAAAATTCGATAATATCATGCCGACTGAACACTTGAGACTTTGGTTCATAGCCTTTACTTTTTCGTTTGAGAAACGATTTCAGTTCGCGAAACTTACTCCCATCTGTATCATTATAAATTCTCATCATTAATTTTAACATTGACCACTTAGTGCAAAGGTAATTAGGACTGTACGATTCAGACTGTAAGAAAAATAAACCAATACACTTAGACACGTACAAGAATAAATATATTCCGTGTCTTGAAAGTAAGCCAACCTTATAATTTCACTCACATTTTTGCTTTCAACATGATGAACTTTCAGCCACTGCAGGAATTTGTCATATTCTTTTTTATACCTTGGTTCCGACTTAGTCGGTAGTAGTATGGCATGAGCTTTCTCAGCCTTTTGCAACAAATCGCCTGAAATCTCAATTCTCTCCAAGCTTTCATTCTTTTAATGAATTCTTAATTTTGACAAATATTTACAACCTTGTCAATTGATATATCCATGGTAATCATATAATGTCTGTACGCACCTACCTACCTACCTACCTGTACAGAGCATCTGGATAGGGGAAAGAAAAGTGTTTGTATATTTCTCGATCTTGCCAGAGCTTTCGATACCATTGCACATCCTCAGATAATTGTAGTTTTGGAGAGTTTGGGGTTCAGAGGTGTATCTGGTGATCTTCTGAGGAGTTACTTGAGGGATAGAAAACAGAAAGTGAAGATAAATAATTCGAACAGTTCAGTGCTGGGTCCCTTGCTATTAATATTGTTCATCAACGACATCTTCAATGTGGATATCTCTGGTGATATATTCAGTTATGCAGATGACACAGCTATAATATTCAATGCGAAGGACTGGGGAGCAATCAAACATATTGTGGAAAAAGAATTGAATGTTCTGAAGCAGTGGTTTGATAGTAAAATCCTCACTATAAATTTCGACAAGACCGTGTATATATATACCCTTCTCATGTAACAGAAGTGATGGCATAGTCTACAGTGATCAATGTGGATAATTATGATGTGAAGGAAAGTTAGACGGTTGAATACCTCGGTCTCTGTGTCGATAAACACCTCAGGTGGGATTCGCATATATCTAGAGTGTGCAGTACATTGAGAAGTTTACTGTATAAATTCAAGTACTTGAGAAACTTTCTGGACATTGATCACTTGAAAATGGGGTAGCGCTCTCAAGGATCTTTAAAAAAAAACTCAAAATCGTGCAGAAAAAATTCCTCAAGAACATGTTCAAAAAACCTAGGCTATATCCATCGAATCTGCTGTTTTTGGAATCACAACTACTTGACCTAAGGCAGGTATACTTCTTCTCAGTATGTAACTTAGAATTCAAAAATGGGCGGCGAAATCTCAAGATCTACAAAAGCTTGTATGGAACCACCAAGCGATAATTTTTCATTGATTTGGCTGCCTTTTCCCTGAATCCATTTCTTGAAACACTTGTATGTACCCTTGTAACGAAGTTTCGTTTTCTCGGGAATAACTGCAGAACAGCCGATTTCCCAGGCTTTTTGAATTTAGTTTTCTTCAGAAGATTCGATATCGCTCATTTTTGAAGTAAATTCAGTTGATTATTGTCACTTTGACAATCTACAATTAATAAGCTTTCATCACCAAGACAACGCCTTCTATCATATTCCTACACAGCATTGACATTAAAGCCACGAATGAATATTTTAATTTTTTGGATAATTATTTTGTAGTATTAGTGAGAAGTGTGTCTATAGTGCAAAAAACGCTATAAGTATCTTGAACGTTAAGGACTACCGATCTCAGACAATAATTGGAGTCGTCGCTGCGCTCCTCCTCCAAACTATTGTCTTTGATCAGTAAAATGTCCTTACCGTTCTCGATACTTAATAATAAATAAATAAATAAGCTTCTTTATTTCTAAGAGTTACATTCTCAAAGAGCTTGAAACTGCATGAAATTGTCTCAAAAAAAAACATAGATCTTTAATTTAATTTGAACCCAGAAATTCTAGCATTGTATAGGGTTCTAAGTCAATAAGTTACTTCCTGAGCTCTCGCTTGAAGGTTTTATGTGATCTTAGTCTTTGTAGCCTGTTTGGTAGGTTATTGAAAAACTTGATACATCTGTAGTGTGTTCCTTTTTCAGAGAGTGTAAGTTTATGAATTGGGTACATGATGTCGTTGTTCGTTGGATAACTATGGCTTTTTTCAGTTTGCAATTCGCTGGTATTTTGTGAGACAAATATCAAGCACTCATAGATGTATAAAGCGTATATTGTGAGGATTTGGTGTTTCTTGAAGACTCCTCTGCAACTTTCTTTAGCTTTTATTTTTGTAATGGATTTTATTGCTCGTTTTTGAATTACAAAAATATGCTGGATACCTGAGCAGGATCCCCAAAATACGATACCGCATTTTGCTATGGCTTCAAAGCAGGCATTGTAAAAGGTGTTCGTTGTTGCCTCATTCATGTGGGAGGATAAACTTCTTAGAGCATATGTTGTTGAGTTTAATTTTCGCGACACATACCTCACATGTTCCCCCCAATCTAGGAACCCGTCTAGGTAAACTCCAAGAAATTTTGAGGATCTTTCTAGCTGTTGTATACTGTTTCCAAGGGTAATCTGTTCTGGTATTTCCGCCTTTATTTGTTTTGTCCTGAAAAGAATAGCTGTTGTTTTCTCCTTATTTAGAATTAGTTGATTTTTGTTGAACCATTTCTCAATCTCGATGAAATGTTGACTTGCCTTGTTTATGATATTTTCCACTGTGTTTTCCCAGGTTAACCCTTTAGTGCCCGAATACTGAAAAAACTTGAATTCACAATTTTTTTTTCTTGTTTCTTGTTTTTTGAAGGGTTTTAAATACAATTCAATTTTTTTCAGAATTTTATTTTCATTTTTGAAAAAAAATCCAAAATATGGATTTTTGAGTACCTACCGTCAGGAATGATGTCATTCATAGTGCTAATGAAATGCTCTGTAACTGAAATATTGTATTCCTCATTTTCATTGAATTTTTCAACAAAATTCAGAATAACTACTGATATTACTAGGTATCAACCAAAAAAATTGAAAAATATCTATAGAATCGTTATTCCAAATCAGTATCCGCATTTTCAGAGTCACTCTCTTCTTCATCTGTTAAAATATTAATATCTAACGATAAATCTTCGTTGAGGATCTCATTTGCAATGACCTCTATTTCTTTCGAATAAAGTGGTCTCTTACATACCACTGTTGAATTTTTCTGCTCGCCATATTTCCTGACGGTACTTCTGCGTCCTGATGAAAAATGGGAAATTTCCCAAGAAAAGATGTTCGAATGTTTATTATTGAAACATAAACCTACTGAGTATATCCACCAGCAATAATATATGTTAAATAAAAATAGCAGAATATAGAAAACTAAATTTTACGACGCGTCGAAATTACTGGTACTCAGGAGTACCGTCGGGCACTAAAGGGTTAAGATGTTTGTGTCATCTGCATATTGAGTTAGGAGGGATTATGTATTCTCTTCCGTGTTGATTATTTGTAAGTTAATGGGATTCCCTTCACATTCCAGTTCCTCCATTTCATGTTGTTCTGTTAGATAGTTCTCCAAGTCGTTTACATAAGATATGAACAAGAAAGGCCCCAATATACCTCCCTGCTCTATGCCTATATCATAGCTATTTGTGAGAACCCTTTTATTCCATCTTTCTCTACTGCTACATATTGTCTTCTTTCCTTTTTTTCCATATAAGTTTCAAGCCATTTATATGCTTGACCCCGTATTCCGTACATCCAGAGTTTCTTCAATAAAATCTCGATATTTAGGCAGTCAGAAACTTTGTATTAGGCTTATTGGTCTGTAGTTTTCAATATTTTCTGTGCCTCCTTTTTGAGCGCTCGTACTACTTACACGAGGGCTATATCATTTCGTCACGATGTCTGTATTTTTCGAATTTTGAGCCGAAAATGGTCTCAATCGACTATGTTCGACTCACTGATGACGAATCCGTCGGAAAATTCGAGTCTGTCCGTCCGGCCGGCCGTAAGCACGATAACTCTCGAACGAAACAACCTAGAGACTTGAAATTTTCAGTGTGGCTTCAGTTCCCGAATGGCTCGGTTAAGTTCGTTAATGGGCCAAATTCCACCAGGGGTTCCGTAAATATGGCCGTTCAAAGTTTTGTTTCCCTGATTACTTGAAAACTACAGATTTGATCGAGATGAAATTTTGCACTCGAATGGAAAATGAGGTGTTCAAGCTACATGTGGAATTTTGTCCAGATCGCATGACCAGAACCATAGAAACCATAGAAAATTGTAACTTTTGAACGGAAACGCCTAGGGACTTGAAATTTTCAGCATAGGTGTGGATCTTGAATGTCGTGATCACGTTCATCTATGAGCAACATTATACAAGGGGTTCCGTAAATACGGTCGTTTGAAATTTTGTTTTTTCGATAAATTCGAAACTACGGATTCGATCGAGATGAAATTTTGTATTTTAATCGAGAATGATATATTGAAGCAATATTTTGTCCAGACCGCATGACCAGAACCATAGAAACCATAGAAAATTCTAACTTTTGAACGGAAAGACCTAGGAACTTGAAATTTTCAGGGTGGGTTTGGATCGCAAATTTCACGGTCACGTTCATCAATGAGCAAAATTAGACTAGGGGTTCCGTAAATATGGCCGTTCAAGATATTTTTTTCCTGATAGTTTCGAAACTACTGATCGGATTGGAATGAAATCATGGACCTAGCTCAGGAATAATGTATTCAAACTACGTGCAAAATTTTGTCCAGATCGCATCACTAAGACCATAGATACCGTGGAAAATTCTAGCGAATTATCGGAAAAAAATTGATCAGCTGAAGCACCGACATGAAGTCTGGAGTTTTGCCCAAGTTGCAGGATTTTTTTGACATCAGTCAAACATTCCTTCAATTGATTTCTAAAACTGGAAAATGCGAATCTACCTACAAGGTGCATGTACGAGCGCTCAAAAGCTCCTGCCTTCACGGCAGTGCTTTTCGAAAATTTTTTTATAGATTGGCTTGATGACTGCCATTTTCCGCTGTTCAGGGTATATTCCGTTCTTCAAAGATTTGTTGATGTAGCACATAACTTCTTTGATATTTCCAATGCTAGATTTTATAATGGATGCAGGTATTTCATCTTGGCCGCAAGTATGTTTGTTTTTTATGAGTTTAGATAATACCTCAATTTCTGTGGTTGTTGTTGGTCTGAGGTATATCCACTGGTTGTTTTCGACAATATTGCATTTGAACGGGAGTTTTGGTAAGTTTTTAGTTAGCTCTGGTACTATTTGTAGGAGGTATTGGTTGAAGTTTTCAGCTATATCAGTTGCGTGACCTTCTATGCCTATATTTCTCTTCTTCAACTTTCTTCCACTTACTTCATTACAGATTGACCACATGCATTTGTTTTTGTTATTCGATGCTTTTATTTTTTTCCTTTCCTTGTAGTGTTTCTGGTGTTTTGTTTTTATCATGTTGTCATACTTTTTCTTTGCTTCCCTGTACCGAGTTTTGAATTCTTCACTTGCCCTTGAGAGAAATAACAGATGGTCTAACTTTTGTTTCATGTTTAAAATTTCCTCCGAGAAAACGACAGTTTGTTTTTTAGGGCTTATGTTTACTTTTACTCGTGGGAAACATTGCTCAAATATACGTTTAAAAGCTGACATGAAGGAGTTCCATTGTTGGTTTACATTTGTTTTCGGTAAGTTGAAGATTTCTTCCCAGTTTTGATCTAGAAGACCTTTCTGGAAATCTTCTCTTTGATCGATCCTGAAAAATCTTCTGTAAAATTCTGATTTAGTGCGTTCTCTCAACCCACAGTTGACTTTCTGGCCTGAATGATCTGAAATGTGTTCTTCAAAAATTTTTGCTTCTTTCACGTTACTGTTTGTGAAAATGTTATCAATGCAGCTAGGTTGTTTACTGATTCTTGTTAGTTCAAATATTGTTTGGTGTAGGTTATATGCTTGCATTAGAGAAATCATTTCAGTTTTACTTTTTATGTTGGATAACATGTTGTTCCCGGTAATTTTCCGTTGTATGTTTGTAAGTCGCTTTCACAACACTTTTTTACTCTGTTTCCGCAACTAGGATGGTAGATGTTTTCACATTTTTCGCATTTGAAACCATTTTTCACTGGTTTTATGCAATTTTTTTCAATTTTCCACGGGAGCACTCGTATAGCGTATTTCTCGTTGGCGGCCATTATCTAATCTAACCTCTAATATACTTTTACTGTACAATCTTCATATTTTCCAGACTCAGTATTACTTCTGTCTGGGTGTTAATTATATAATCTATTTGAGATAATTTCAATCGGGAAATGACTCTTTAAAATTTCCAACAGCCCGAAACTATTTTTTGAAACTGTTTGATCTGTTCTAGTACTCGATATACAGACGAAGGAACCTCTGCAAGCTTAAAAATTGAAGAAGTGGACATTATCGAACAATTCATCTATGAGGATGGAGTGCACGAGAGGAAGGAACTCGTGAAAATGCAGGAAAAAACATTTTCTTCCAAATTTGAAACGAAAGCGACAACGAATTTCATTGAAGGACAGGAAAATAGGAAGAATTCACATGCTAATGCAGCAAAACAGGAGAGTGATATCAAACTCCGCGATCATTCCGTTCGTTCGAATTTAAAGAAACATAGGTGTCACTTATGTGATTATGCCTCCATTCAGAAAAGTAATCTCGAGAAGCATAGGAAGTCAATCCATTTGAATATGAAGGAACATAAGTGCCCCTTATGCGATTATGCTGCAGTTCAGAAAATTAGTCTAAAAATTCATATAAAATCAGTTCATTTGAATATAAGGGAATATAAGTGTCACTTATGTGATCATGCTGCAGCTCAAAAGATCCATCTCAAAACGCATATAAAAACAGTGCATCTGAATAAGAAGGAACATAAGTGTCACTTATGTGATTTTGCTTCAGCTCGGAAGGAAACCCTTAAAACGCATACTAATTCAGTCCATTTGAATATAAAGGAACATAGGTGTCACTTATGTGATTATGCTTCAGTTCGAAAGGTACACCTCGAAGAGCATATAAAATCGATTCATTTGAATATGAAGGATCTTAAGTGTAACTTATGTGATTATGTTGCAGCTCGGAAGGAAAACCTTAAAAAGCATATTAATTCATTCCATTTGAATATGAAGGAACATAGGTGTCACTTATGTGATTATGTTGCAGCTCGGAAGGAAAACCTTAAAAAGCATATTAATTCATTCCATTTGAATATAAAGGAACATAGGTGTCACTTATGTGATCATGCTGCAGCTCGAAAAAGCCATCTCGAAACGCATATAAAATCAGTTCATTTGAATAAGAAGGAACATGAGTGTCACTTATGTGATTATGCTGCAGCTCGGAAGGATAACCTTAAAACGCATATCAATTCAGTCCATTTGAATATAAAGAAACATAGGTGTCACCTATGTGATTATGCTGCAGTTTTGAAGAGTAATCTCAAAAGCCATATAAAATCAGTTCATTCGAAAATGAAGGAACATAAGTGTCACTTATGTAACTATGATGCAGTTCAAAAGAGCCATATCAAAAGACATATAAAAACAGTCCATTTGAAAATAAAAAAAAATTGTTGAATGTTTACTTAATTTAAGCGACCCTTGAATGTCTTACATTGTTTATGTGCTTTCAGAATAATCGGTTGGGAGGATATGGTTCTCCTTAAACCAATAAACATGTCAATTTAAAAATGATGTTTCCCATTTTCCTTTTACAAGAAGAAATATATTGCTCTTGATTTTGATATACCTACCCATTGTTGAAATTCTATGTAAAGAACTGGTTTTCTGGCAGGTCTTTTCCGATTTGTATGCCTTGAGCTGTCAATTTAACAATAATGTTTCTCATTTTCCTTTTACAACAAGAAATATATTGCTCTTGATTTTGATATATCTACCCATTGTTGAAATTCTATGTAAAGAACTGGTTTTCTGGCAGGTCTTTTCCGATTTGTATGCCTTGAGCTGTCAATTTAACAATAATGTTTCTCATTTTCCTTTTACAACAAGAAATATATTGCTCTTGATTTTGATATATCTACCCATTGTTGAAATTCTATGTAAAGAACTGGTTTTCTGGCAGGTCTTTTCCGATTTGTATGCCTTGAGCTGTCAATTTAACAATAATGTTTCTCATTTTCCTTTTACAACAAGAAATATATTGCTCTTGATTTTGATATATCTACCCATTGTTGAAATTCAATGTAAAGAACTGGTTTTCTGGCAGGTCTTTTCCGATTTGTATGCCTTGAGCTGTCAATTTAACAATAATGTTTCTCATTTTCCTTTTACAACAAGAAATATATTGCTCTTGATTTTGATATACCTACCCATTGTTGAAATTCTATGTAAAGAACTGGTTTTCTGGCAGGTCTTTTCCGATTTGTATGCCTTGAGCTGTCAATTTAACAATAATGTTTCTCATTTTCCTTTTACAACAAGAAATATATTGCTCTTGATTTTGATATACCTACCCATTGTTGAAATTCTATGTAAAGAACTGGTTTTCTGGCAGGTCTTTTCCGATTTGTATGCCTTGAGCTGTCAATTTAACAATAATGTTTCTCATTTTCCTTTTACAACAAGAAATATATTGCTCTTGATTTTGATATATCTACCCATTGTTGAAATTCTATGTAAAGAACTGGTTTTCTGGCAGGTCTTTTCCGATTTGTATGCCTTGAGCTGTCAATTTAACAATAATGTTTCTCATTTTCCTTTTACAACAAGAAATATATTGCTCTTGATTTTGACATACTCATTGTTGAAATTCAACGTAAAGAACTGGTTTTCTGGCAGGTCTTTTCCGATTTGTATGCCTTGAGCTAAGGCATTAGAATCCGTTTCCAATGGAACCAACAAGCAATTGTTATTTGGGTTTTAAACTAGATTTCAGTGAATAACCTTAACTTCCCCAACAGAGTAAGAGTAAGAATTCTGTGGTATCTACAAAACACAGAGTCCCTCCATTACACAATCATCGATGCTGTTGTTCGTACATTTATCTCCTGTACTCGCAACTCCAAAAAAATGTTGAACTTTTCAAATTGAATGTTGCCGAGCAAGTTCAGAATCTTATTCTGTTATGGGAACAAGAGCTTGAAACACTTACAATATACAAACACTTCTCTCTCGTTATACCTGCTGTATGTTGAAAGTTTATCCAAAGTGAATCTGCCAGGAAAGTATGTACTACATGTTTGCAGACGACACAGTTCTAATACTTTTCCACAGGGATCTGAAGGTACTCGAAAAAATAGCGAATAATGCTCTGCTTACTTTTCATAAATGGTTGTGTTTCAACAAACTCATAATTAACGAGGAAAAGACAGTCTACATGTTGTTTAGCTCCATAAAAATAAAAAAAAAAGAAAAGATATCTCACCGAGGATAAACAAAAATCGAAAAATCCAATTAAGCGTGTGAACTCCTACAAATATTTGGGGTTGGTTGTTCATGATGAGCTTGGATGGAACAACCACGTTGACACAGTTATAAATAAAATCAGTAGTTTCATTGGCTCTATTTCACATACCTATACGTGACTACCTATCAGATAAAGAAAAACTTATGTTCTACATAATCACATATCGTATTAACTTACTTATCTTCTAGGAATATGCTTTGACTTTGTATTGTTTACATTTAGAGAATTGTGCTCGACAGTTGCAGTTCGCCGACAGACGGGCTGACTGACTGACAAGAGCTTGAGCTTTACTGTATCCATGTCTCCTGAGCTAGGATATTACTGTATTCTTTCAACTGAGGCTGCCGTGTGCCAAAGCAAAGCGGTTTTGGTTTTGTTTTATTCAACAGTTCGAATGTTAAGTTGTTATTGTGAAAAGAAGTTGGAATTTTTGCGTAGTGTTTTGAACAAGTTGATGAAATGGTTATTAGTTTGTTAAAAATTTGAATAGTGCAGTGTCCAGACAAATTATTTCACATTGTCTTCATGAAATGTTCGCATACCTATTGCTTCTGAACTTATATTTCGGAAAATATTGTCATGTTTGAAGCGCTTTTTCAAACAGTCGCATTTTATGTAGACTTCAATAAATAAATACTAAGCCATATGTTTTGCATTATAAATATATTCTCTTTATAGTATGTTGGAAAAAATCATATTTACTGATTAATTTCGGATTTCTTCAACCTTGCTGGATAATGAATAACAAATTGGTTTTGTTTTCAAGTTATAATATTAACCTCTGATGAGATGAAAACAATTAAAATGCATTTAAGCAAATTCATTCAAATTTGTATGATGATATAATGATGAAAACTTCACAAATGAAATTATCCATGAATAAGATATTTCTCATATGAAGTACTGTTCTTCAACAGCAAGTTTCTTGATGTCTACTATCTTTGAATATTAAGTTTTTAACTCAAATCTTGAACAAAAATTTCAACCCATAATCTCAATAATGTGAGATATATTATAACATTTCATTTGGTTACTATCTAGCAGTTGAGTTTGGAGGAAAATCTAATTTACTTTTTCAAATATATTCTTTTCAAGTGAAGTTTCATCTTGGATTTGTGCTTTATGCAACTTGCAGGTATTACAAAAACATATTTTGATAAGATTTATTTGAATTCATGAATAGATTCCAAAAGAATTCTTCTTCTTCTTCTCTGTGCGGTGCCCACTCTGGGCTGAACTGAGACCTTGTGGCCCATTGTTCCTCCGCATACTGCTTGAGAGACTCAGACAAGCAGACATAAATGCCGCAAGTCGACCAGGAGGAGTCCCTTTCACCATAGGAATAGTGGGTGTTGGGTTTCCTACGTGTGTTGTCCTCAGATTAGTGAGGTCTCTACAACTGAACAAAAAGTGTTCGACAGTTTCATCTGTGCTCCTGCACCACCGGCACAAAGAGCTGCTTGTCAGTCCCATTCTCTTCAAATGTTTGTTCAGTAGGTGGCCAGTCAAAGTACCGATCACCAGACTGAGCTGTCTTCTCTCTAGTGCCAGGAGTCTCCTGACCTCAGGTCCAGATGAAGGTCTCTCAATGAGAAGTCTCGACTGCCTGAGGCAATTCCAAAAGAATTTGTGAAAGAAAAAACCATGCAAAATTTACAAATACAATAAATAGACATATTCAGATTTGAATAACATTATAAATTATCTATTGTATTTGAATAACAATGAAATAATATCCAATATTCACATTTCACAAAATGTAAGTTACAATGAGCTGAAAGACTGGCCATGGCCATCACAATATATTCTTATGCTTTTTTTTTAATCTATATTGAATGTTCTGATGATGTGGGCGAGATCTCCTTAGTTAAGTATATTCCATCGTTATATTTTATAATCTGTTATTACTCTTGCATCTTGTAAGACTCAACAAAAATATGGTTGTAGTTCCTGGAAGGCTAACCAAGCCAAAATGATCCCAGTTCAAATAAATAAATAAAAATACTCTTGCAACTTGTAAGACTCTATCTTTTGTTACTCCAGCAATCATTTGTTGCTGACTTTCGGTAAAGTGTTCAGCACGGAGTTCATCCTCATGGCCAACATGAGTTTCAATGAACTTAATGGTTAATTCTGAAAAGATAACATATAGATTTTACTTATTATTGTCGCTTCTTGATCTGAACTACAAATTCTTGACAGACACAATCCGGATATTCTTATGCTGCCTACAGTTTTCATACTACGTTGGCTGAATTTACTCACAAATCCTATACAAAGTAGTTATGAAATTTTAATACATAATTTTTTTTCCTTCTACATAATTGAAAAACTGTCAATTTTAAAGGATGCATTTGGATGAGTATATGTATACCAACCTCTGTAATTACTTTGATTGCAATTCTAATAAATCCTTTTCGTATTGCTGCTTGCTTCAATACTAGTTGAATGCACAACATAATCTACATTTCTACTGAGAAGTGCCCGCCAGTTCTTGAACACTTCCACAGTCCTAAAATTGTAAAAAAGATGTTTCAATATTTAAAGAATGAATATTTTCTGAATGGCTTGTAAGATCTTGAGAATCATTTTTTTTTCCTCCTCGGTACGAACAGGACACTGGATGTGTACAGTGTTTCTCGGTTTCCTCTCGACATCTTCACGATGAACAGATCTCAAATGCCGATTTTTTGTGGACACACTCGAGAAAGTTTTTTGGCAGACGTGACTAATCAGATTATCGCTGAAGATTAATTCCGTTAGAGAAAAACAGAATGAGCAAAAATACAAAACTCACCCTAGTTCATTCTTTATGTGTCAAGGTAAGTGCTTCCCAAAGGAAGAGCAATATCAATTGCTTTCTTAAATCACAAGTCTTATGATAACTTAAAAATTTGCTTCCACGAATAATGGAACAGGGACAAAATTCACATTTACATCAACAAAGGTTAAAGGTTATGTTTATCTCTGAAGAAAAGACGAAAAGAAACACACTACGACTATTTCAGTCGTTGACGCGAGTAACGGCTTCACTCTGATTGGTTGAAGTTGCGGCACGTAGGTGCACTTTAACGTATGCTTGATAAGCAATTCCTTTATCTATATATCTATGGTCGCCTTTTATTTGTTGACGTTCTAGAAGCTTAAGTCTTAAGTCATTAATGAATTTAATGATCAAATATTTTGAGAAAAATGCCAACATTGCCAACCATTCGTTGGCAGAGAGTGAAACCTATTAAATGAAGTGAAAAATGCTTCTATAGCGTTGTTGCTCTCCTTAACATCAGAATCAGAATATAAATCATGTCATCAGAACAAGTAAGTGCAAACATATACATATTATTAGAATGTTCTAATAATTGTTAATGAAGTATATAGGTGTCCCAGGAGTAACTGTACATACTCTTACTAGAGGTAGAGTAGAACTTGGTGAGTACAGATTAAAAAATTAATTTCTGGCTTTCCTCAGAAATCTACTGGGTTATTTTTCGAATTCATAGAAACACTATGACTATCATTAAAACCAAACTAATCGACAGAATTTATGGAAACTTAGGATGTTGTTGACACAGGAACCTGAAGATATTAAATATTTTGATTCTCCAGGTCCTGACCCTTTATTCCTCATTGAACTTGTCAGTACATACACTTAATTCAGGATATAAACCACACTTTGTATGTCGAATTTCAAATTATTATTTCACCTTTCAAAATAAGCTTAAATGCAGCTTCAGTATGTGATATCATTCAAAGTTGTCACACCAACTGTTTTTTTAATGAATTTTTGAAATTGGACGAAGCTCCAAAAATTGAATTTGATCATACGAGCAGGACCGAAATATATGGTGAATGAACATAAGTAGAATTTTTCGCAACAAACTTACTGAACTTCCAGTAAATAATAAGAATTCGCTTAAATATAAATAATTCATCAGTCAAATAACAATAACAAAAGGAAATAGAATTTTGCCAAAGAAAAAATATTATTTCCTCATAACAATAACAAAATTTGATTTTCAGTTATTTTCATTTTCAAAGCAATTCAAAATGTGATAAGCTGGATCTCATTCCAGCTTAGAAGTAAAGATATACCTCACCAATACTTATCCAAATAGATGGATAGCACGAGGGGGTCTGGTTTCATGGCTTCCTGCCCGATCTCCAGATCTGAACCCAGTAGTTTATTCTCTTAAGGAGAATAAGTAAATGAGTAATTTCCTTATTTCAAATGAATCTGAAACATCAGTGAACAAATAAAATTGTGTCAACATAATAATCATATCATATCACTTATAAAAATCTTTGATCTTGTATGGCTCGATCAATATTAACTGTTCATGCGAGGCCTTCTTGTATTTCTTGAAATTTTCTTCCGTCTGTATTGTCTCTGGTAGAGAATTAAAAAGTCTCAAACACCTATATTCGACCTGGTTCTGTGTTCTTGTCAGATTTATTCTAGGCCTAGGGTATGTGTAGTTTGAATTTTTGATATTATATTTTTGTTTCTGAATGTTGTGTTGTGAAAATAGCTCTTTGTTTTTATGGAGAAACTGGAGATATTCTTGGATGTATATTGCATAGATGGTTAGCATTTTATTTTTTCTGAACGTTCCACGATATGATTCTATTCTTCCCAAGTTGAAGAGTATTCTGACAGCCTTCTTTTGCAGTGTGAATAGTGGGGACATATTTCCTGATCCATAAAAAAGCATTCCAAATCGCATTCTTGATTCTATTGTACAATAGTATATTGGCTTTAATGCACTTGAATTCAGGTATCTTGACACAACCCTCAGTCCATAGATGCAGGAAGATATCTTTTTTGAGGTATACTCTATGTGACATTTCCAGTTGAGTTCTTTGTCAATGTAGATTCCAAGAAATATGATATTATCTTTCAATTTGTATTTTTCATTATTCAATTGGATCTCACATGGATTTTCATCTCCTGATGTTATGCGGTGAAATAGCATAGTATTGGTCTTGTCTCTGTTCAATATTAAGTTGTTATTGTTGAACCAGGAGCTTGCTAATTCCAGAACTTTTGCAGCTGTAGTCTTCAGTTCTGGCCATTGCTTTTCCATGACTAGAACATTTGTGTCATCAGCATAGTTTACAACAGCTCCTTCACAGTTAGATGAAGTTATTTCCTTAGCAAAATCATTGAATAGAAAGATATGGTTTTTTGCCGAGGACAAGAACAGTGTATTCAAGCAAATGGCTCTCATTTCGAACAACTTTTGAAATTACTGAATTTAATATTGCAAATAGTTGAAGAATAATGTAAATAAACTACGTGGGAAATTTCGTCCAGTTCGCATTACCAAGACCATAGATACCGTAGAAAATTCTAGCGAATTGTCGAAAAAAAATCACCTGAAGCCTGACGTGACTTCTGGAGTTTCGTTAGCTTGAAAATTTTTTTTATAGCTGTCAAAAATTTTTCGAATTCGTTTCTGAAACTGGAAAATGCGAATCTACTTACAAGGTTGATGAACGAGCGCTCAAAAGCTCCTGCCTTCGAGGCAGGGCTTTTTACAATTTGTTAGATTGTTGTGAAAAATTTCTTGTTCTACCTTTTCCTTCACGAGACTTTTATATGAGTGAATTCAATTTTTCTAGCTGAAGCAATTTAAAAAATTCATTAAAAAAAACCTGTAGCTGTGACAACTTCGAATAATACTACATATTGAAGATGCATTTAAGCTCTTGTTGAAAGATAAAATATAATTCGAGATTCGACATACAAAGTGATGTTTTTACCCTGAACTAGTGAAATGTGGAATAATGAGTCCGGTCCTGGAGTATCTAAATAATTAATATCTCGTTTTCTTGATCTCAACATGTGTCAACAATGTACTAAGTTTCAATAAATTCCTTCAATCAGTTTGGTTTTAACGATAGTCATAGTATTTCCATGAATTCGAAATATATTTTTGAGGAAATTGATTTTATACTGTATCTGTACTCACCAAGTCCTACCATAACTCTGGTAAGAGTATGTAGTTACTCCCGGAACACCATGTATGTAACTTCAACTCATTTGTGCATCCCTTCTTTCTTTTGATTATTTATGTAAGCAATTCTTAAAATTGATACCCCTAGAAATTGACATTATGATTACAACAGGCTGAGACCATGTACTCCAGTCAAGCGTAGATCTATTCTCTACTCTAAGATGTCATGCGTAGATCTATAGGATCTATGGTCCATCTCCAGAGCTTAGCGTCACTTCGCTTGCCGCCATTATCATTGTTACTTGTAACCTGAACTCGAACGCAGCAGGCGTCTTTGTGTGTAAACAGTTTCACGTCCACGTGCTTTTCTCCGACATCAGATTATTGTGAAATAAACGATTTCGTTCACCATCCTGTGTGTTTTTACTATTAACTTACATTTATATGAATAGAACTAGATATGAACCTTTCACTGTCGTTGATAAGGCAAATGGATGATACCTACTTTTCATTTAACTACCTGTTCTTTATTATTACTGGGTGACTTATATACGCATGACGAATTTCTCCTTTTAAAAAAATTACGGAAAGCACTGCCGTGAAGGCAGGAGCTTTTGAGCGCTCGTACATGCACCTTGTAGGTAGATTCGCATTTTCCACTTATAGACAGCAATTGAAAGAATTTTCGACAGCTGTCACAAAAATTCTGAAACTTAGGCGAAACTCCAGACTTCATGTTCAGGAAATTAAACTGTGCTCACTTCTTGTATAAGAAGTGGGAACAGAGGAGTTTTTAGTGAGTACTTTTCCCGTGAACTCGGGGGAAGAGTCTGCGCACACCACCAAACAGCTATGGTGAAGGTCCGTAAATAGGGTTTTTACCTATCTAAAAAAAAAAAAAAATGACCAATTTTTTTTCGATAATTCGCTAGAATTTTTTACGGTATCTATGGTCTTGGTGGTGCGATCTGGACAAAATTAGGCACGGAATTCATTATTCCTAAGCTAGGTGGAAAATTTCATCCCAATCCAATCAATATTATCGAAATTAGCAGGAAAAAATATTTTGAACAGCCATATTTACGGAACCCCTAGTCTAATTTTGCTCATCGGAGAACGTGGCCGCGATACTCGCGATCCAAACCCACCCTGAAAATTTCCGTTCAAAAGTTACAATTTTCTATGGTTCTGGTCATGCGATCTGGACAAAATATTGTTTTAATATATCATTCTCGATTGAAATACAAAATTTCATCTCGATCGAATCCGTAGTTTCGAAATTATCGAGAAACCAAAATTTCAAACGACCGTATTTACGGAACCCCTAGTATAATTCTGCTCATTGATAAATGACGCGACATTTCATCCACACCTACCCTGAAAATTTCAAGTCGCTAGGCCTTTCCATACGAAAGTTATGATTTTCTATGGTTCTGGTCATGTGATCTGGAGAAATGTAGCTTGAATATATCATTCTCCATTAGTATACAAAATATCGTCACGATCGAATCTGTAGTTTTGAAATTATCAAGAAAACTAAATTTCAAACGACCATATTTACGGAACCCCCAGTATAATTTTGCTCATAGATGAACGTGATCACGACATTCGAAATCCACACTTATCCTGAAAATTTCAAGTCCCTAGGCGTTTCCATTCAAAAGTTACAATTTTCTATGGTTCTGGTCATGCGATCTGGACAAAATTTCACATGTTGAACACTTCATTCTCCATTTGAGTGCAAAATTTCATCTCAATTAAATCTGTAGTTTTCAAGTAATCAGGGGAACAAAACTTTGAACGGCCATATTTACGGAACCCCTGGTGGAATTTGGCCCACTAACGAACTTAACCGAGGCATTCGGGAACTGAACCCACACTGAAAATTTCAAGTCTCTAGGTTGTTCCGTTCGAGAGTTATCGTGCTTACGGCAGGCCGGCCGGACGGACGGACAGACTCAAATTTTCCGACGGATTCGTCATCAGTTCAGATCAAAAATTCGAAAAATACAGACATCGTGACGAAATGATATAGCCCTCGTGTAAGTAGTACGAGCGCTCAAAAAGGCGATCTGTATCATGAACTCATGGCCAAATGTACAGAATTTGAGAAGAAACAATTGATCAAGCATGTCAATCAAGGAATTTCTTTGCTCTTTCCTTGTTATAAGAAGGCATATCAGTATTGTTGTTGTTAGTTGTTACTTTTTGGTATAACGATAATTTTATAGTTCCGTGGATGTAACTACTGTCTCCAAATTTCAACCATGAGATGTTCTATAGCACTGAAAGTGATAATCAGAAAAATAGGTTTCATAAAACCGTGTCGTTTTGCTTTCCAACAAACCCAGATATGCTTAAAATTAGGGTTAATGCCTGCAAAAGCACAGTCTGATAAAAATATTTTTCAGAAGAAAGTTATGTTGAAAACCTTCAGTTTGAGCGCACAGGTTCTTCATCTGAAAATTGTTGTCGTATATTTGAAGAAGTTGCAGTGCCTACATTGAATTTTTGAGCGCTCGTACTACTTACACGAGGGCTATATCATTTCGTCACGATGTCTGTATTTTTCGAATTTTGAGCCGAAAATGGTCTCAATCGACTATGTTCGACTCACTGATGACGAATCCGTCGGAAAATTCGAGTCTGTCCGTCCGGCCGGCCGTAAGCACGATAACTCTCGAACGGATCAACCTAGAGACTTGAAATTTTCAGTGTAGGTTCAGATCCCGAATGCCTCGGTTAAGTTCGTTAATGGGCCAAATTCCACCAGGGGTTCCGTAAATATGGCCGTTCAAAGTTTTGTTTCCCTGATTACTTGAAAACTACAGATTCGATCGAGATGAAATTTTGCACTCAAATGGAAAATGAGGTGTTCAAGCGACATGCGAAATTTTGTCCAGATCGCATGACCAGAACCATAGAAACCATAGAAAATTGTAACTTTTGAACGGAAATGCCTAGGGACTTGAAATTTTCAGGATAGGTGTGGATCTCGAATGTCGTGATCACGTTCATCTATGAGCAACATTATACAAGGGGTTCCGTAAATACGGTCGTTTGAAATTTTGTTTTCTCGATAAATTCGTAACTTCGGATTCGATCGAGATGAAATTTTGTATTTTAATCGAGAATGATATATTGAAGCAATATTTTGTCCAGATCGCATGACCAGAACCATAGAAACAATAGAAAATTGTAACTTTTGAACGGAAAGGCCTAGGAACTTGAAATTTTCAGGGTGGGTTTGGATCGCGAATATCGCGGTCACGTTCATCAATAAGCAAAATGAGACTAGGGGTTCCGTAAATATGGCCGTTCAAAATATTTTTTTTCCAGATAGTTTCGGAACTACTGATCGGATTGGAATGAAATTATGCATCTAGCTGAGGAATAATGTACTCAAAGTACATGCAAAATTTTGTCCAGACCGTATCACCAAGACCATAGATACCGTAGAAAATTCTAGCGAATTATCGAAACAAAATTGATCAGCTGAAGCACCGACATGAAGTCTGGAGTTTTGCCTAACTTTCAGAATTTTTTTGACAGCTGTCAAAAATTCCTTCAATTGATTTCTAAAACTGGAAAATGCGAATCTACCTACAAGGTACATGTACGAGCGCTCAAAAGCTCCTGCCTTCACGGCAGTGCTTTTCTAAATTTTTAGTTCTGAGATTGGGAATACATAATGTATTTTCATGCCTAGTATTATAATTATGGAAGTCTGTACATGTTTTAAGTTTTTTCAAATTCTGGTGAACATAAATTAGGCAATTCAATATGTATATAGAAGGAAACGTTAGAATTTTATTTTCCTTGAAAATAGGACGGCATGAGTCTTGAGGTCTCGGGTTGAATATAAGTAAGTATTTTTTTTTTGTGCAACAAATACACGACCAACATCTGGGGATGAACCCCACAGAACGACGTTGTAGCAAAGGTGACTATATACGCTGCTAAAATACACCCCAACGAGAGAATCTAACGATAGTGAACCTTTGAGGCGAGCAATAGCAAAGTAGGATTTACTGATTTTACCACATATGTGGTCGATGTGAAAGGACCATCTTAACTTGTTGTCCACGCGAACTCCCAGAAAACTAACACACTCCGATGATCTGAGACTGCAGTCCGAAAGGTTCACAGTGAAATCAAGACCGTCCCTGATCCGAAACTTGATGATCTTGGTTTTATCCAAATTCACAATCAAGGAGTTCCCTCGGCACCAGACAACAAAGTTTCGGATAAGGGATTCACAAATCATTCTTAGTTCATCAAGATTACGAGCTTAATTGCCAAGGATGTATCATCAGCAAAGAGAACCACAATGCAAGCTACAATATACTGAGAAAGCTCGTTAATAAACAACAGAAAAAGAAGTGGCCCCAAGACTGAACCTTGGGGGACACCCAATTTGGTGTAATATCTTCGGGAATGGGAGTCGCCAAGCTTAACCACCATAGACCGGTTTGAGAGAAAACTGCGAATCCAATCGAGGAATACTCCTCGGAAACCCATTTGATACATTTTTTCGATAAGAAATCCAGGTTGAAGGCAATCAAATGCGCGAGTTAGATCGAAAAATAGTCCCGCAACTTCCGCCCCATCATCTAACGAGGAATAAACAAATTCAAGAAATTCGCAGCAGGCATCTTCCAGCTCTAAAGCCATGTTGACAACTAGTCAGGATGGAAAATTTAGATAGATAATCATACATTCGACGGTAGACAATCTTCTCGAATACCTTCGATAGCTGACTCAATAAAGAAATCGGACGGTAATTTTCTAAGACATCAACACTACCTTTTTTATGGACTGGTTTTATAATTGCCTGTTTTAGTACTGTAGGAAATCGACCTGAGGAAACAGAGATGTTAATCAGATTTGAAAAATGCTCCGCAATAAGAGGAGAAATATAATTGAGCAATTTCGAAGAAATATTATCGGGTCCAGACTCACCACAATTTTTCAAACTAGAGACCACAGATACGATTTCCTCGGGAATAACTGGAAAAAAGTAGTTGGAGTTGACTAATTTTTGGGTGGTACAACAGTTCGAAATTGAATTCCCATATTCACTACGTAAAGCGAGCTCCCCCATAGTAGAGAAATAGCTACCAAATGCGTTAGCGACCTCATCGGGAGCAGACATAGGCTGTTCATTAATTGTAAGCTTGATACCATTACTACGACTTTCTTCTTAGTACCTAATTCAATATTCACAAGGGTCCATAAAGTTTTATTGGGATTGGCTGACTCAGAAAGAATTTCCATTATAATTATGTTTTGATATCCTCAGTAGTCTATTGTAAGCAGTTTTAGCTTTCTTATAATTAATGAAAGCATCTTGGGATTTCAAGTTCCTAAAAACCCAGTGAAGATTCTTCAAGTGGCTGTTCATTAATTGTAAGCGTGATACCATTACTACGACTTTCTTCTTAGTACCTAATTCAATATTCACAAGGGTCCATAAAGTTTTATTGGGATTGGCTGACTCAGAAAGAATTTCCATTATAATTATGTTTAGATATCCTCAGTAGTCTATTGTAAGCAGTTTTAGCTTTCTTATAACTAATGAAAGCATCTTGGGATTTCAAGTTCCTAAAAACCCAGTGAAGATTCTTCAAGTGGTCCTTTGCTTCAAGTATGGAGCCATTTCGGCCGACATCGAGAAGAAGAAGGCAATGACGAAGTCTACAAACTTCTGAAATCTGGTGTCAAATGAATCTCAGGTATACAATACTTGAAAGTTAGTATTGGAAATCATGGAGAAAAGGTTCTTCAAACTTGAGTGCGATATACTTCTGAAAGTTATAAGGTCATTTTCCACCTCAAGTTTGTCATGGCAAAGATAGTCGAGAATGATAGCTTTATGATCACTAATGGAGGGTTCGTGTACAGTTACCGCAATGCTTATCCTGTTCGCATTAGTAGCTATATAGTCAACCTTGCTAGACGAGGTTTTTCCGTGTTTATTTGTACAGGCACTTGTAGGCTCTAAGGAACCTTCTAATAAACCAAAAGAAATAAAAAGTTCATCAAGAAGTTTCTTCCACGGGTCTCTAACTTTAAGGATGCCGGCGATTTCTCAACTGTTTTTGGATAATTTTTGGCGCAGAATCCGAAGTAGCCCTCAGATTTTGCCTATCAGATCTATCTTTTGAGATATGCTTCATTTAGCATTTTTTATTCTCAACTTGTGTATATTTCACGTTTTTCCAGTTCAAAAAAAACACATGGATTCAAGCATTTATTCACAGAAACATATAGATTTAAGTATTTATTACAAAATTTACGAACATCAGTTACTTGTCACTTAAGAATTTCCTCTTATATGACTTTCTGGCATGATTTTTACTAGGGTAGCTGAAGGCTCCAACAGTAGTCAGCAATTATGTGGATATCCCATCGTCCTTGATATCGATCTTCCATAGTTTTAATATCCTGATGGAATCTTTCCCCATGTTCTCCACTTAAATCCCCCAAGTTTTCTGGAAAGCGATCTAGGTGGCTGTGGAGGTAGTGAACTTTTATGCTCATATTACAACCGAGAGTATTAAAATTTGAAAGCATAGTTTTCCCTAATTCTCTGCTTTATAATTTCCAAGGAAATTTTGTTGTACTTGAACAAATGAACACCAAGCGTTAGATTCAGTCTCGTTCATGGATGTGGTTAATTGAGGATCTTTGACAAGTTGACGTATTTGTGGGCCATCAAATATACCGGCTTTTAGTTTTTTCGTACAAATCCCCGGGAATTTCCTGACATTACTCAAAACAATTTCCATCTCGATTTGAAGCTTTCACAAATGGCTTCATCAGCCCAACTAAATATGCAAAGGCGGATGTAATATTTTTTCTCTCATAACCAAAGCTTTGTTGATAACATTATGTTTTCCTTGAATCATGACATCTCTTGAAGGGCAATTTCTTTTAATCCAGTGATCATTTTTAGATCTGCTGTCTTAAAGGCTTGAATCATGACATCTCTTGAAGGGCAATTTCTTTTAATCCAGTGATCATTTTTAGATCTGCTGTCTTAAAGGCATAAAAACAAGGATATTTTGTATATCCACTCTGCTGTCTAAGAAGCAAGTTTACCATTTTTAAATCAACACAAATTACCCATTTATGTTCATCATTTTTTGATTTTTTTCAAGACTAGAGCAATTGTTTTGTATTCCTCCTTCATGGTAGTAGAATGACCAATAGGAATTTAACCATATTAGTTGCCGTTATGTAAAAGAACACATTTTAAACTACGTTTTGAACTGTCAATAAAGAGGCGCCAATCATCTGGGCTGTATTCTGCCAAACCCGACTTCATCGAAAATGTTTTCATAAAATTTTTCCTTTAAATGTAATATCAATTAACCTTGCATCGATAATTTTGGCCGCCACAACGTGTTAGGTGTATATTTCTGCGACTACGGATAGAATAAAGTAGTCATATGTCAAAAATAACAAGAACCAGTGCAACATGCCAAATCTTCAGAAAACGCTAGCAAAATATTTTACTTACCATACGCTTTAGTGCAAGCAGCTCTAGATTTCGTCGGAACCAATCATTCAGTGGCTTTCGCTGCTTGAGTTAGCACGTAATTTGAGATTTCATCGACATAACTTATGACAAGACGCGAAAATAAAACCAGTCAACCATGATTTTCAAAAACACGGCCCTTAGCAACGTTACTAATCCGATAAATTCAAAAATTTACAATCCAATATTTTTCCATTTCAGAAGAATATTGTTTTAATTATAAAAATAGTATATTATTTCATAAGGAGGAGAAGTGTCTTCATTTATCATGGCGAGCCTGAGTTTACTGAGGTAATTGAAGGCGAGCCATGAAAAGTCACTTTTCCTCCGAATGGAATATGTTATTTTTTTTTTCAAACGTTTTGAAATCTGGTGATCCAGCTTCAGATTAGACTTATATTTACGATCTTTATAATTGAGTGATCAATTAATTTGTATTTTGACGGACATGAAGTATAATAATTGTTCGTAGTAACTAATTCATTGATACATGGCGACACTTTTCCCTCCGGCGTACGGAAATGAAATTTATCGTTGACATAGCAACACTTTTCCCTACGGCGGAGGAGAAGTAGAACTTTTCGATGATCCTGTCAGTCGAAATATGACGTTGTTTCTGTATGTTGTAACGAAGTGAATTTCGTTACTAGATCGGTCGGTATCATTCACGTAAATTTTTGGAGAAAATTTGGGGAAATTGTTCAATATTTCTGAATACGAGGATATGGGCCACCCTGTATGTTTTACGTCGATTTCTGGAGATTTTACTCAGATAAATCCTCATTCCCCGTCAGGAAGTTTCATAAGTCACCCGGTATAATCGGCCGGGATTTTGAGAAAATTTGTCGGAATAATTTTCATGTCGCATATGAAGCGAATTTAACGCGATCATTTAAAATCCGAGCCTATGTAGAAAAACTCTAAGAATTCGTCGTCGAAGAGATAACGCTTGCAGATGTGAGTTCTTGTATGTTGACTGGGAGTTTTTTGGAAAACGACGCCGTTTTCGAATGTCCGAATTACCCCCATCAAACCGACCTTATAAAAGGGGGAATGGGATGGAATTTAGGCAATTCCGAATTAGCCGCCGTGTTTGACTATTAGAGATTTGTATTGAAATGCCGATTTATCCGCCGTGTTTAACACTGTTAAAAAGTTGTGTTAGAAAATTCCGTTAAGTCGCCGTGTTTGAGACTGTTAGAAAGTCGTAGTAGAAAATTCCAATTTAGCCGTCGTGTCTAATATTGGTGAAAAGCGTTATTATAACAATCAGAATTATTCGTCGTGAGAAACGTCGTTATAAATTGCTGATAGAACAAGAGAATAATTTTCCCGACTGAAAAAGCCGCTCGAGATCGTGTTGCGCTTGTGATAATTACCGACTTTCGTTCGGGGTTATCGTAAAATCGAGAAATTGACTCTAAGCCGTTTTGTGCTGTTCGAAGTGTTTCAACGCTTGTGCAGTGTGTGCTGCCCGTACAGGAAAGTCCTAGAGCTGGTGAGCTGTATTTCCGTATTAACCTGAGTTCATTTATTACCGTAGATTATTCTTCCTGTGTTCCGTGATCGTTACTTGTAAATTCTGTAACTTTTATTTTTTTATATTATCAGTCCCAAGAGACAATTTAGCTAAGTCATTATCACCTTAGATTATCCGAGATTTGGTCCGACGGGCAATTCGAAGCTGTTACAATTTTTGTAGATAATCAAGCCCCTTGGTAGACTTCGTTTGCATTCATTCTGGCTTTGATTCCAGTAATTGAAATTTTAACCCCACCGAATAATTAGTATACCCTGGCAGTGTGAAGTACCGCGTCGGTGCTTCAATGCCCCTCGAGTGAAGTTCAGACGTCCATTGCTGATTGCGGTTTGATCTTATGAGTAATGCCTGATGAACTTTATACTTCGAGGAAAGGGGTCGATATCCTTTAGTAAGTTGCCACAAGTCCAAGGTTCATTGCGGTGGCAACCCTCGTCCAAGTTTTAATTCTTCCACCATCGGTGGTCTTGCCTTTTTCTTTCTCCGATTAAAGTTTCTTTTGGGTGAATATTTCACCACATGTCCGGACCGATCCACGATAGGTGGCAGACGTCCTGTAATTGAAATCTTAACCCCACCGAGTAATTAGTATACCCTGGCAGTGTGAAGTATCGCGTCGGTGCTTCAATGCCCCTCGAGTGAAGTTCAGACGCCCATTGCTGATTGCGGTTTGATCTTATGAGTAATGCCTGATGAACTTTATACTTCGAGGAAAGGGGTCAATATCCTTTAATAAGTTGCCACAAGTCCGAGATTCATTGCAGTGGCAACCATCGTCCAAGTTCTAATTTTTCCACCATTGGTGGTCTGGCCTTTTTTTTTTCTCTCCGATTAAAGTTTCTTGTGGGTGAATATTTCACCACATGTCCGGACCGACCCACGATAGGTGGCATACGTCCAGTAATTGAAATCTCAACCCCACCGAATAACTAGTATACCCTGGCAGCGTGAAGTATCGCGTCGGTGCTTCAATGCCCCTCGAGTGAAGTTCAGACGTCCATTGCTGATTGCGGTTTGATCTTATGAGTAATGCCTGATGAACTTTATACTTCGAGGAAAGGGGTTAATATCCTTTGTTGAGTTGTCCCAACTCCGAATCTCCGAGAAGTGACAACCATATTTCAAGTTTCTTTTTCTCCACCGTTGGTGGCCTTGCTCATATTTCCCCGACAAGGTTTCAGTTTTGTCAATATCCCACTCCACAGTAATATTTTGGTGGATACGCCCCTTGCTTGTTTCAGCTTCTCCCCCATAGACACCATTGTATAAAATCCCCCGACCAAAATTGTTTTGGTGGATGCGCCATTTAAACTCGGAGTTTACTTATTAATTACATGATAATATACTTCGTCTGGACTTGGTTTCAGTCTTGACTTACATCAACCCCGGTTGGTTCAGATACTATTTAGGCAGCGCCGTGCTGTCGCTGATCAAAGTTGTTTTGGTGGATGCGCCAATTAAGCTCCGAGTTTACTGATTGATTACACGGCAGTATACTTTGTCTTGACTTGGTTTCAGTCTTGACTTACTTCATCACCGGTTTGTTTAGATGTTGTTTGGGCAGCGCCGTGCTGTCACTGAACTTAAGTAATCCAGATTTCGCGGAACACAGGTTAGGGTGTCACCTCGCCGAAACTCTGGACTGTAAACTGTTGTTTTATTACCATTTTGTATGCTTTCACACTTGTTCGCATTTTGACCACGCTTATCATCGCTTTCTACATTTGCTCTGCTTATTGCTTTCTAATATAATAACTGCTGATCGCTCGCCTCACTCATACCTCGTCCGCTTGCCGCCGACCCATTGTATATATTTGGATATTGAGAGTTATTTTTTTTAATCTTTAGACTGGGAATTATTTGTGTTGTTGATCATACGACTGCGTCGAAACGATTATTATTGTTGTCTTTCGTACTGGTTGCGACATTTGGGGTGTAACAATTTGACCAATTAGACATTATAGTGTCCATAATCGGACATACTATCAGAGTGAATTTCATTTATTACCTCAATAGCCTCCTCCTTCTCGCCGGCCAAAGAAATCGACACTTGCCAATCGCTACCACCGCAGATTGGGTCGAACTCTGTCTCCAACTGTATCAAAGCTACCCGAGTTTGGACTCAGTAAGTGTCATAAGGTATTGCGACCTTATAAAACCTATCGCAATTGGCGCCCGAGTTTATTCGTAAATCAAGTTGAAGGCGATTTTTCTCAACCGGAGAAAAACGCCGTTACAATGTTTGAAAAAAAAATGTATGGTTTCAACAAGGGAAATATGAATACATTTCCCTTCGTTGTCTATACATCCCTCGGGCTTTGCCATCGGGGCCTAGCCAACCTCGGGGAATTTACTATTCACATTCCTTAAATTGTAATAACAGCTTTATTTTGCTTTTGATCAGATTGTTTTTGATTAAAGAATTTTATGTTACAGAACGCAAAACAAAATATCTACAGTTCTTCCCGAAAAATATGTAAACATGTTGGTGCCCATTTCGGTGTAGAATTTGAAACAAACGCATTAGATCTCATTGCAGAACTCGCTTTCAAAAAATTATGTTATTATGCCAACGATCTTGAAGCTTTTCAGAAGTAAGTATGCTCACAAATTTTTTTCGAAATTTGCCAATTTTTTCAACTCTTCCAGGCATGCGAAAAGGTCAACCGTTAATGCAGATGATGTGAAGCTTCTGGTCAGAAGAAATAGTTCACTTGTAAGTTTCCACTGCAATACCAACTTTGCATGTGTTATGTGTTCCATCACGTTCATAATTATTATCAATAATATCTGTTGCAGAGGGAATTGGTGGAGAATAAACACAAGGTTATGCAGGGAGATGAACCACCAGACTCAAACGCTGGTGTCAAGAGAAAGCGAAAAACTAATACGAGTAAATGATAGTATGAAGTAAAACGCTTTTAATGAGAAGTTCTTTTTTTGATACGTGAAAGAACGATAATAAAAACGTTTCGAATTAGCTACCTTTCTACATCAAATTATGAATTATTGTATATATTTTGTCCTACCGGGGGCGTGGAAATTACGTAACACAAGCATTTCAGTGCTTGGATATGTGTTTCCGCTCTATGGAGAGGACGCAACTTTGATCTTAAGTTGAATTTAATATGTATGTGTGCATTGTATTCGAATTTATGTTGGGATAAATTTGATTTGATTTGAATTTGCTTTGATTTTGAATATCTTCTAGATTGAATCCCCATTTTCTCCATACTTTCCGCATTTAAAAATTAATTTAAATATTAATCAGGAACGAAGTACGATTAACTTTCGAAAAACAATCGTTTGCAAGAATTCAACTAGCAAGTACTGTTCATTAGGTTAAGATTCAGAATTGTCGATTTTGAAGTATAAACCTATAATGCACAATATGATGCACCCTTCCAAATTTATTTTAAGCTGGTTTTTGTATTTGGACAAGATAGATCTGATTGAATTTATTATATCTATCAGCTATCTATCTTATACTCGGATATACCTCTCATTGTTCGGAACCAGTATTTTTCATCAAATTCTGAGTGGAATGAAAAATTATGAAAGAAACGTGGATATACAAGTAAATACTAGGCGCATTTTAAGACCACTTAACCTCAAGGTCGATATTTAAATTCCGCATATGGAAGTCTTACAAATCTACATCCATAAGATTCCTAAAAATCGCAATTAAAAAAAAAAATTATTAAAAGCATTGCCGTGAAGTCAGGAGCTTTTGAGCGCTCATTCATCCACCTTGTATGTAGATTTGCATTTTCCAGTTCTAGAATCCAATTGAAGAAATTTTTGACAGCAGTCAATTATGCCAAATCAGCTGTTACAGAAATATAAGGATTTTTTTTTTCGATAATTCACTAGAATCTCCTACGGTTTCTATGGTCTTGGTAATGCGATCTAAAAAAAATTTCGCACGTAGTTTAAATGCATTATTCATCATCTATGTGCGAAATTTCATTCCTATCAAATCAGTCGTTTCGAAATTATCAGGAAAAAAATATTTTGAACGGCCATATTTTCGGAACCCCTAGTCTGAGTTTGCTCATTGATAAACGTGACCTTTACATTCGAGATCCTAACCTACCCTGGAAATTTCAGGTCTTTCCGTTCGAATGTTACAATTTTCTATGGTTCTGGTCAAGCGATTTAGCATGTAGCTTGAACACGTCATTCTCCATCGGCCAGATTTACGGAACCCCTGGTCGAATTTTGGGCAATAACGAACTTAACCCTGCCATAAAAACTACATGAAATCTCATGAAACAATATAGACAATTTATGGAAATTTACAAGGATCTATGAGAAAAGTCTGTAACCTATGCAGACGTTATCCGTGACGCATAAACTTTTTATAAGGTTTTATGAGAATTCATAAGTAAATGTTATTTTATAAACATATCCGAATACATGGTATACAAGTTTGTATCAGGCAGTGGTGCTTAAAGAAGTCTATAAGATTCGATGAGGTATTCCACTTTCAATTATAACGATATTATATGCTCATCAGTCATAAGCTTGAGAACGTATCATAAATGAGTGGAAATTAACAACTAAAATCTTATTGGGTCTCTTGGGGGAGACAGTGGGTTCAGGATTTGATGGTTTTGATCAGGGATGCCTTATCTAATTTTATACGGTTTCTATAAGCGTTTATATGGCTCAGAATAACTGAGAATTTTATAAGTTTCGATAGGAAAATATGAAAACAAAGTATAAGAGTTTGTATCAGGCAGTGGTAGCAAGGGCGTAAATCTTATTCTTTCTTGAGTGGGGTTATCGATGAACAATTTAGTCAGGTTCATTTTTATGAAAAAATTTCCGTTCTTTTTGGCGATAATTCTGAAACTTTATATTTTGGATGTCTTGGGGGAAGGGTAATTACCCCCATCAAGAAAAAAGAAAGATCTACGCCCTTGTAAATTCCTTATCTTCTTCGGACGCTCTGAATTTTTTTCAGTCATGATAAGGAATAAAAAAGTACCACAATATCACTGAATATCACAGCCCAATATTAAGATCATAAACAAAGGCGAATTCAGAAGTTCCAACCAACTTCCAACTGGCGATGACGATGCAACAAACATGGACGAAAACTAGTACCTTTTCGGGATCTGTTGTGGTGAAACGGATTATTTTAGGTGATTTTCAGGTTCTTCTTCGATTTTGTGAGTTTTATGTGAAGACTTTTTAGTGAATAATTGGATTATTGATATTGTAGTGTCCAGTTTATTGATTTCAGGTCAACAAATCGGTTTTTTTTTATATTAATTATATCGAAATTGATAATAATTCAACAGTAAAAATGGAGCTCTATTTGAGTTTGATGAGTGTTCAATTATTTGGAAGCTACACCTTATATTCGATCATTTTTTGAGGGGAACAAGTGCTAAATGCTAATAGTGCACTTAGTAAACACAACTTATTTGAGAGTCTGACATTAAATAGAAAATTTTATTTTTGAATATATTTTTCCATCCAGTTCCTTCCACGAAAATTGCAATAAGTATTCGATCTGCGTTTATGCACATCCAAACCATAAACAATCATTCTGGGAATTTCCATCAGGAAAAGATAGGTGTTATATGTGAGAACCACAATTGAAAAACCACAGACTCTTATTAGTAACTGCAATGGAATCTCATACATTCTCATTTATTTTCAAACTGCATGTCCTAATAGAAACATAAAGGGAACAACAGGAATCGCTGATAGTAACGGATAGGAATCACGTTAGGGAATGCCATTAGAAACTGAAGCAATACGTATCTGTAATCTCCATTAAATACTTATGGATATCGTATACGGTTCTATACGGATTTGCAGTTTCACTATCCAATTCGGATCTCATGAGTTCTCTTAACTCTTAACCACTAATCATACGTCTCAGAGACGGTATGACTTCATCCGACTCTTCGGATGACCTCTCCCTCTCAATTTTTGCCATTGCCCTTTCACGTAATTTATCACCATACCACACTCACTTTCCCCGGCTTCTTCACATCCGAATAAATAAATTTATCCTATAGTTAAGTTTTATTCTCAGAATAAGAGAAATTTCCATCTCTGCACTTTCAGTTAGCGCTATTCTTGGAATAAAAAATCTTTATTTAGAAAATAACTTATTCGGTACCAAAAGTCGTAGTTAACGGTTTATTCGACTGATTCGACAGAATAAATACGTCAGCACAAATTTATGTCAGGATTGTCAGGTTAGGTAAGTTAGGTTAGGTTGTTTTGTTTTTCGACGAGTAATACGTTTTGTGATTTCTATTGTTGTTTTCGAGGTATATTTCTCCATACTTGAATAACATATGTAATTCCGGAACTAGAGTACCGATGTATTGAGGACAAGATTTGATGATTTTCCATAAATGGAATGATAATGAACTCTACAATAGATTCGTATTTCAAAACGTACAGCTCAGTTCATTCAAATTCAAATCTTCAGAATCGGACTACTTGGTAAGTATTCAAACCACATGTGCCTAGAATAATTCTAGTTTCAAATTTAGTATTCATTTAACCCATTCTCTCCCACCGTACTCATTTGAGTACACTTCAAATTTCACTCTGCTAGTGAAATCTCTTGCAATTTTTGAAAGTTTTGAGAACCTTCTTGTGTTATACGATAAATCTGGAGCCTGTAATTCCTAGGTTTTTTTCAAGATACGACAGAATACTGAATTATTGAGTGTACTTTTTTTGCAAACGCGACACAACTCGTTGCTCTTTTTGAGCGCTCGTACAACTTACACGAGGGCTATATCTTTTCGTCACGATGTCTGTATTTTTCGAATTTTTAGCCGAAAATGGTCTCAATCGACTATGTTCGACTCAGTGATGACGAATCCGTCGGAAAATTCGAGTCTGTCCGTCCGTCCGGCCGGCCGTCCGTAAGCACGATAACTCTCGAACGGATCAACCTAGAGACTTGAAATTTTCAGTGTAGGTTCAGATCCCAAATGCCTCGGTTAAGTTCGTTAATGGGCCAAATTCGCCTAGGGGTTCCGTAAATATGGCCGTTCAAAGTTTTGTTCCCCTGATTACTTGAAAACTACAGATTTGATTGAGATGAAATTTTGCACTCAAATGGAGAATGAGGTGTTCGAGCTACATGTGAAATTTTGTCCAGATCGCATGATCAGAACCATAGAAACCATAGAAAATTGTAACTTTTGAACGGACACGCCTAGGAACTTGAAATTTTCAGGATAGGTGTGGATCTCGAATGTCGTGATCACGTTCACCTATGAGCAAAATTATACTAGGGGTTCCGTAAATATGGTCGTTTGTAATTTAGTTTTCTTGATAATTTCAAAACTACAGATTCGATCGTGACGAAATTTTGTATACTAATGGAGAATCATATATTCAAGCTACATTTCTCCAGATCACATGACCAGAACCATAGAAACCATAGAAAATCATAACTTTCGAACGGAAAGGCCTAGGGACTTGAAATTTTCAGGATAGGTGTGGATCTGAAATGTCGCGTTCACGTTTATCAATGAACAGAATTTTACCAGGGGTTCCGTAAATACGGTCGTTTGAAATTTTGGTTTCTGGATAATTTCGAAACTGCGGATTCGATCGAGATGAAATTTTGTATTTTAATCGAGAATGATATATTATAACAATATTTTGTCCAGATCGCATGACCAGAACCATAGAAACCATAAAAAATTGTAACTTTTGAACGGAAAGACCTAGGAACTTGAAATTCTCAAGGTGGGTTTGGATCGCAAATATCGCGATCACGTTCATCTATGAGCAAAATCAGACTAGGGGTTCCGTAAATATGGCTGTTCAAAATATTTTTTTGCTGATAGTTCCGAAAATACTAAGCGGATTGGGATGAAATTTTGCACCTAGCTGAGTAATAATGTATTCAAACTACGTGCAAAATTTTGTCCAGATCGCACCACCAAGACCATAGATACCGTATAAAATTCTAGCGAATTATCGAAACAAAATTGATCAGCTGAAGCACTGACATGAAGTCTGGAGTTTCGCCTAAGTTTCAGAATTTTTTTGACAGCTGTCGAAAATTCCTTCAATTGATTTCTGAAACTGGAAAATGCGAATCTACCTACAAGGTGCATGTACGAGCGCTCAAAAGCTCCTGCCTTCACGGCAGTGCTTTTCGTAATTTTTATTTTCTTCTTCCTTTCTTGTTTTCGTCGCTGTCCTCTTTTAGGTCACCAGTTTCCATTCGCGTGTCCGTAACGTTGACACCTATGACATTGTAGAGGTCCAATGCTCTTATTCTTCGGTTCCACTATACAATTTATACCGTGGAGCTGTTTCACTTGGAAAACGTTCTCATTTTATCCACCAAAAATAAGGGCATTGCATTTTTTCTTTTGTGATGATGTTTATATCTGCGTCTAGTGGCAGGTAACGTACCACCGCGTAGATTTTTTTCTTTTCTTCTCTCTGAAGGGCGTGGAATTATTTTCTTCTCGACTTGAGGAATTTCGTCATCTTCCTGTGGTCGCCGGGGGACTGAGGTCGACACGAATGCCGTCCCTTACTGTGGTCGCTTTCAGGTATTTTATACCTTTCACTTGCATCTCTCTCGAAATTTGTGTCCTGTCGGCTGTGCCTTTCAAGGTCACTAGGGGAAATTTTTCTTTTTGAGCGCTCGTACAACTTACACGAGGGCTATATCATTTCGTCACGATGTCTGTATCGCCGAGAATGGTCTCAATCGACTATGTTCGAAAAATTCGAGTCTGTCCGTCCGGCCGGCCGGCCGGCCGTCCGTATACACGATAACTCTCGAACGGAATGTCCTAGAAACTTGAAATTTTCAGGGTAGGTTCGAATCTCGAATGCCGCAGTTAAGTTCGTTATTGGGCAAAATTCGCCGAGGGGTTCCGTAAATATGGCCGCTCGAAATTTTGTTTTCCTGATTACTTTGAAACTACAAAATCGATCGAGATTAAATTTTGCACTTTAATGGAAAATTGAGTGTTCAAGCTACATGCAAAATTTTGTTCAGTTCGCATCACCAGAACCATAGAAACCATAGAAAATTGTAACTTTTCAACGGAACCGCCTAGGGACTTAAAATTTTCAGGATAGGTGTGGATCTCGATTGTCGTGATCACTTTCATCTATGAGCAAAATTATACTAGGGGTTCCGTAAATATGGTCGTTTGAAATTTAGTTTTCTTGATAATTTTTAAACTACAGATTCGATCGTGACGAAATTCTGTATACTAATGGAGAATGATATATTCAAGCTACATTTCTCTAGATCGCATGACCAGAACCATAGAAACCATAGAAAATCATAACTTTCTAACGAAAAAGCCTAGGGACTTGAAATTTTCAGGATAGGTGTGGATTTCGAATGTCGTGATCACATTCATCTATGAGCAAAATTATACTAGGGGTTCCGTAAATATGGCCGTTCAAAATATTCTGTTCCTGATAATTTCGAAACTACCGATTTGATTGGAATGAAATTTTGCAGCTAGCTGAGGAATAATGTATTCAAACTACGTGCGAAATTTTGTCCAATTAGCATCACCAAGACCGAATTATCGAAAAAATATTGGTCACCTAAAGCACTGACTTGAAGTCTGGATTATCGCCTCAGTTTGAAAATTTGTTTGACAGCTGTCAAAAATTTCCTGTTTCCAAAACTGGAAAATGCGAATCTACCTACAAGGTGCATGTACGAGCGCTTAAAAGCTCCTGCCTTCACGGTAGTGCTTTTCGTAATTTTTAGAAGTGTTAATTTCATTTATTTACTGTGGGAATTTCCATTTGGCCTTATTTTTTCTATTGTCAGGTATTTATTCAAGTTATAAATATTTATTTTAAAAATCTTTATTTATTCACTTTCGAGAGAACGGAAAAAACTTTGATGTACTCGTTTGGGTACAGTGGGAGAATAGGTATATAAAATTTAAATTTCATTTCAGATCGAATTCGATAATATTGATGATTTTGAGCCGATTGCCTCGGAATGTTTTTACGGAAAATGTTTCAGAACTTTGGGAGAAACAGTGAACAAAATTGTTACTATGTTGACCAATTATGATACCATAGAGCCCTTGGGAAAAGTGAAACGTTGGTCCTCGGCAGAAAAACTAAGAACTGCGTCAACCACGCTTGTTTGAAAAATATAATTCACATTATGGTGGGGGTTGACAGTAAATAACTATCTGATCTTCAATGAGAAAAATGAGAAAAATGGTGGTGGCCTCTTTTCACACATTCCGTCAACGTTGCAGTAGTAAATGCATGGAGAGTACATCTACTCACTCATGATAAAAAGAAAGATTTACTTGTGTTTTTGAGAGATGTAGCTCGACACTATTTAGTGTCATATAAGAAAGCGACATCGTCAAAAAATAAGATTTCTTCAATTCCGAAAAAGTATTACACAAGATGGCCTGGGTCATTTTCTGAAAAAAATTGAAAAGCTACTGAGATGCGCGATGGATTTCCAGAAGTGTGGAGTTACCTTGTGCATTGAGAGTGAATGTTTTATGCAATTTCATTCTAATAATGGAAAAATGCTGTTTTTGAACATTTTGTAAAAATAATTTGATTTCGCGTTTTTATCCCGGATTCTCCCAGTGTACCCATTTGAGTACATCAGTTTTTTTCTTTAATTTGACACGAAAAATTTTTTTTCATATTTTTCCCAGTACTCTTGTACCAAGAGGGCATCGAATATATCGAAAATATCATGAAAATGGAAAAAAACTTCCGTGGGAGATAATGGGTTTTAATTATAGTATTTTTCGATTTTAGGAATTCAAGTCGTGCTGTAGTCCAATGGATAAACTACTTTTTACTCTGAGGTTTCTGGCAACTGCAGATTTTTATATGTCAGTTGGAGACTTTGAAGGAATTAATAAAAGTACTGTAGGGCGTATTATCAGACAAGTGATAGATGATTACTGAACTATTCGATTATTATGTTCATCTTCCACAAACTGATGAAGAACAGGTAGAGGCAGAAGGAGAATTGTATCATAAAACTTGTTTTTCCAGAGAAATAGGAGCCATAGATTGAACACATATAAAGATTCAATCACCTGGAGGAGAAAATGCAGAAGTTTTTCGTAATCGCAAAAGTTTTTTCTCTTTGAATTGCCAAGTCGCTTGTGACGCTGGCTTAAAAATTATAGATTTGGTATGTCGTTGGCCTGGTTCTGCAAATGACAGCCACATATTCGAAAATTCGAAAATAAGACTTGTTAACAGGAAAATGGGCAATGGTTTCTTAATTGCTGATCGAAGCTATGCATGTAAATAGTACATCATTACTTCATTAGAAAACACAGAAAATTAAGTCCAAGTCCTTTTTAATGAAGCGCATATCCGAACAAGGAATATCATCGAACGTATGTTCGGAATATGAAAAAGGAGTTTCCAATAGGTACTCAGGAAAAAAACTTGATTCAGTTACGTGATAATTTTTTATTCCTCAATCAACTGCATGCGCTACAGTTTCGAGGACAATTCTCCTCTTCTTCAGGCTACAACGAAAATGCACAATTACATTAGGGAAGAAAGAGTTATGAGAACACTAAAATATTCCTCCTTTCCTTTTTGGGAAACTTATATTTCTTATATTTAACTCATTCAAAGTCAAAGTTTTCTTTTCATGTATATTATTCCCCTATTACTTCTAGTTTCAATATTAAATGGTTGGCAAAACTGACGAATCTGGCTAATACCAAAGATTAGTTCTTCCAGGTTCAATATTATATGGTTGGCAAAACTGACAAATCATCACATCCGAATAAATAAATACTACCAGGCGAATAACTATCGGTCGAATAAATGAGTCTTTTCACTTCAAGTTAGCTGATAGATAACTATTCGCAAAGAGTAACAGTCCAATCTTTGGTTTTAGCCAGATTCGTCAGTTTTGCCAACCATATAATATTGAACCTGGAAGTAAAAGAGAAATAATAAAAATGGAAAGAAAACTTTTACTCTATTCTCTTGTCGGTGAACCATTGTTAACTTTAAATATCGTCGACATAACCTTAGAAAATTTTACATTTGAGATTTCATGTATTTTCAGTTAGGTTTTGGGTTCTAAGCTAAATAATTGTACAAGAGTTACTTACAAGTGTGCCCAAAAGGAAAAAAAAAAACATGAGGTAGAAATGGAAATTCTCCTATATGAAGAGGAAATCAAAAAGAAATCAATTAGAGGATATTAATTATGATGTAAAAAAAATAAATTGATAATCCATAATTAGGGTTTTTATTCACTAATTGAGCGCTCGTACTACTTACACGAGGGCTATATCATTTCGTCACGATGTCTGTATTTTTAGAATTTTGAGCCGAAAAAGGTCTCAATCGACTATGTTCAACTCACTGATGACGAATCCGTCGGAAAATTTGAGTCTGTCCGTCCGTCCGGCCGTAAGCACGATAACTCTCGAACGGAACAACCAAGAGACTTGAAATTTTCAGTGTAGGTTCAGATCCCAAATGCCTCGGTTAAGTTCGTTAATGGGCAAAATTCCACTAGGGGTTCCGTAAATATGGCCGTTCAAAGTTTTGTTCTCCTGATTGCTTGGAAACTACAGATTTTATCGAGATGAAATTTTGCACTCGAATGGAGAATGAGGTGTTCAAGCAACATGCGAAATTTTGTCCAGATCGCATGACCAGAACCATAGAAACCATAGAAAATTGTAACTTTTGAACGGAAACGCCTAGGGACTTGAAATTTTCAGGATAGGTGTGGATCTCCAATGTCGTGATCACGTTCATCTATGAGCAAAATTATACTAAGGGTTCCGTAAATATGGTCGTTTGAAATTTAGTTTTCTTGATTATTTCAAAACTACAGATTCGATCGTGACAAAATTTCGTATACTAATGGAGAATGATATATTCAAGCTACATTTCTCTAGATCGCATGACCAGAACCATAGTAACCATAGAAAATCATAACTTTCGAACGGAAAGGCATAGGGACTTGAAATTTTCAGGGTAGGTTTGTATCGCGAATTTCGCGGCCACGTTCATCAATGAGAAAATTTAGACTAGGGGTTCCGTAAATATGGCCGTTCAAAATATTTTGTTCCTGATAATTTCGAAACTAATGGTGGGATTGGAATGAAATTTCACACCTAGCTGAAGAATAATGTATTCAAACTACGTGCGCAATTTTGTCCAAATCGCATCACCAAGACCATAGATACCGTAGAAAATTCTAGCGAATTATCGAAAAAAAATTGATCAGCTGAAGCACTGACATGAAGTCTGGAGTTTCGCCTAAGTTTGAGAATTTTTTTGACAGCTGTCGAAAATCCCTTCAATTGATTTCTAAAACTGGAAAATGCGAATCTACCTACAAGGTGGATGTACGAGCGCTCAAAAGCTCCTGACTTCACGGCAGTGCTTTTCGTAATTTTTTTTTAAATTGTATGCACCATTCTTTTCATTGAACTTTGAATTATATCTATTGCTATTTACGTCATTTACGATCCTCAGACTTACTTTCAAATGTAAAAAAATATTCAATTGTTAATATAAAAGAAGCAACAATAAAAGTTGATCATAGCCGGTTATTGCACCCAAATGGCCTTATATTTGAGAAAATTGAAAGAATTATTGAATTATGAAAATAATATCCATTCGACAAATTTTTTTAAAAGTTGAATACCAAGATCTCAGTAAGATATTCTTATTTGATGTGACGTATGGTTTTTTGCATATTGGATTTTAATAGTGGGATAGATAGCTAGCTCTTGCACCAATCGAAAGAGCTGCTCCTTTTATTCACATATGATGGTATGGTACATATATATAATTTATTTTCGACCATTTGATGTTTATCTGGTTTCGGACGAAAAACTTTCATTCCTTTAATATTATTATTATTATACTGTAACGAACTTAAGCCGGACCTGTCGCCTTCTAGAACCGAATGGAACGACCGGGAGTCTTCGAGAGAATACTGGATGCGTCGAGAGACTTCACGATTGTGCCCTTCCACCATATAGGTCGACATCGGCCCAACGAGTCAATACAGTATTGGACTTATAGCGCGCATGAAAATAAATGATTGAGTGTTGAAATAAATTAGTATTAGTGTCATTAGTGAACTGTAAATGAAATATTTCAAGAAGAACTTGGACAATATTCATTACATTGGTGTCAGAAGTGCGATTTTTAAATAAATAAGTGTTCGCTTCGTGAATAGCTGGTTCGCGGAAAATGAATTGATTGAACTTTCAACGTGAAACAGACTGGTTTTATTTTGTTCAAAGACAAAATGATGAGAAAAGTGCGTCTTGTTGAATTGAAGGTCGCAGAGTTAAAATATGAACTGGAAGAAAGGGAACTGGAAACAACGGGTAGAAAGGCAGTTCTTCAAGAAAGACTTGCAGAAAGTTTTATACAAGAAGGTGAGAACCACGAAACATTTTTATTCGAAGTTTCCGGAGTTGATTTAAGTTCAGTAATGAATAAACTCGAGGAAAATTCAAGAACTCTTGAGGAAAATTCTAGAAGCTTGACAGAAGATCTGCAAGAAAATTCTAGAAGTTTGAAAGAAGATCTGGAAGAAAAGTTTCGAGAGACTGCCAAATTTCTGGAAGAAAAATCAAGAACTCTTGAAGAAAATTTTGAAAATCTGGAAGAGAAGTTACAAGAGACTACCAAAACCTTGAAAGAAGATCTGCAAGAAACTCTGGAAGAAAATTCTAGAAACCTAGAAGAAAAGTTTCTAGAAAATTCTAGAAACCTGGAGGAAAAGCTTCTGGAAAATGCGAAAAGCCTGGAAGGCCTAAAACAGGAACTATGTGGTGTAGAAAAAAGAATAGAGCAGAAACATCAGGGAGCAAATTGACACAGAGATGGATAACTTAAGGGAGCAAATAAACACAGACATACATAGATTTGAGGAAGAAATGGACGAAATAAAGAAAACTATGAGTAAGCTGGAAAAACGAGCTTATGTTGCGCAAACCACGGAAATGGTCAACGATAATTCAATGCTGGACCTGAAGAAGGGGATGCAAAATTTCAAGGTTGATTCTGGAATCAAGAATCTTTCTATGAAGCCGCCCCAGTTCGACGGAAAAACTCCATGGGCAAATTACTGCCGTCAATTTGAAGCAACGGCCAAAGCAAATGAATGAAATGCAGAGGAAAGAGCAGTAGCACTTACACTAGCATTACAAGGAGAAGCGACAGATATTCTGCAGACTCTCACCGCTCAAGAACAGGAGGACTATGATTAGCTGATTGAACATCTGGAACTACGATTTGGCCAAGCCCATTTCGAACACGTTTACCACTCCCAGCTGAAAAATCGTTACCAGAAATCAGGCGAGTCTTCACAAGAATTCGAAGCTGATATTGCACGCCTGGTGCGTCTTGCATATCCGGCCACACCGGAGAACGTAATGGATCGATTGGCGGTTCAAGCATTCTTGGATGGACTTCGTGACCAAGAAACTCGACAAGCATTGACACTAGCCCGACCATCACATCTCGTAGACATACTGGCCTGCGCGTTGGAGTTCGAGGCAGCAAAGCAGTCCTGTAGATGTCAAGGAAAAATCCGTATGGTTGAGGAAGATTCACAGGAGCCTGCTGACCTGGAAGCTGCCATAAGAAAAGTAATGAAGGAAGCGCTACCTGAAAAAAGACAGATAAAATGTTGTAACAGTGGAGAAATCGGACATGTGCGTAGCAAATGCCCGACGTACAAAGAATCGGCAAAGACACAGGAAAACTAGAAAGGGTCGATGAGGAGGGGCAATCTTCGACCTGTATCCAGTAAGCCCCAGTCAACAACGCATATGTGGCTGTCCTTCAACCTCAGAATAAGGGTGTCTTCGTAGACGGTCTCATCAATGAAGAGCCTTGCACCATTTTGCTGAATACAGGTGCAATAAGGACAATTCTGGGACCTTCCTTTGCCAGAACACCGGCACGAATTGAACCGACGACTTGGAAGTTACGCACAGCAACTACTTTATATGGTGAGCTTCCGGTTGAACTGGTTTTGGGTAGCACTAAAGTGAAACATCAGGCTCTAGTAGCGGGCATCAAAGACGATGCGATCATTGGGATGGACATCATGAACTCAAGAGGGTTTGAGTTGAATTTCAAGGACGGTGTCTTACACATGGGAGAAGTGAGGAGAAGATCTGTGTCGTATTGGCAGAAGATGTAAGAGTACCTGATAGGGTCGAAAGCATTGTGGAGGCTCGTCTGGACAGCAATGCAAGTAATGGAGACGTGGTCATGTTCGAGCCCAAACTTCATGATGAGGAAATTGGACGAGGGATTGCTCTAGGGAAGACCTTGCTGCGTGCTGATAAATTGGTGCCGGTAAGGGTCATGAATGTTAATTATTTCCCAGCGACCTTCAAAAAAGGTACAGTTTTAGGACATTGCTCGTCAGTTTCCTTTGTGATACGGAGTGTACAAGGTACGATCAGCCAGAACAATAATCTACCAACAGAATTGGAAAAGTTAGTTGCCTTCTCTTCCAAAGGCCTAGAATCAGATCAAGAGCCCAAACTGAGAAACTTGGTCAAGAAATACCAAGACATTTTCGATACCGGACGAGGGAAAGGAGGTCGAACTAATGTGGTTCAGCACAAAATTGATACTGGAGACGCCAGACCGATTCGACAGGCAGATGGGAGACTTCCTCTTGCCAAGAAGGAGGAGGCTGACAGAATCGTCAGTGATATGGGGTAAGAAGGAGTCATCGAACCATCTGACCCTTGATCTGAAGAGTGGATATTGGCAGGTAGAACTGGCTAGGGAAAGGAGGATCGGGAAAAGACAGCTTTCACCATTGGGTCTGGATTGTGGCATTTCACCGTCAGGCCGTTCGGACTGTATAACGCCTCGGTCACATTCGAAAGATTGATGGAGACGCTGTTGGAAGGAATTTCTTGGAGGACATGTCTGGTATATCTCGACGATATAATTGTGGTCGCCAGCTCATTCGAGGACCACGTGAAAAACCTGGAGGAGGTATTCCAGAGACTAAGAAACTCTGGATTGAAACTGAGATCTGAGAAATGTCATCTGTTTCAAAAAGAAGTCCGATACCTCGGTCACGTTGTTTCTGGAAAAGGAGTAGCAGTGGATGACCAGAAGATCCAAGCTGTTAAAGAATGGCCCATCCCAAAAGACCTTCACCAGCTCCGAAGTTTCCTTGGTTTGTGCACATATTATCGTAGATATGTGCTGGGGTTCGCCAACATCGCTAAACCACTGACCAAGCTCACGGAAGGTCAAAACAAAGTTCCAGTGGTTTGAGGAATGCCAAGACTCGTTTAAGAAGCTGAAAGGAGCTTTGATAAATGCACCTGTTCTGAGCTATCCCCTACCCAACGGAAAATTAATTCTGGACACGGACGCTAGCGACGTAGGACTAGGAGCTGCTCTATCTCAGATGCAGGAGGGACATGAGAGGGTGATTGGTTATTTTAGCAAGACACTCAGCAAACCAGAACGCAATTACTGCGTGACCAGGCGGGAGCTTTTAGCCGTCGTTAAGGGAGTGGAGCACTTCTACAAGTATGTTAATGGAAGAAGATTCTTGTTGAGAACTGACCATGCAGCTCTCAAATGGCTTGCAATTCAAAAATCCTGAGGGTCAAGTAGCAAGATGGATCGAGATACTCCAAGAGTTTGATTTCGAGTTCGAACATCGAGCCGGAACTAGCCATAAGAATGCAGACGCCTAATCGAGGAGACCATGCCCAGATGACTGCTCCCATTGCCGACGAGCAGAAGAGAAAGAAGCAACACTTTGTAGAACCAAGGCAGGAGATGATAACTGGAATGACAGACATAGTCAGAAAGGCCAAGAGAAAGATTCAGAACTTGGTTTAGTCCTCAGCTGGAAGAAGTGCAATCGAAGACCATCATGGCAGGAAATTGCAGGTTACTCTCCAGCCGTTAAATCCTACTGGGCCCAAGGGAATTCTCTCATTCTGGACAATGGGGTACTGAAGCATGTTTGGGAGTCCTAAAATGGTGGTGAAGACCGACGCCAAATAGTGGTACCCAGGATTCGAAGACAAGAAGTGCTTCGGGAAATCCATGACGGGGTCGCCGGAGGTGAAGAAGACCTTGCAGAAAGTGAGGCAACGGTTCTACTGGGCTAGTTGTCGAGAAGATGTTCAGGACTGGTGCAGAAAGTGCGCTGTATGTGCTTCTAGCAACGGACCTCGAATACGATCTAAGGCCCCGATGCGTCAATACAATGTGGGCAGCCCATTCGAGAGAATCGCTATCGAAATCGCCGGCACGTTTCCCGAATCCGACCACGGAAATAAATACATCCTGGTGGCAATGGATTATTTCAGTAAGTGGACCGAAGTCTGTGCCCTACCCAACCCGGAAACTATCACCTTCGCCGAAGTTTTGATGAAAGAGTGGATATGTCGATTCGATATTCCATTGGAGCTGCACTCGGACCAAGGCAGGAACTTCGAATCCAAAGTATTTCAAGAAATGTGTCAATTGCTGAGCATCAACAAGACAAGGACCACGGCGCTTCATCCGCAGTCCGATGGAATGGTGGATCGGATGAAAAGAACAATCAACCGCTACTTGTCCAAGGTTGTCTCTGACCATCAAAGAGACTGGAACCAGTATCTTCATTTCTTCCTGACGGCCTATCGATCCGCAGTACATGAATCAACTGGCCAAACCCCTGCTAGTATCGTAATGGGCCGTGAACTACGACTCCCATGTGACCTGCGGTTTGGGATACCACCAGGACAAGACACTGCCGGAGAGGACTATGTCAGCAACTTGAGACACAGAATGGACGATATCCACGAACGAGTCCGGTTAAACATCCAGAGCGCCAGCGATAGAATGAAGCAGACGTACGACATCAAGGCCGAGGCTGGAGGGTTTCAGGATGGTGACCTGGTTTGGTTGCACAACCCCAAACGTAGTCGTGGAATATCGCCGAAGTTGCAGAACTCTTAAGAAGGTCTGTTTAAAATCATGAAAAGGATAAACGACCTTATCTACCGAATTCAGAACCACCACGAGAGAAAACAATTAAATCGGCCCCTTACGCTGGAAATCACGACCAGGTTCGAACCCTCAAACCACCAGAGGATGAAATGACATACGAGAAGTTTATGTCCTTGTTTTCAAACGGACAGAAAGTGCTACATGGTGTAACTAGAGAGGAGCCACGAGACCTTTTCAAGGTGCCTGCTAATTACGCTCTAGCACACTGCGTGGCATAAAATCTACGAACGTCCAGGGGCATTGCTGTTGTGTTCTCCAAGAAGTTCGGTCAACTACAAACACTGCGAGAGCAGAATCCAAAAGTTGGAAGGGTGCTGCAGTTGAAAAAGGGCGAAAGAAACATTTTCTACCTAGTTACCAGTACTCCCATGGTAAACCGTCTTATGAGGATGTCTGGAAGAGTCTCACCAAGCTGAGAGACACTATGGTAGACCAGAATCTGGTGAAGCTAGCAATTCCGAAATTGTCATGAGGACTCGATAGGCTAGACTGGAGAATCATAAGGAGTATGTTGGAGACAATATTCAAATCCAGCGGAGTCGAAATTCTGGTTTGCTCTAACCATCTTTCACGACCAAACATGAAGACCGTGGAGTGTCATTTCCATCGAACTTCGCGATGCAGATATGGAGAGTCGTGCAGGTATCGTCACACTCCGAGGATGACATTTCGGGACGAAATGTCTTTAAGAAGGGGGCAATGTAACGAACTTAAGCCGGACCTGTCGCCTTCTAGAACCGAATGGAACGACCGGGAGTCTTCGAGAGAATACTGGATGCGTCGAGAGACTTCACGATTGTTCCCTCCCACTATATAGCATCGGCCCAAGTCGAGTCAATACAGTATTGGACTTATAGCGCGCATGAAAATAAATGATTGAGTGTTGAAATAAATTAGTATGAGTGTCATTAGTGAACTGTAAATAAAATATTTTAAGAAGGACTTGGACAGTATTCATTACAATACAATTGATCTGAGTTGAGGCAAAACCTATAAACATACAAGGGGAAATGAAAATTACATTATTAGAAGAATATTTAGTGATTATACAAACTAGTGTTTCCATTGATAAATAAATTGGCGAAATGATCAAGAAAAAAACTACGAGGTCACCATCTTCACTCATATCTTCATTATTTCGATCTCCTGGAAATTCCTCGATGGTATCATCTCCCTTAAAAATTTCTTGATTAAAATCTTTATATGTTATGCACAAGCCACTTTAATTTTCTGAGCAATTGCATGCTGACATCTTATTGCAAAAGATAGTATTGGAAATTCAAATTATATAAGTTGCCAAAAAATCAGAATCAGGAAAAAAAACCTGGTTCGGTTACGTGTCAATTTTTTATTCCTCAATCAACTACATGCGCTACAGTTTCGAGGACAATTCTCCGCTTCTCAGGCTACAACGAAAAGGCACAATTACATTAGGGAAGAAAGAGTTATGAGAACACTGAAATTTTCCTTTTTGGGAAACTTATATTTCTTATATTTAACTCATTCAAAAAGGAAAAGAGGAATATTTTAGTGTTTTAATAAATCTTTCTTCCCTAATGTAAGAATGAGAACACTAAAATATTCCTCTTTTCCTTATGGAATGAGTTAAATATAAGAAATATAAGTTTTCCAAAAATATTCCTCTTTTCTTTTTTGAATGAGTTAAATATAAGAAATATAAGTTTCCCAAAAAGGAAAGGAGGAATATTTTAGTGTTCTCATAACTCTTTCTTCCCTAATGTAATTGTGCATTTTCGTTGTAGCCTGAAGAAGAGGAGAATTGTCCTCGAAACTGTAGCGCATGTAGTTGATTGGAGGTTTACATGCATAGCCTCTATCAGTAATTATGAAACCATTGCCTATTTGCCTGTTAACAAGTCTTATTTTCTGAGGCGAATTTACGAATACGTGGCTGGCATTTGCAGAACCAGGCCAACGACTTTTGCGATTACGAAAAACTTATGCATTTTCTCCTCCAGGTGATTGAATCTTTATATGTGTACAATCTATGGCTCCTATTTCTCTGGGAAAACAAGTTTTATGATAGAATTTTCTTTCTGCCTCTACCTGTTCTTCATCTTCTTGTGGAAGATGCACATAATTCGACCCACTTACCAACAGCGACTTAAATCCATGGGACTGACAACCTTCGAGGAGAGAAGGGCTCGCGGGGACTTGATATTTTCATTCCGAGCTATGCGAGGATTTCTGGGTGACGGAGTCAGAGATATGTTCACCATCAATAGAAACAATCTCAGAGGCCATCTTTACAAACTGAAGCGGGAAAATTTCAAAACAACTTTGCGTCAAAACTTCCTACCTAACAGAGTCTTCAGTGACTGGAACAGTCTTCCCGACTCCGTAGTTCAAGCTCCTTCTGTCAACGCATTTAAGAATAGATACGAGAGTCTGCCCAACAAGGAGGATATTCACCCCAAACCTACAGTTTTGAATGTGCTACTGTATACTTCTATTTTTTTTTTCATAGTGTATGTGTACCAACCAGCATATTTTTTTATTTTGAGTTTATAGGTTGTGAACCTCAACTCTTATTTCTTTTTATAATAATAATAAATAATAATTATAGAATAGTTCAGTAATCATCTATCACTTGTTTGATAATACGCCCTACAGTACTTTTATTAATTCTTCCAAAGTCTCCAATTGACATAGTATTACAAAAATCTCCAGTTGCCAGAAACCTCAGAGTAAGAAGTAGTTTATCCATTGGACTACAGCACGACTTGAATTCCTGAAATCGAAAAATACCATAATAAAGTGAATACTAAATTTGAAACTAGAATTATTTTAGGCACATGTGGTGTGAATACTCACCAAGTAGTCCGATTCTGAAGATTTGAATGAACTGAACTGGGGGTCGATTCTCGAGATCACTCGTTCGATGAACGTATACGTTCGTGACGTCATGAGCGTAGATTTCTTGAAATTGCAATTCTCGGGGAACGACTCTATGAACTATTCGTTCAAAATAATAGTTCAAACGTTCGTTCGACAACGAGTGATCTGTTTCATACGTTCGTTGTGAACGATTCGTTGACGTAGCACGCATTTTGAAGTTTGAAGTTTCTGTTGTAGTTATTATTGTTATAAATCGTGTTGTGAATTATTCGAAAATGAATTTAGAAGAGCTTGTGTTACATAATATGAATAATATTGTAGATGGTGCCGAAATGTTGGTGCATGAAGGCCGCGAAAGACATTATTATAACCATTTTAGGCAAAATCCGTTTGATAATTTATCAGATAAAATGTTTATCCGTTTGTTTCGTTTGAGCAAACAAATGGTTCGTGATTTGGTAGAAAAGCTGAATCATTTTCTAACTCCCCCTTAGAGACTTCATGATTTGGATAAAGAAACGAAGGTATGAGAGTGCTTTTCGAGGAAGTGAAATGGGGTATAAGTATAACTTTTTATCGATATTATAGGTACTAGTGGCATTGAAATTTTATGCATCTGGAAGCTATCAAATGGATATTGGCGCAAATGTTTGGGTAGGAGTCAGTCAATCTTCTGTGAGTAGGTGCATTGAAGAAGTTTCGGCTGCTCTTAATACCATTGAAATTTTTAATGAATTCGTCAAATTTCCTTCGACAATTAGAGACTGTGAAATTCTTCGTGAAAAGTGAGTACATTTTTGCTTGCCTCGAAGTATTTTACTTCCATATATAGTTCTATCATCTTAGCTGTACTTATACGTTATTTTGTCAATTTTCCAAGAAGAGTAATTGACAATTATTATTTTACAGTTTCTATCAGAAATTTGGATTTCCTGGGGTTATAGGAGTGATTGATTGCACCCATGTGGCTATTGTTCCTCCATCAGGAGAAAGGGAAGAACATCTGTACGTCAACAGAAAAAAATATCACTCCTTGAATGTACAACTGGTGAGAATTTTGTGATAGTGTGATAGTTTTTTTATATTTTATTTTCATTTTTCAGATATGCAGCAGTAATATGAGGATAATGAATGTGATTGCTCGTTTTCCTGGATCAAGTCATGATTCATTCATTTGGAATCAATCTAGGTGCCAGGCTATCCTTCGTAATCTTTATACGAGAACAAGAAAATCTTTTTACTTACTAGGTGAGTATTTCAGTGCAGTGTTTTTATTCACGGTTGGCCTATATATATATATATATATATATATATATATTGTTTATTGAATGAAAGTCTTCATGCCGTAAGGCCACAAATATTATTCAGTGAATAGACTGGTGGAAACCCAAATTCAAGAAGTGAACTGAATGGAATCATCTGCCTTTCATGTTTGTCTTCATCGTCGACTAAGTTATGCTGCACTGATGACGGCTAAAAAGCCAGAAACTAGTCTGCTTGCTACTTTTGTCGATCGATGATGGCACGTTCCATTCAGTTCACGTGTTGAATTTGGGTCTCCACCAGTCTATTCACTGAATAATATTGTTTATATATGTGATATTTATTGAATTGATATATTTACTTAATTCAAAATTTTATTTGAGGTGACTCCGGATATCCATTGAGACCCTGGCTTTTAACTCCATTTGATGGTAATCCAGAACCAGGTACTACCCAATTTGAATTCAATCAACACCTGAAGCACACTCGTTGTTTGATTGAGAGGTGTAATGGGCTACTGAAAATGCGCTTCAGATGCTTATTGAAACACAGGGTGTTGCATTACACACCAGAAAAGGCAGGAAAAATAATTAATGCCTGTGTTGTGCTTCACAACTTATGTGTTGAAAACAATATGCCGGAACCAGATCCAGAGATAGGAGATGATAATCTAGATTATGGAATCTATGCTATTGGTAATGAAAACGATAGGGAGGGAGCCATGGCCAGAGTTAACCCTGAATTAGCGGAAGGAAGAAGGATAAGAAATATAGTTATGAATAATTTTCGACATCGAACATAACTTAAATAAACACCTTATAAAAAATGAATATTTTTATATTTTCGAACAAAATAAACTGTAACTAACAGTAACACATAAACTCAATATCAATTAATTATAAAATAAATACAACATAACTCAGCCGACTATTTATTTATTAATTTTTCTAAGATTATCTTCTTTAGCTCTTTTACTTCTGAAACTAGGTTCTCATTTGCTACAACATTCCTTTCCATTAACAATAATTTTTTTTCATAATATTCTTTTTTCATCAATGTTTTTTCACGCAGCAGTTCTATTGTTTCTTTGCCCACGTCCACAGCTTTATCCAAACGCTGTGTAGCAATATTTCTTGTTCTGTGATTTTTTTTTGCTGGGTTTGCTTGAATTTCATCTCCAAGAGGTATCTCTTCTTGCACATTCTCATGGGGGGGGCTGGTGTCATCTTGTTCTGGCATCTCGTCATCCAACTCAATTACTTGAACCATTGGTTCTGCCACTCCTGATAAGCCCCTTATGGCAGTATCCCCAATAAGACTTACAATTCTTTCGTCTGACTGCGAAAGATCTGCCATCGAAGGTCCACCACCGGTTTGCGAGGCATGAACATTCATTTGCGCCTTTTTATTTTTGGTTCTTGATCGAATGTCATGCCAACTCTAGAAAAATTACATTAAGATTATATAAAAATATATGCAGCATGACTATTTTACATACCTTTCTCCACTCCTTCCATTCTTTTGACGCACCCGGAGTTGCATTCAAAATATTTGTTATATCCTTCCATATGGTTATCGAGTCCTGCCGTGTAAAAGTATTCGAAAATTTTCCTGTCAATTGCGGATTTAAACTGATGAATTCTATCAGAATATTTTTTTGTTCAACTGACATGGGTTTATTCCTTTTATCCATTTTGATTTCTTCACAACTATGTTTGATATAAAACCAAATCTGCTTCGACGTATATTCAAATTCAGAATTATCAGAAGCATAGACCGATAATAGTTCTTATTCTTCCCTTCCTTTCATGTGCCTGGTTACTGAGACTGAGACCATCCACACATGCGCATTGCGAATAGTTACATTATTGTTAAAAGTCTATGGCCAAAACAAACATTCTATGATGAATTTTGACACGTTGCCAAGTTTATCATCCGTTCGAAATGAACGTATACTTTCGTCGGAACGAGTAGTTGGCGATATGGTCGAGAATTGACTTAATTCGAACTATACGTTCGATTTCATTCGTTCACGAACGTATACGTTCATCGAACGAGTGATCTCGAGAATTGACCCCCTGTACGTTTTGAAATACGAATCTATTGTAGAATTCATCATCATTCCATTTATGGAAAATCATCAAATCTTGTCCTCAATACATAGGTACTCTCGTTCCGGAATTACATATTCAAGTATGGACAAATACACCTCAAAAACAACAATCGAAATCACAAAACGTATTACTCGTTGAAAAACAAAACAACCTAACCTAACTTACCTAACCTGACAATCCTTACATAAATTTGTGCTGACGTATTTATTCTGTCGAATAAGTCGAATAAACCGTGAACTACGACTTTTGGTACCGAATAAGTTATTCTCCCAATAAGGATTTTTCATTCCAAGAATAGCGCTAACTGATAGTGAAGAGATGGAGATTTTTCTTATTCTGCAATAAAACTCAACTATTGGGTATTCTATTCACTTGTCAAAATGAATTCAAAATGGCCGTAGATGGCAAACAATGGGCTGCTTGCATTTGACGTAGTGTTAATCTTGTGTAGTTTGTCGACTGATATTAAGTGTTTTTCTTGCGTTTCTCGACGTTTATATTTTTTTTTCGAGTAGTTTGAAGGATTGTTCTAATCAACATGCCAATTTTCTGTATCGTAGTTGGTTGTGGAAATCGTGGGAACCGAGATAGTGAGGTTTCTTTCCCTTCCTTCCATTTGAAATCATCGGTTTTCAACCCATAAAAATGAATTATCTAAGGAACGTAGAGCATTATGGATTGCTGCAATCAAGAGAGATGATCTTACAGATACATCCTCAAAAACCAAAGAGTGTGCAATAAGCATTTTATAACAGGTTTGTTAATTAAGAGTTATGATTGTGTTGTATCAATATTTACTGATACTTCCTGGTATTATTAGGAGAACCTGCATCTTTGCAGAAGATAAGGACCATCCAGATTGAGTTTTGTCTCAATATATGGGGCATGATGCAAAGAATGTAAGTGAACGCAAAGAAGATGTGGATCAAAAGAAGGGAGCCGATAATAGAAAGAAATGTGAATTACAGGTGAGTGTTATATTACATATTGAGCGCTCGTACTACTTACACGAGGGCTATATCATTACGTCACGATATCTGTATTTTTAGAATTTTGAGCCGAAAATGGTCTCAAACGACTATGTTCGACTCACTGATGAAGAATCCGTCGAAAAATTCGAGTCTGTCCGTCCTGCCGTATGTCCGTATACACGTTTACTCTCGAACGGAATGTCCTAGAAACTTGAAATTTTCAGGGTAGGTTTGAATCTCGAATGCCGCGGTTAAGTTCGTTATTGGGCAAAATTCGCCTAGGGGTTCCGTAAATATGGCCGCTCGAAATTTTGTTTTTCTCATTACTTTGAAACTACAGATTCGATCGAAGTGAAATTTTGCACTCAGATGGAGAATTACGTGTTCAAGCTTCATGCAAAATTTGGTTCAGCTCGCATGACCAGAACCATAGAAACCATAGAAAATTATAACTTTGTAATGGAAAGGCCTAGAGACTTGAAATTTTCAGGATAGGTTGAGATCTTCAATGTTGCGGTCACTTTCATCAATGAGCAGAATTAGACTAGGGGTTCCGTAAATATGGCCGTTTGAAATTCAGTTTTCTTCATAATTTCAAAACTATGGATTTGATCGTGACGAAATTCTGTATTTAAATTGACATTCTCAATTTAAATACGCATGATCAGAACCATAAAAACCATAGAAAATCATAACTTTCGAATGGAAAGGCCTAGGGACTTGAAATTTTCAGGATAGGTGTGAATCTGAAATTTCGCGTTTACGTTTATTAATTAGCAGAATTATACTAGGGGTTCCGTAAATATGGCCGTTTGAAATTCAGTTTTCTTCATAATTTCAAAACTATGGATTTGATCGTGACGAAATTCTGTATTTAAATTGGGAATGATATATTGGAGCTAAATTTTTTCAGATTGCATGATCAGAACCATAAAAACCATAGAAAATCATAACTTGCGAATGGAAAGGCATAAGGACTTAGGACTTAGGAACTTAGGACTTCGGAAATTTTCAGGATATGTGTGGATCTGAAATTTCGCGTTCACGTTTATTAATGAGCAGAATTATACTAGGGGTTCCGTAAATACGGTCGTTTGAAATTTTGTTTTCTCGATAATTTCGAAACGACGGATCCGATCGAGATGAAATTTTGTATTTTAATCGAGAATGATATATTAAAGCAACATTTTGTCCAGATCGCATGACCAGAATCATAGAAACCATAGAAAATTGTATCTTTTGAACGGAAAGGCCTAGGAACTTGAAATTTTCAGGGTGGGTTTGGATCGCGAATATCGCGGTCACGTTCAACAATGAGCAAAATAAGACCAGGGGTTCCGTAAATATGGCCGTTCAAAATATTTGTTTCCTGATAGTTTCGAAACTAATGATTGGATTGGAATGAAATTTTGCACCTAGCTGAGGAATAATGTATTCAAACTACGTGCGAAATTCTGTCCAGATCGCATCACCAAGACCATAGATACCGTAGAAAATTCTAGCGAATTATCGAAAAAAAAATTGGTCAGCTGAAGCACTGGCATGAATTCTGGAGTTTCGCCTAAGTTTGAGAATTTTTTTGACAGCTGTCGAAAATTCCTTCAATTGATTTCTAAAACTGGAAAATGCGGATCTACCTAGAAAGTGGATGTACGTGCGCTCAAAAGCTCCTGACTTCACGGCAGTGCTTTTCGTAATTTTTATAATTTTTGCGAATATCTTTCAACTATTTTCCCGAGTGCTGACAGTGGACTTACGGCCTGTAGTTTCGTGGAAATTTTCTATCTTTTCCTGGCTTATTGAACACAATTACTTCTGCTGTTTTCCATCTTTCCGGATGGTATTCTGTTTTCATCCCTGCGTTGGCTATATTGTTCAGCACTGCTATACCTTTTCTCGGCATTTTCCGTAACATGAAGTTTGTTACTTTGCCTTTCCCTGGAGCTTTCTTGATGATTTCTTTAATCTGCGTTAGTATTGTTGGGTTTGGGAGGGTATTGCCCTCAGAAGGTTCCAACATCAATTCTCCATTTCCTTCGACTTTTTCTTCCAAGTCTTCATTGTCTTCGTCTTCTCGTTTTTTATTGCTTTTGAGGTTTCATCATGTGAATGCTTCGGGGCTGGCCTTTCGATTTTCAGGATAGGTTCGGATCGCGAATTTCGCGGTCACGTTCATCAATGAGCGAAATTAGACTAGGGGTTCCGTAAATATAGCCGTTCAAAAAAATTTTTTCCTGATAATTTCGAAACAACTCATTGGATTGGAATGAAATTTCGCACATAGATGAAGAATAATGTATTCAAACTACGTGAGAAATTGTCCAGATCGCATCACCAAGACCATAGATACCGTAGAAAATTCTAGCGAATTATCGAAAAAAAAATTGTTCACTTAAAGCACTGACGTGAATTTCGTGGTTACGTTGATCAATGAGCAAAATAGACTAGGGGTTCCGTGAATATAGCCGTTCAAATAATTTTTTTCCTGATAATTTTGAAACTACTTATTGGATTGGAATGAAATTTCGCACACAGATGAAGAATAATGTATTCAAACTACGTGCGAAATTTGGTCTAGATCGCATCACCAAGACCATAGATACCGTAGAAAATTCTAGCGAATTATCGAAAAAAAATTGTTTTCTAAAACTGAAGAATGCGAATCTACCTACAAGATGGATGAACGAGCGCTCAAAAGCTCCTGACATCACGGCAGTGCTTTTCGTAATTTTTTTTAAACTTCAATGACTTAAATATCAATGTTTTCATACAGATGATTTTTAAAACACCACAACTATTTTTCAAGAAGAATCAGTTGTTACCGATGTAAGTCATCATGGAGAAACTGGAAATCAACAGGAACTTGTAGATCAAGAGGAAAATACTGGTGCCTCAAATAGACCCTTTTAGCCCTCTCAGCCATAAATAGAATTACACCAATGTGGCTACAAAACTCTGCACTGCCAGCCATACACGAACAATGAGCATTAAGTAACGAGCCATCTTTTGCAACGATTGACCAGACATAGGGTTGCCATCTCTGTAATCTGAATACTAGGACAAGAAGCATAAAAACCCCGGACATTGCATCTGAAAACCCGGACATATCAAAATATTTTTATACCTACCTATTATAATGAAAAAAAAATTCATATTTCAGTATAGTCTCAATTTTTTCAATTTTTGAAGAATATCATGAATTATTACTGTTTTAAACAGGGTGTCCTGGAATGAGTGGATAATCCTGAAAAAAATGTGAAGAAGAGCTATCGGACGCTCTGAAAAAAATACAAAAAATATCTATCCCCGATAGAAATTTTTTTTTTTTTCAAAATAATGGTTTCTACTACATCACGTATCTTTCTTTTTGAGCGCTCGTACTACTTACACGAGGGCTATATCATTTCGTCACGATGTCTGTATTTTTCGAATTTTGAGCCGAAAATGGTCTCAAACGACTATGTTCGACATACTGATGACAAATCCGTCGGAAAATTCGAGTCTGCCCGTCCGGCCGGCCGTCCGTCCGTATACACGATAACTCTCGAACGAAATATCCTAGAAACTTGAAATTTTCAGGGTAGGTTCGAATCTCGAATGCCGAGGTTGAGTTCGTTATTGGGCAAGATCCGCCTAGGGTTTCCGTGAATATGGCCGCTCGAAATTTTGTTTTCCTGATTACTTTGAAACTACAGATTCGATCGAGATGAAATTTTGCAATCTAATGGAAAATGAGGTGTTCAAGCTACGTGCAAAATTTTGTTCAGCTCGTATCACCAGAACCATAGAAACCATAGAAAATTGTAACTTTCGAATGGAAACGCCTAGGGACTAGGGAAATTTTCAGGATAGGTGTGGATCTCGATTGTCGTGATCACTTTCATCTATGAGCAAAATTATACTAGGGGTTCCGTAAATATGGTCGTTTGAAATTTAGTTTTCTTGATAATTTCAAAACTACAGATTCGATCGTGACGAAATTTTGTATACTAATGGAGAATGATATATTCAAGCTACATTTCTTTAGATCGCATGACCAGAACCATAGAAACCATATAAAATCATAACTTTCGAATGGAAAGGACTAGGGACTTGAAATTTCCAGGATAGGTGTAGATCTGAAATGTGGCGTTCACGTTCATCAATGAGCAGAATTATACTAGGGGTTTCGTAAATACGGTCGTTTGAAATTTTGTTTTCTCGATAATTTCGAAACTACGGATTCGATCGAGATGAAATTTTGTATTTTAAACGAGAATGACATATTGAAGCAACATCTTGTCCAGATCGCATGACCAGAACCATAGAAACCATAGAAAATTATAACTTCCGAAGGAAAAGGCCTAGGAACTTGAAATTTTCAGGGTGGGTTTGGATCGCGAATTTCACGGTCACGTTCAGCTAGGTGCAAAATTTCATTCCAATCAAATCGGTAGTTTCGAAATGATTAGGAACACAATATTTTGAACGGCCATATTTACGGAACCCCTAGTCTAATTTTGCTCATTGATGAACGTGACCGTCAAATTCGCGATCCAAACCCACCCTGAAAACTCAAGTTTCTAGGCCTTTCCCTTCGGAAGTTATAATTTTCTATGATTTCTGTGGTTCTGGTCATGCGATCTAGAGAAATGTAGCTTGAATATATCATTCTCCATTAGTATACAGAATTTCGTCATGATCGAATCTGTAGTTTGGAAATTATCAAGAAAACTAAATTTCAAACGTCCATATTTACGGAACCCCTGTTATAATTTTGCTCATAGATGAAAGTGATCACGACAATCGAGATCCACACCTATCCTGAAAATTTCAAGCCCCTAGGCGTTTCCGTTCAAAAGTTACAATTTTCTATGGTTTCTATGGTTCTGGTGATGCGAGCTGAACAAAATTTTGCATGTAGCTTGAACACCTCATTTTCCATTAGAGTGCAAAATTTCATCTTGATCGAACCTGTAGTTTCAAAGTAATCAGGAAAACAACATTTCGAGCGACCATATTTACGGCGAATTTTGCCCAATAACGAACTCAACCGCGGCGTTCGAGATTCGAACCTACCCTGAAAATTTCAAGTTTCTAGGACATTCCGTTCGACAGTTATCGTGTATACGGACGGCCGGACGGACGGACGGACAGTCTCGAATTTTCCGACGGATTCGTCATCAGTGAGTCGTTTGAGACTATTTTCGGCTCAAAATTCGAAAAATACAGACATCGTGACGAAATGATATAGCCGTCGTGTAAGTAGTACGAGCGCTCAAAAAGAAAGATATTTCAACCGGGGATAGATTTTTTTGTACTTTATTCAGAGCGCCTAATAGTTTTTGGATAGTTCGGACTGCAGTTTGTTCTTTTATGACATGGATAGACTGGTTTCTGACGTTCGGAAACAGCTTTTTAAAGAATATTGGTTATATTTGTTGATTTCTTCATGGATTTGTTCATTCATGCGTTTTGTGAAGATTTGAGTGGTAGGACTCCACCGTTCTGAAATTATGGCATTTTAGCGATACACAAACTGGTGACGTCAACTACGAAATGTTTTCGAAATAGTTTTGAACCGGGATCCAATCGAAAAAAATGACTTCATTCGAAAGTTACAATACCCGGACAACAAATAAAAACCGGCCCGGACGCTCCCCGGACACGCTAAAAACTAGGGCAAATCCGGGGAAACCCGGACGGATGGCAGCCTAAACCAGACATCCAATGGTTTTTCATTAACTTTTTGAGAATGCTTTACCTTGAAGGAAATATATAAATTTAATGAAGAAAGATAGAAGTTCCGAATTTTTTCATTATCACAAACATATATACGAACACATCTATTATTATAATTATTTTTGACGCATCTAGAGTAAAATTGTATATTTATATCAAATCCTTACCTTTCCAAAAAAATATATAAGTAATTCACTAATTTGGTTCCGGCCAAAACACGAAAAATAACTTCGATCGGAAATTCGATCTGAACAAGACGAAATCTAGAAACCCAATGCTTTTCTTATGGATGACAGCTCTTTGCTTTGTTTGCCATCCACCGCCATTTTGGATCACGTGGTCTGGAATGTCTAATACGAAAGGGGTAATAACCCCTACACTCCCTCTATACCTAAGCCCTTGAGAACGGCATATGTTTGTCACGAATGCCAGAATCCAATTTGCCTAGAGTGTGTGAAAAAAGTTTGTCCGGATTGTTATCAAAATCGTGATAGAAAGGCATTGTCAGTTTTTTCAAAATACTTGTTTTTGACAAATTTTTTGTACTACATTTCAGTTCAACTCTTATTTTCATTAAGAGTTATAAAAAATTCACATATTTTAAGAAATTTCAATTCAATTTCGGTCGTTTAAAAGATCGATGTCAAAATGCTAAATATTTGGAACTTCTTCTGAAATTTGTGATTTTCACTCAATATTGAACTTTTATTACATTTCTGTGCATAATTTCCATCTCTGAAATAATAAAGGGAACATATAAACAGTTCACAAAGTAAAAACTATGGAACCTTAAAACAATATGACTATTTATATATAGCCGTCGGTGAGACGTATAGTTAGTGGCAACGTTACATATTTGATACGTTAGTAGTTGAGGGTTAAATAATATTTTTATCAGTTTATATGAGGCATTTTTGGTAAGGAATAACAGCATTCGAGATTCGAACCTAACCTGAAAATTTCAAGTTTCTAGGTCGTTCTGTTCGATAGTTATCGTGTGTACGGCTGGCCGGTCGGCAGCGATCACTTTTCGACGGATTCGTCATCAGTGAGTCGATTGAGACCATTTTCGGCTCAAAATTCGAAAGATACAGACATTGCGACGAGGTGATGTAGCCCTCGTGTAAGTAGAACGAGCGCTCAAAAACAGAAAAATGGCTTGGATTACAATAGCGAGAGACTGCGTCATAAATACAACGAAACCGAACACCCAATTACTGGTTTCCCACCAGAATATTTATTATACGGAACGGATGTGACATTTTCACCTGATGAATTAAAACACAAAAAATTACGAAAAGCACTGCCGTGAAGGCAGGAGCTTTTGAGCGCTCGTACATGCACCTTGTAGGTAGATTCGCATTTTCCAGTTTTAGAAATAAATTGAAGGAATTTTTGACTGCTGTCAAAAAAATTCTGAAACTTAGGCAAAACTCCAGACTTCATGTCAGTGCTTCAGCTGATCAATTTTTTTCCGATAATTCGCTAGAAGTTTCCACGGTATCTATGGTCTTGGTGATGCGATCTGGACAACATTTTGCACGTAGTTTGAATACATTATTCCTGAGCTAGGTGCATAATTTCATTCCAATCCCATCAGTAGTTTCCAAACTATCAGGAAAAAAATATTTTAAAAGGCCATATTTACGGAACCCCTAGTCTAATTTTGCTCATTGATGAACGTGACCGTGAAATTTGCGATCCAAACCCACCCTGGAAATTTCAAGTTCCTAGGCTTTTCCGTTCAAAAGTTAGAATTTTCTATGGTTTCTATGGTTTTGGTCATGCGATCTGGACAAAATATTGCTTCAATATATCATTCTCGATTAAAATACAAAATTTCATCCCGATCGACTCCGTAGTTTCGAATTTATCGAGATAACAAAATTTCAAACGACCGTATTTACGGAACCCCTTGTATAATGTTGCTCATAGATGAACGTGATCACGACATTCAAGATCCACACCTATCCTGAAAATTTCAAGTCCCTAGGCGTTTCCGTTCAAAAGTTACAATTTTCTATGGTTTCTATGGTTCTGGTCATGCGATCTGGACAAAATTTCACATGTAGCTTGAACACCTCATAATCCATTTGAGTGCAAAATTTCATCTCGATCAAATCTGTAGTTTTCAAGTAATCAGGGAAACAAAACTTTGAACGGCCATATTTACGGAACCCCTGGTTGGATTTGGCCCATTAACGAACTCAACCGAGCCATTCGGGAACTGAACCCACACTGAAAATTTCAAGTCTCTAGGTTGTTTCGTTCGAGAGTTATCGTGCTGACGGCCGGACGGACGGCCGGACGGACGGACGGCCGGACGGACAGACTCGAATTTTCCGACGGATTCGTCATCAGTGAGTCGAACATAGTCGATTGAGACCATTTTCGGCTCAAAATTCGAAAAATACAGACATCGTGACGAAATGATATAGCCTTCGTGTAAGTAGTACGAGCGCTCAAAAAACAGAAGAAAAACAGGCTCATAGCCCGATCCACATTCATGCCGTGAACGTCCGCGAACCCGCGAAACGCACATCCCAGAGTGTGGATGGGGTCTTGATGTTCACGTTCGCGCTTCGCACCCTTTCTTGGTCCGAGTCGGTATTCTATACCGCGACAAAGCAATCTCGGAAATCTCGTTGAGAGCGCGAACCAAACTACGAATATTCCTGTGCAGCGGGCTTATAGCCCGCTCCACACTCTGCCGCGAATTTTGTCGTGAACTTCGCGTGTAAATAAGCCATCTACACTCACAGGAATATTGGCAGTTTGGTTCGCTCTCAAAGAGAATGGAAGACGAGATGGCTGTTGCTTCTGCTCTGGCGCTTTGCGCTTTTGCCTATTCAATTATGTCTGTATCAAAGATCAGAATCAAAGGAAAAAGAAATGTGAAAAGAGAAGATGGTGGATGACAAAGATAATATATCGATATATTGAAATGTTTTCGTATTGATATGAGCGGTTAAGAAAATCGTATGAAATTTTTTCGTGTCCATAACACTTTCAAATCTCTGCTCTACATTCCGAGTCCATTGAAAATTTTTCTGATATCGCTCTGACCGGAGTTTTTGTATTTTGGAGTAGCGGAGTATAAAAATATAAAAGGCAGTAGATCTACTCCGATCGTGGTAAATGGGCAACGCTGATTATATCCAAAGTACCCGACGGACATTAAATCCTACTGCGCAAGGCCATGAATGTGGATGGTACATTCTTCGCTTTCCGGGATTGCTTTGTCGCGGTATAGAAAACCGACTCGGATCGGGGAAGGGTGCGAAGCGCAAACTTGAACACAAAGATCCCATCCACACTCGCGTTTCGCGGGTTCGCAGACGTTCACGGCAAGAATTCTTGCCGCGAATCTTGGCGTGAACTTCGCGTGTAAATAAGCCATCTACACTCACAGGAATATTCGCAGTTTGGTTCGCGCTCTCAATTAGAATAATCATCGTCAGGGTTGCCACTGCCACAGCCGGCCAAAAAATCGTAGTAGATTCGAGCTGAAAGTGGAGTAGATTTTGGCCAAAGCGGAGTATGGGAATAATAAGTCGATGTATCGAAAATATCGATATATTGAAATGTTTTCGTATTGATATGAACGGTTTAGAAAATCGTATGAAATTGTTTGGTGTCCATAACACTTTCAAATCCTTGCTCTACATTCCCAGTCCATAGAGAATTTTGCACTCTGTCTGATTTTGTCTTGCTCCAGAAAACAGAAGGTCATTCGTACTTAATCGGAGATATGGCATTCTGTTTCTGACAAGTCATTATTTGGTCATTTTCATTGCCAGTTTCCTTTTTACTACTTTCCAAAATAAGCCCCTTTCAAACTTGGATTTACATAAATATGCATCCCTAATAGCACACGACGTCCTAGGGGCGTACAATTTATGTCCAATTAGAGTCGGAACGTCCATGGACTTTATATGTACGTCCTTTGGATGTTTGTTTTTGGACAGTATTAGGACGTCCTCTACATATGTCCATTTTTGGTCCAATTAATGTACAATGTCCATTCCGGATATCCAGTAGGTGTCCGTGATGGACATAATACGGGACCATATGAAAAATATGTCCATACCAAATATCCAGTAGGTGTCCGTGATGGACATACTACGGACCATATAAAAATGTCCATACCAAATATCCATTAGATGTCCGTGATGGACATAAAACGGACCATTTAAAAAATGTCCTTACCTGATATACAGTAGATGTCCGTGATGGACATAATACGGACCATATAAAAAATATTTCTATACCGGATATCCAATAGGTGTCCGTGATGGACATAATACGGTCCATATGGAAAAATTTGTCCATACCGAATAATAAATCGAAAATTCGCATTCCGTGGCGAATGTAACATTTTCATTTCAGCTGGTCGAAATAAAACACGTTCTCAACGATAATATACCAAATAATCTGGGATATTCGCACGGATTCAAAGATCTCTGAATCCGTGCGAAATTTATTACGCGATCGCGTAATAAATTTCTTAATAGGGGTGGATTATTGTTATCTTACCACATCTGGTAATCTCGCAGGCAATGTAAAAACAGTATTTGCTTGAAATATCGAGAATAGGAATAACGAACATATTATCATAGACTAATAATAATATTTTTATTATTAGTCCATAGAACATATAATACTGACTACTCATTACTTCCTTTTTTTGTTCAGTTTTTTTTCGATATTTTGAAAACTACATATTTTAATGAATGCAACGATTAGAATAGAAGAATATATTTGAAATTGAATAATCGATCATATAAGACACGAAAAAATGCAAATAAAAATTTTCGAGAAATTTATATTCACTCCCTGTATAACTGAAAGTGTTCGGGCTTTATGAATATTTTAGCTCAGTAGATAAAGTCGAACAGTATCATAATCCAAATTTTCAGATTTCAAATAGGTCAGGTTCTCAAAAACCTTCTAGTAGCCACTCGAATTTGGGACACCTTGTATACCAAATATTTCTATTCTGGGATAATTTACACGGATTCAGAGATCGCGTAATATATTTCTCAATAGAGGAGTGGATGATTGTTATCTTACAAAATCTGGTCCTGGTCATGTCATGTCGCAGGGGTTTCGGTTCGGGCGTACGGCGTACCCCGCGGACCTACTAATGGAATGTGACTGTTCGACTGTTGCATTAGACTAGGAAAGTTTATGCGAAGTGTTTGTTTTATATTCAAAGTTTCAGTTTCAAAGTGTTTGTAGAATGTGTATGTAGAATTACATTGAGGAATAAAAATTAATTTTTAATGAGATGAAATATTTGGAAGTAAATAATTATTTTTCATTTGCTTTCAAGCATATGAAGAATTTACTACTATAACTAATGAAATTATGGATGGGAAATAAAGAGAATAAACAAGTATGTATTAGTTTCTGGTTGTTTATTGCCTATGGTATTATCAGTTCTTGTGGTGGTTAAGACTCTAGGAAAGAACTGGAGCCCCACATGTAACAAGATCAGGATACAATTAAACTCAGACAGCATGATCTATACCTTCATTATACGAATGAACAATTGATATGAACAGATAATAGTATAGTGGTTCTAAGGCAGCAGTAACCAAGTTAATTAATCAGTTTCAAGGCCTTAGATGCACAAAACGAAGAAGTAGTTTTGTCATCCCCTACGCAGAGGTTTTCTTCGACCATTCGTAATATGTGAATGTAAGCTGTGTCCTGTGTCGAACAATAGGAATCGATACATTGGAAACCATCAAATAATATGCAATAGTAAATAATATGGTCGAAGAATGTCCTATAGTAATGAAATAAGTGAAATAAGATACAGTGGTAAATCAGCAATAGTAAAATAATAAGTTTTAAACAGAAAAGTGCTAGAAACCAGTTCCAGCTTATAATTTGATCATTTACATCACTCATTTCGCTTTCACATGATTCTGTGATGAAGGAATTTTCTTTGATATATTTCAGTAAATCATTCAAGTTGTTAATTTTTCTTTTTGCTTTCCAGAGCCAACATTGGAAAGTTTGAACTTTCTTCCCAAGTGTCAAAATCATCCTCCTCAAGATTAGAGAATTCCTCTATCTGTCTTCTTCTTCCATATCACCTAGATAATTTTTTCTGAAAACATAATGTTTTTTAAAGTGGATACTCTCTAATGTCATCACTCGGTTCACCTTTCTCGTCTTCTTGGAGTAGCTCGATTTTTGATTGCCTCTTTTATCAATATTTTTCCTGGTTGTGTTGAAATTTCTTCACTCTCAGATGAAGTAATAGTTGATGAATTTGCCATTTCTGATGCTGTGCTTGTTGAAGACGATGCAACACTGACAAAGAATGTAGATGGTCTGAAAATCCAATGTATGTTATTTATTTCATTTAGCGATATTCATTATTTTGCATATAATGTTCAGTTTAGAATAATTCGAAACAATACATTCATATTGAATTCATTGAATGATTCTGTCCTGGGTCTCTTCTTTAGTGGGCTTTCCTCCGATGTCACGGATACAATACTAATTGTACTTTCACTATGAGAAGGTGAGGTAAAACCAATTTAATGAAATGTGTGCTCATTATACACTTCTTCCAAGACAAGTAAGTAAAAATTCTCACCTTGTACTTTCGTGGTGCTCAAAAACATCATGAAATGGAATTGGATCTCTTTTCAATAGTTTCTTGCCATTATTACTGATAATAATGTCACTGGGTTTGAAATGCTACGATTATATGAAAACGCTTTTAGGATACACTGAATTCTTGTCTAGGCCAAGTAGAGAAAACCAAATATTTCTTCGGTCGGTGTTGATAGGAAGTCTGTAAAAATTCTTTTATACCCCACGAGTCGACACTGAATATCATAACAAGGGGATATCTAGTGGATGTCCTTGGTGGACGTCCCTCGGACGTCCATAGTGGTGTCTAGTTATGGTCCTAAATGGATATCTAGTGGATGTCCTTGGTGGTCGTCCCTCGGACGTCTATAGTGATGTCTAGTTATAGTCCTATGGGGATATCCAGTGGACGTCCCTCGGACGTCCAAAGTGATGTATAGTTATAGTCCTAAGGGGATATCCACCGGATGTCCGCGGTGGACGTCTCTCGGACGTCTATAGTCATGTCTAGTTATAGTCCTATGGGGATATCCGGTGGAGGTCCCTCGGAAGTCCAAAGTGATATCTAGTTATGGTCCTAAGGGGATATCTACTGGATGTCCGCGGTGGACGTCCCTCGGACGTTCATAGTGATGTCCAATTATGGTCCTTAGGGGACATCCATTGGATGTCCGCGGTGGACGTCCGAATTCAGTTCAAAGTGGAAATTAGTGCGTCCCTCGGACGTCCATAGGACGTCCACTGTACCAGAAAAGGACGTCCTATGGATGTCCATAATGTCTGAAGTGGACGTCCTATGGATGTCCATAGGACTACTTTGTGCTATTAGGGATGCGTACATTTGACCGCTCTGACCGGAGTTTTTGTATTTTGGAGTAGCGGAGTATAAAAATATGAAAGGGAGTAGATCCACTCCGATCGTGGTAGCTTTGGCAACGCTGATTATATCCAAAGTACCCGACGGACACCAAACCCTACTGCGCAGGTACCGCGAAAAACCATGAATGTGGAAGGTACCTTCTTCGCTTTCCGGGATTGCTTTGTCGCGGTATAGAAAACCGACTCGGATCGGGGAAGGGTGCGAAGCTCGAACGTGAACACCAAAATCCCATCCACACTCGCGTTTCTCGGGTTCGCGGACGTTCACGGCATGAGTGTGGAGCGGGATTTGGAGAATGGGTGTATGTCGAAAATGGGAACAAATTAAACAGAAAAAAATTGGAAGAGCTAAAAACTGGACCATATGAAATTGTTGAAAGAATTTCAAATTCAATAATATGTAGAATAAATAGTCCCCATCATGCTGTAAATCTATTCCCGCAATGTTCGTACCGTCAAGTAGTACAGGCAGACACATGAAATCCCAGTACAAATTTTTAATTAACAGATTGTGTGGAGAATATAATAATCGATCGATTGGGCCTCAAATTCTGCCAAGACGGCTTACGGTATATTTATTTGGATTTCCTTCCGCCTGTACTACTAACTCGACGGTACGAACATTGCAGGAATGTATTTCCAGCATGATGGGGCTTCACGTCATAACTCTAAAATGTGGTGGATCCCCATCATGCTGCAAATACTTTTTGGATCCGAAAATTCCCAATATATGGATAGGCAGAGGTGGACCGCATGCATGCCCCCCTAGATAACCAGATTTCAATCCTATCCATTATTTCGTATGAAGATATGTATTTGAAATCGTTAGTATCTGCGTCTGAAGATATTGTCCTACAACGTATCGAAGTTGCCTGCAATATTAGATCCGTGATGATCCAGACATGACCAAAAAAGCTAACAGACATAATTTGAAAAGAGCAAGAATGTCCATCGAGCAAAACGTTGGCACTTTTGAGCAATTTTCATTATTTATTTCAAATGTTTTACTTGTTTACTGATTTTTTTATTTATTTTTTCACTGTTGATAATTTATTTCTTTGAATAATTCTGAAAATTATTCATTAGAATATAAAAAATTATGAAAAGCACTGCCGTGAAGTCAGGAGCTTTCGAGCGCTCGTACATGCACCTTGTAGGTAGATTCGCATTCTCCAGTTTTAGAAACCAATTGGAAAGATTTTGACAGCTGTCAAAGAAAATTTCAAACAAAGGCGGAAATCCAGACCTTAAGTCAGTGCCTAGGTGACCAATTTTTTTTTTCGATAATTCGCTAGAATTTTTTTCGGTATCTATGGTCTTGGTAATGCAATCTGGGCAAAATTTCCCACGTAATTTGAATACATTATTCTTCATCTATGTGCGAAATTTCATTCCAATTCAATAAGTAGTTTCGAAATTATCAGGAAAAAAATTGTTTGAACGGCTATATTTACGGAACCCCTAGTCTAATTTTGCTCATTGATGAAAGTGAAATTCGCGATCTGAACCTATCCTGGAAATTTCAGTCCCTAGGCCTTACCGTTCGAAAGTTATGATTTTCTATGGTTTCTATGGTTCTAATCATACGATCTGAAAAAATTTAGCTCCAATATATCATTCTCAATTCAAATACAGAATTTCGTCACTATCAAATCCGTAGTTTTGAAATTACCGAGAAAACTGAATTTCAAACGGCCATATTTACGGAACCCCTAGTCTAATTCTGCTCATTGATGAAAGTGACCGCAACATTAAAGATCCAAACCTATCCTGAAAATTTCAAGTCCCTAGGCCTTTCCATTACAAAGTTATAATTTTCTATGGTTTCTATGGTTCTGGTCATGCAAGCTGAACCAAATTCGCATGTAGCTTGAACAAGTTATTCTCCATCTGAGTGCAAAATTTTACTTCGATCGAATCTGTAGTTCCAAAGTAATCAGGAAAACAAAACCTCGGCGAATTTTGCCCAATAACGGACTCAACCGCGGCATTCGAGATTCGAACCTACCCCTAAAATTTCAAGTTTCTAGGACATTCCGTGCGAGAGTTATCGTGTAGACGGACGGACAGACTCGAATTTTTCGACGGATTCGTCATCAGTGAGTCGAACATAGTCGTTTGAGACCATTTTCGGCTCAAATTCGAAAAATACAGACATCGTGACGAAATGATATAGCCCTCGTGTAAGTAGTACGAGCGCTCAAAAAAATACAAATTTTGCATGTGTCCAACAGACAATTTTTCGAATTTAATCTCAATGTACGACATTTTTGTGAAAAATGAATTTCACTATCGAATTGAATCTTTCGACAAAAATTTTGATGGGTCGAATGTCGTGCGTAGGGAATCCAATCCCGCAAATGCGGGATCCCTCGTAAATTCGTAAATTCAAAATTGCGAGATTTTCTTCGCGGGATCTGCGGGATTCAATATTGAAATTCCGTATTCGAATTAAAGCACAAACGTCTTTAAAACGCCCCAGAAAGCAATAAACCACTCATAAATTACGGACTTCTATCAGGCCCGACCGACATCTATTACATTATTACTGATATACTGATGGGTCCAAATCCGAGGGAAATCCCAGAGTGATTGTTGTCACAGCTGGGCTATTGAAAATAGTTAATGCTTCAAGTAAACAACTAACAAGTTTGGTTTTTTTACGATTTATGTGCGTGCGGAAGTGCAAAGCGTTCAACCAGTGCCTGAAAACAATTTCGTTAAATAGATTTCGTATTACGTCGAATATACACCAAAAATCACTAAAATGAGTGTCAGTGTAGTTTATAAAGAGAAAAAAATGCTAACGTTCAGTTTGGAATCATTTCTTGAAATTTGAAGATGGTTTTACAGGTAAATGTAAGTTATGCCCTAGCATTAAAATCTCTGCTCGTTCTACCAACGGTCTTCACATCCACTTCCAAACGAAACATAACATCAATTTGAGAACCCTTTTCAGCCGCAGGATATATTTACAATAAGCTTAGATCGTATTCAAAAGCTGGGACCTTAGATATGTTATCTTTTCTCCATATTTCCAAAATCAATGTGACCTTACCTGACCTGTATATGAAATAAATTTTAATTCTACTACTATAGTATGTTTTTAATTGCATAAGACCTTTTTATTAGCATGTTTAATAGGTTGAGTATATATTGTCAACAATTCCGCATTCTTGCGGATCCGCGGGATTGATTATTTCAATCCCGCAGGTTTGCGGGATTGAGGTTTTGGTGCGGGATTGGATTCCCTAGTCGTGCGGGACACTGAAATCTACTGATCCTCATCGAACATTTTCTGCTCTTTTCGAATATTCTGATCAAATTTCAATATTCCACCATACAGGGTGTTGAATCTCTGCTTGCAAAAAGTCCCATATTCTTCTTATACGAACCTGGATTTTTCGATTGCTTCAGAAATGAATCGTTTTACCCATAGAAGAGTTTTTCACGTTTCAAATTATCAATTGATTATACTGGATGGTTAGAAAGTTATAAGGAATTGAAATATCTTAGCTACGTGCTCATCGATGTTTTTTGAATAATATTTTTCACAATGTAGATTTGAAGTTTTTGAATAGATTTTTGGAGATTGTTTCTGCACTGTATCGTAATTGAGTTGAAGGTTATTCTCTTCTGGAAGTTCGCGATCTTTGGTCACCTTGTCACATATGATATGATATGTTCCTTTGTTGTCAATGATGACTTCTGATTTGATTGTTTTCAATTGTAGCATCCTGATGAAGTGTGTTGTCGAGTACCCGGAATAACCAAATATTAGACTTAGAAATACGGAGATACTCCTTGTGTTTCAGATTTACTTTTCTTTAGGCATGGCAACATGGCCATCGCTGTATTTTAAAATTTTTGATATTTTGTATTTATGAAAACGTGCCAACGTATCAAGGCGAATGATTCGTAGAAACCAGATAAACCCAAGCAGGAGGGGTTTGAAAGATATACATTCATTACTTTGATATAACCTTATTATTAACGATTTCGTGAAATTTCTAACGCTGAAAAAGCACTTCAAGTCTCACAGAATTGCGACACTACCATGGAATATTGAAAAGACACATAACCCGATTCGAAACGTTTTTGAGCAAACCGGAGAAATTAGAAAAACCATCAGACATTGAAAAAAAAAGATTATCAAAATTGAAAAATTATTTGGAATAATTCGAGGATATTCAGGCAAAATTGGAATTTTTACAGCCAAAAGAAACTGTTCATCGTGAACACATAAAAAATAGTTTCTATGATATAATATATAGAACTGACCCTATTTTAAAGAAACATACCTCAAACAATTTGCCACAATCGGCTGAGCCATTAACAAATTTGAAATTACCAGCAAATGAAGTTGCCTGAGTTTTCGGTTGATTATAGTAATTTGGCGGCATTCATGATGCAATTCTTCATTTAATTCATAATGATAGTACGCTTACAAATGTGCAGAGGATATGTCATCTTAAATCTTGTTTGAGAGGGGCTGCTACTGCTGAGACACATTGAGAATCTTGACAGTACGGATATGAATTATGACATAGCTTGGTAATTACACGAAGAACGTTACGAGAATAAAAAATTACGAAAAGCACTGCCGTGAAGGCAGGAGCTTTTGAGCGCTCGTACTTGCACCTTGTAGGTAGATTCGCATTTTCCAGTTTCAGAAATCAATTGAAGGAATTTTCGACAGCTGTCAAAAATATTCTGAAACTTAGGCGAAAATCCACACTTCATGTCAGTGCTTCAGCTGATCAATTTTTTTTCGATAATTCGCTAGAATTTTTTACGGTATCTATGGTCTTGGTAATGCGATCTGGACAAAATTTTGCACGTAGTTTGAATACATTATTCCCCAGCTAGGTGCATAATTTCATTCCAATCTGATCAGTAGTTTCAAAACTATCAGGAAAAAAATATTTTGAACGGCCATATTTACGGAACCCCTATTCTTATTTTGCTCATTGTTGAACGTGACCGCGATATTCGCGATCCAAACCCACCCTGAAAATTTCAAGTTCCTAGGCCTTTCCGTTCAAAAGTTACAATTTTCTATGGTTTCTATGGTTCTGGTCATGCGATCTGGACAAAATATTGCTTCAATATATCATTCTCGATTAAAATACAAAATTTCATCTCGATCGAATCCGTAGTTTCGAATTCATCGAGAAAATAAAATTTCAAACGACCGTATTTACGGAACCCCTTGTATAATGTTGCTCATAGTTTAACGTGATTACGACATTCAAGATCCACACCTATCCTGAAAATTTCAAGTCCCTAGGCGTTTCCGTTCAAAAGTTACAATTTTCTATGGTTTCTATGGTTCTGGTCATGCGATCTGGACAAAATTCCACGTGTAGCTTGAACACCTCATTTTCCATTTGATTGCAAAATTTCATCTTGATCAAATCTGTAGTTTTCAAGTAATCAGGGAAACAAAACTTCGAACGGCCATATTTACGGAACCCCTGGTGGAATTTGGCCCATTAACGAACTTAACCGAGGCATTCGGGAACTGAACCCACACTGAAAATTTCAAGTCTCTAGGTTGTTCTGTTCGAGAGTTATCGTGCTTACGGCCGGCCGGACGGCCGGACGGACTCAAATTTTCCGATGGATTCGTTATCAGTGAGTCGAACTCTATCGTTTGAGACCATTTTCAGCTCGAAATTCGAAAAAAACAGACATCGTGACGAAATGATATCACAATAATTTTGGAAAAGCTCAAAAATGCAGAGTCTTATTAGATTCTGGGAGTCAGAGCAGTTTAATAAGTAGAGATTCATGTAAAAGGGTCAATCCGAATCGACAATCTGTAAATATACATAATGCCCGAGAAAACAAAAATATAACAAACTTTGTAGAGAAAACGTACGCTATTATTTCATCCCGTTTCAATGATTTTCGAACAGATCTATCTCAAATTTTTAATATTAGAAAATATAACGGAAAAAACACCACCTTATAATTTCGATATTTCCGATTCGAAGTTTTCTAGCCATCTTCAAATATCTCGCCTAGCAGATCCTGTCAAAGTCGAAACACATCGACATTTTCTTGGGTGCTGGCGTCTTTTACGAATTAATACTTCCCAATCAAATAAAATTTGGAAGGCATTTAACCTCTTTACAAGGGACTATGTTTGGGTGTATTGTTGTCATCCCCCAAACAAAGACTCCATTGTATAACTATTAATGCTTAGCTCAGCATTTCTCCGAATCATATAAAAAGAGGCAGCATAACGCCATCAGTACAGTTTCAGTTTCAATCTCCAGACCAGAGGGTGTCTACACACAGGAATCCTAAATCCGTCGAAGAAAATCAAACTCAAGAATCCAAAATCCATCGAAGAAACTCAGAATCCTAAATCCGTCGAAGAAAATCAAACTCTGAATCCTAAATCCATCGAAGAAACTCAGAATACTAAATCCATCGAAAAAACTCGGAATCTTAAATCCATCGAAGAAAATCAGAATCCTAAATCCATCCAAGAATCTTTAACCAATCGTAGAAACTCAGAATCCTAAATCCATCGAAGAAACTCAAGAATTTTAAACCAATTAAGGAAACTCAAGAATCCTAAATCTATCGAAGAAACTCTACAAATATAGCTGAAAGGAATACCTTAAAAATTTAGAAAAGCACTGCCGTGAAGGCAGGAGCTTTTGAGCGCTCGTACATGCACCTTGTAGGTAGATTCGCATTTTCCAGTTTCAGAAATCAATTGAAGGAATTTTCGACAGCTGTCAAAAAAATTCTGAAACTTGGGCGAAACTCCAGAATTCATGTCAGTGCTTCAGCTGATCAATTTTTTTTCGATAATTCGCTAGAATTTTCTACGGTATCTATGGTCTTGGTGGTGCGATCAGGACAAAATTTTGCACGTAGTTTGAATACATTATTACTCAGCAAGGTGCAGAATTTCATACCAATCCGCTCAGTATTCTCGGAACTATCAGCAAAAAAATATTTTGAACGGCCATATTTACTGAACCCCTAGTCTAATTTTGCTCATTGATGAACATGACCGCGATATTCGCGATCCAAACCCACCCTGAGAATTTCAAGTTCCAAGGCCTTTCCGTTCGAAAGTTACAATTTTCTATGGTTTCTATGGTTCTGGTCATGTGATCTGGACAAAATATTGTTTTAATATATCATTCTCGATTAAAATACAAAATTTCATCTCGATCGAATCCGTAGTTTCGAAATTATCGAGAAACCAAAATTTCAAACGACCGTATTTACGGAACCCCTAGTATAATTTTGCTCATAGATGAAACTGATCACGACAATCGAGATCCACACCTATCCTGAAAATTTCAAGTCCCTAGGCCTTTCCGTTCGAAGGTTATGATTTTCTATGGTTCGAGTCATGTGATCTGGAGAAATGTAGCTTGAATATATCATTCTCCATAAGTATACAAAATTTCGTCACGATCGAATGTGTAGTTTTGAAATTATCAAGAAAACTAAATTTCAAACTACCATATTTACGAAACACCTTGTATAATTTTGCTCATAGATGAACGTAATCACGAAATTCCAGATCCACACCTATCCTGAAAATTTCAAGTCCCTAGGGGGTTCCGTTCAAAAGTTACAATTTTCTATGGTTTCTATGGTTCTGGTCATGCGATCTGGACAAAATTTCACATGTAGCTTAAACACCTCATTCTCCATTTGAGTGCAAAGTTTCATCTCGATCGAATCTGTAGTTTCGAAGTAATCAGGTGAACGGCCATATTGGTGGAATTCTTCCCATTAACGAACTTGACCGAGGCATTTGGGATCTGAACCTACACTGAAAATTTCAAGTCTCTAGGTTGATCCGTTCGGGAGTTATCGTGCTGACGGCCGGACGGACGGACGGACGGACAGACTCGAATTTTTTGACGGATTCGTCATCAGTGAGCCGAACATAGTCGATTGAGACCATTTTCGGCTCAAAATTCGAAAAATACAGACATCGTGACGAAATGATATAGCCCTCTTGTAAGTAGTACGAGCGCTCAAAAACACAAGTAAGTCAATTTGTCGTTCCTCAAATACTTGTTTATATCAAGGGAAATCAATAATTCTAATATCATGTCTATGTCAGAAAACGTAAACAATCCTATTCAAGGTGATATCTCTGAAGATGAAGATAATTTACTTCCTATTACTGTCCTATTCAAATTCATCAGGCCTTTTTCAGGAGAACGAAATGAACTCAATACTTTCCTCACAAATACTAACTCTGCTTTTTCTCTAGCGTCACCTGATCAAATCAATAGTTTGTTATAGTATGTGGTATCGGAACTCTCAAATAATGTAGTTTGAAATCGAACTGTCAGCAGTAAGATCCTGGATTCTAAGCATCTTGTTCAAGCTCATGAGGAATTGGAAACAATCAGGCAAAATCCAAATGAAAGTATAACTGATTTTTTCAAAAGACTCGAGAAATCAAAAAACGAATGCATTCAGTATTATTCAGTAAGAAATTCTTAATTGAAAATATCCAGATGAACTTCCAGGTTTGAAACGTGCAATACAACAAACTACTCTCAGGATACTCAAAAACAACATATTTTAAGGTTCCATTAAGAAAAGCAGATTTTACATCTAACTGACATACCTATAAGTCTAATTCAACATATAATGACAAAAGCATTCTAATTATTGCAATTCCAGCTACAGGTAGGTACATACACATACACTTTATGACACTTCTTGTTTTATCGTTCTTCACATCTTCCGGTCTCCTATTTCCTCAGTTTCCTTCTTGTCTCTCTCTCTCTCACATTTTATTTTTTTTGTTGAATCTTTTCAGGTTCATTTTTGTTGTTCTCGTTAGTAATGGTTATAATCTGGTTGTTTATTTCCCTTTTCTTTTCTTCAGAAATAATATTCCTACTACAATCTTTATCTTTTTGAGCGCTCGTACTACTTACACGAGAGCTATATCATTTCGTCACGATGTCTGTTTTTTCGAATTTCGAGCTGAAAATGGTCTCAAACGATAGAGTTCGACTCACTGATAACGAATCCATCGAAAAATTTGAGTCTGTCCGTCCGTCCGGCCGTCCGTAAGTACGATAACTCTCGAACGGAACAACCTAGAGACTTGAAATTTTCAGTGTATGTTCAGATCCCAAATGCCTCGGTTGAGTTCGTTAATGGGCAAAATTCCACGAGGGGTTCCGTGGCTGTTCAAAGTTTTTTTCCCCTGATTACTTGAAAACTACAGATTTTGCACTCGAATGGAGAATGAGGTGTTCAAGCTACATGTAAAATTTTGTCCAGATCGCATAACCAGAACCATAGAAATCATAGAAAATTGTAACTTTTGAACGGAAACGCCTAAGGACTTGAAATTTTCAGGATAGGTGTGGATATCGAATGTCGTGATCACGTTCATCTATGAGCAGAATAATACTAGGGGTTCCGTAAATATGGTCGTTTGAAATTTTGTTTTCTCGATAACTTCGAAACTACGGATTCGATGGTGATGAAACTCTGTATTTTAATCGAGAATGATATATTAAAGCAATATTTTGTCCATAGAAACCATAGAACCATAGAAAATTCTAACTCTTGAACGAATTCGATGTCATCTGCTTCTCCGATCTTTTTGTTATTTATCTGCAGTGTCAAACTTCTCTGATAAAGCTCTTTTGTTGAATCATTTGACAACGATTCGATAAAATTCAATACATATTTTTGCGTGTAATCCAATCCATACCAGGCGGATAATTCAAACTTACTTCAGCAATTACTGGCGATGAAAAAAAAAAATTTAAATTTCTTTCAATATCAAAAAGTTGTTCTCATTAGCCATCGATTCATTAATTTGATTTCACTCCATAAACTATCCTGAAAATTTCAAGTCCCTAGGACTATTCAACACAATGTTGAAATTTTCTATGGTTTCTATGGTTCTGGTCATCCAAATATGCACGAGCCTACTGCACTTTTTTTAGAATTTTGATGCAGCACTTTGAAAAATCAAAATTTCAACAGCTTGTATACCGAAAACGAACCGTTTATTTATGGAGGGAAAAGACGTGTACCTTAGGACACACTTTTCGTTTCGAAATCCTTGCTGTGACTTTGGGCTACACCTACATCAACCATATGACAGACGCACACGTACAGTGTAGTAGGTTATAAAAAAATTACGAAAAGCACTGCCATGAAGTCAGGAGCTTTTGAGCGCTCGTTCATCCACCTTGTAGGTAGATTCGCATTTTCCAGTTTCAGAAACCAATTGAAAAAGATTTTGTCAGCTGTCGAAGAAAATTTCAAACTAAATCCAGAAAATCCAGACTTCACGTCAGTGCTTCAGAAGACCAATTTCTTTTTCGCGAAATTTCATTCCAATCCAACAAGTAGTTTCAAAATTATCACGAAAAGAAATAGTTTGAAGGGCTATATTTACGAAACCCCTTGTCTAATTTTGCGCATTGATGAACGTGACCGCGAAATTCGCGATCAGAACCTATCCTGAAAATTTCAAGTCCCTAGGCCTTTCCGTTCGAAAGTTATGATTTTATACGGTTTCTATGGTTCTGATCATGCGATCTGAAAAAATATATCTCAAATATGTCATTCTCAATTCAAATACAAAATTTCATCACGATGAAATCTATAGTTTTGAAATTATCGAGAAAACTGAATTTCAAACGACCATATTTACGGAACCCAAAGTCTACATTGGCTCATTGATGAACGTGACCGCAACATTCAAGATCCACACCTATCCTGAAAATTTCAAGTCCCTAGGCCTTTCCATTACAAAGTTATAATTTCCTATGGTTTCTATGGTTCTGGTCATGCGAGCTGAACAAAATTCTGCATGTAGTTTGAACACGTAAGTGTGAAATTTCACCTCGATCGAATCTGTAGTTTCGAAGTAATCGGAAAAACAAAATTTTGAGCGGCCATATTTACGGAACCCCTGGGCAAATTTTGCCAAATAACGAACTCAACCGTTGCATTCGAGATTCGAACCTATCCTGAAAATTTCAAGTCTCTAGGACATTCCGTTCGAGAGTTATCGTGTATACGGCCGGACGGACAGACTCGAATTTTTCGACGGATTCGCCATCAGTGAGTCGAACAAGTAGTACGAGCGCTCAAAAAGGGAAAGTCTCTCCAGTGACATTAAGAGGCACGGCCGACTGGACACAAATCTCGAGAGAGATGCAAATGAAGGGTATTAAATACCTGAGAGCGACCTCTGTAAGAGACGGCATTCGCGTTGTTCCCCAATCCCCCGATGACCACAGGAAGATGACAAAATTCCTCGAGTCGAGAAATAAAGAATTCTACACCCTCCAGAGAGAAGAAGAAAATAGAATCCACGCGGTGGTACATTATTTGCCACTAGACGCAGATATCAACATTATCCCAGAAGACCTCGCCGAGCAAGGCATTACCGACGCGGATGTCATAAGTATGACATCTAACAAAATCAAAAAGGCAATACCCGTATTTTTGGTGAAAATCCAAAATAAGAAGGTATTCGAAGTAAAACAGCTTAACGGTATAAATTGTGTAGTAGAGCCGAAGAGAAAGAGCATTGAACCTGGCCAATGTCATAGATGTCAACGTTACGGACATGCGCAAAGTAAATGCACATTCCCATGGAGATGAGTTAAATGCTCTAGAGCGCACAATAGTAAAGATTGTACGCTAACAAGAGAAAACGAGGAAAGAAATGCTACCTGTGCGCTCTGCGGAAAAGCAGGTCACCCAGCCGGCTACAAAGGATGTAGCGAGTGGAAACTGGTAACAAAAAAGAAGACTGCGACCAAATCAAGAAAAGAATAAGAAAAGAAAAAGATGCCTACTGTCCAACAGGAAGAGAAGAAAGAGGATAAGAAGAAAAAAACGCCACCACACAAACAAGAAGCCCCAAAAAATGGAAAATCCAAGAAGAGCAGCCAAAAGAAGAAAGAGGGGTCCAAGAAGAAAGGACCCGAAACCACCGAGGATCTAGATACCTTCACCAAGAATATCATGAGTAAGCTCATGAAATTCCTGGAAATAGAGATGGACAAAAAGTTCCGTAAACTCACTAAACTCAAATAATGGAGCTTGTGACTAACGGAAATAAAAAAATTACGAAAAGCACTGCCGTAAAGGCAGGAGCTTTTGAGCGCTCGTACATGCACCTTGTAGGTAGATTCGCATTTTCCAGTTTAATAAATCAATTGAAGGAATTTTCGACAGCTGTCAAAAAAATTCTGAAACTTAGGCGAAACTTCAGACTTCATGTCAGTGCTTCAGCTGAATTATTTTTCGATAATTCGCTAGAAGTTTCTACAGTATCTATGATCTTGGTGATGCGATCTGGACAAAATATTGCACGTACTTTGAATACATTATTCCTCAGCTAAGTGCAAAATTTCATTTCAATCCGATCAGTAGTTTCGAAACTATCAGGAAAAAAATATTTTGAACGGCCTTATTCACGGAACCCCTAGTCTAATTTTGCTCATTGATGAACGTGACCGCAATATTCACGATCCAAACCCACCCTGAAAATATTGCTTTAATATATCATTCTCGATTAACATACAAAATTTCATCTCGATCGAATCCGTAGTTTCGAAATTATCGAGAAAACAAAATTTTGTCCAGATCGCATAACCAGAACCATAGAAATCATAGAAAATTGTAACTTTTGAACGGAAACGCCTAAGGACTTGAAATTTTCAGGATAGGTGTGGATATCGAATGTCGTGATCACGTTCATCTATGAGCAGAATAATACTAGGGGTTCCGTAAATATGGTCGTTTGAAATTTTGTTTTCTCGATAACTTCGAAACTACGGATTCGATGGTGATGAAACTCTGTATTTTAATCGAGAATGATATATTAAAGCAATATTTTGTCCATAGAAACCATAGAACCATAGAAAATTCTAACTCTTGAACGAATTCGATGTCATCTGCTTCTCCGATCTTTTTGTTATTTATCTGCAGTGTCAAACTTCTCTGATAAAGCTCTTTTGTTGAATCATTTGACAACGATTCGATAAAATTCAATACATATTTTTGCGTGTAATCCAATCCATACCAGGCGGATAATTCAAACTTACTTCAGCAATTACTGGCGATGAAAAAAAAAAATTTAAATTTCTTTCAATATCAAAAAGTTGTTCTCATTAGCCATCGATTCATTAATTTGATTTCACTCCATAAACTATCCTGAAAATTTCAAGTCCCTAGGACTATTCAACACAATGTTGAAATTTTCTATGGTTTCTATGGTTCTGGTCATCCAAATATGCACGAGCCTACTGCACTTTTTTTAGAATTTTGATGCAGCACTTTGAAAAATCAAAATTTTAACAGCTTGTATACCGAAAACGAACCGTTTATTTATGGAGGGAAAAGACGTGTACCTTAGGACACACTTTTCGTTTCGAAATCCTTGCTGTGACTTTGGGCTACACCTACATCAACCATATGACAGACGCACACGTACAGTGTAGTAGGTTATAAAAAAATTACGAAAAGCACTGCCATGAAGTCAGGAGCTTTTGAGCGCTCGTTCATCCACCTTGTAGGTAGATTCATTGCATTTTCCAGTTTCAGAAACCAATTGAAAAAGATTTTGTCAGCTGTCGAAGAAAATTTCAAACTAAATCCAGAAAATCCAGACTTCACGTCAGTGCTTCAGAAGACCAATTTCTTTTTCGCGAAATTTCATTCCAATCCAGTCTCCGCTTCTGTAGTAGAATAGCTTGGCTCTTTTTGCTATTTATTTGAATTTTCCATTTGATGAACCATTCTTCTGAATCTTCTAGTGCTTCTTGCAGTCTTCTGTGTATGACATCTGGTCGGCGATGTCTGAAGGCTATTCCCGTGTCGTCTGCATAAAGGGCTAGCAGATTCCTTGGGTTCTTAGGAATATCGTAGATATATATGTTGTAAAGCAGAGGTCCTAGAACTGATCCTTGGGGCACTCCTGCTTCTACTTGTCTGGTGGTAGATAATGTGTCGTCTATTTTGACATAAAAATTCCGGTGCCTCAGGTAGTTTCTTATTATCTTGCAGGTTTTGGTGGTGTAGCCTGCCATCATCATCTTGTAGGCAAGTCCTTCGTGCCAAACTCGGTCGAAGGCTCTCTCGACATCTAATAGCACTAATCCAGTGGCTTGTTTATTCTGAAATCCTTCAGTGACATATTCAGTGATCCTTAACAGTTGAAGTTCTGTGGAATGATTTCTTCTGAATCCAAATTGTTCCGGTGGTATCAGATTCAGCGCTTCTGTTTCTTCATTGAGTCTTTTTGCAATGACTCTTTCGACAATTTTTCCAAGTGCTGACAGTAGACTTATCGGCCTGTAGTTTTGTGGGAATTTTCTATCTTTTCCTGGCTTATTGAACACAATGACTTCTGCTGTTTTCCATCTTTCCGGATAGTATTCTGTTCTCATCACTGCGTTTGCTATATTGGTTAGCGCTGCTATTCCTTTTCTGGGCAATTTCCGTAACATAAAGTTTGTTACTTTGTCTTTGATGCGATCTGGACAAAATATTGCACGTACTTTGAATACATTATTCCTCAGCTAAGTGCAAAATTTCATTTCAATCCGATCAGTAGTTTCGAAACTATCAGGAAAAAAATATTTTGAACGGCCTTATTCACGGAACCCCTAGTCTAATTTTGCTCATTGATGAACGTGACCGCAATATTCACGATCCAAACCCACCCTGAAAATATTGCTTTAATATATCATTCTCGATTAACATACAAAATTTCATCTCGATCGAATCCGTAGTTTCGAAATTATCGAGAAAACAAAATTTCAAACCTCCGTATTTACAGAACCCCTAGTATAATTCTGCTCATTGATAAACGTGAACGCGACATTTCAGATCCATACCTATCCTGAAAATTTCAAGTCCCTAGGCCTTTCCGTTCGAAAGTTATGATTTTCTATGGTTTCTATGGTTCTGATCATGTGATCTAGAGAAATGAAGCTTGAATATATATTTCTCCATTAGTATACAAAATTTCGTGACGATCGAATCTGTAGTTTTGAAATGATCAAGAATACCAAATTTCAAACGACCATATTTACGGAACCCCTAGAATAATTTTGCTCATAGATGAACGTCATCACGACATTCCAGAACCTCACTTATCCTGAAAATTTCAGGTCCCTAGGCGTTTCCGTTCAAAAGTTTCAATTTTCTATGGTTCCTATGGTTCTGGTCATGCGATCTGGACAAAATTTTACATGTAACTTGAACACCTCATTCTCCATTTGAGTGCAAAATTTCATCCCGATCAAATTTGTAGTTTTCAAGTAATCAGGGGAACAAAACTTTGAACGGCCATATTAACGGGAACCCCTGGTGGAATTTGGCCCATTAACGAACTCAGCCGAGGCATTCGGGAACTGAACCCACACTGAAAATTTCAAGTCTTCAGGTTGTTCTGTTCGAGAGTTATCGTGCTTACGGACGGACAGACTCGAATTTTCCGACGGATTCGTCATCAGTGAGTCGAACATAGTCGATTGAGACCATTTTCGGCTCAGAATTCGAAAAATACAGACATCGTGACGAAATGATATAGTCCTCGTGTAAGTAGTACGAGCGCTCAAAAACGACCAAGATAATCGTAGGTAGGTACCTACTATGTTGGTTCCTGAAATCATCTAGCTAGAAAGTCGGTAGCAAACTTATTTAATAATGAAATAAGAACAAAATAAATACACGAACAATGAAATGAATGACAGGAACAAAGAGAATAAATTAATTGGACATATTGAAATTCAGTAATTTTAAAATTTGCTCGAAATGAGAGTCATTCGCTTGAATACATTTTTCTTGTCGAATTATCAGATGTAGTTTAGCCTTCCGAATCATATCTTCATTGTTTCTAAATAAATCAGAATAGTTAAATGTTTATCAATTGTTCTCTCCTTTGGATGTTCTCAGCATAAACCACATGTTTCAATTTTCCCCGCAGGAAATAATCTACTAGGTTCAGATCAGGAGAGCGAGGAGGCCATGAAACCGGACCTCCTCGTCCTATCCATCTCTTTGGATAAATATTGTTGACTTCCTCACTTCGAAGCCAAATAAGGTCCAGCTCTTCCCATTTTGAACAGCTTCAAAAATGAGAATCACCGAAAATACAATTTAGTTATTGTTATGGGAAATTAATCTTTTTGTTTTAGGCAAAATTCCCTCATTAATTGTTGTTTTACTGATGCATTATTCATCATTAAACACATATTTCAGCACTACTCATAATATGAATAAATTCAATTTTTGGAGCTTCGTCGAATATCAAAAATTCATTTGAAAAATTGAGAAAAGCACTGCCGTGAAGGCAGGAGCTTCTGAGCGCTACATGCACGTTGTAGGTAGATTCGCATTCTTCAGTTTTAGAAATCAATTGGAAAGATTTTCACAGCTGTCAAAAAAAAATTCAAACTAAGGCGAAAATCAAGACTTCACTTCACTTCACGTAAGTGCTTTAGGTGACCAATTTTTGAGCGCTCGTACTTCTTACACGAGGGCTATATCATTTCGTCACGATGTCTGTATTTTTCGAATTTTGAGCCGAAAATGGTCTCAATCGACTCACTGATGACGTATCCGTCGGAAAATTCGAGTCTGTCCGTCCGGCCGTCCGGAAGTAAGCACGATAACTCTCGAACGGAACAACCTAGAGACTTGAGATTTTTAGTGTGGGTTCAGTTCCCGAATGCGTCGTTTGAAATTTTGTTTTCTCGATAATTTCGAAACTACGGATTCGATCGAGATGAAATTTTGTATTTTGATCGAGAATGATATATTGAATCAAAATTTTGTCCAGATCGCATGACCAGAACCATAGAAACCATAGAAAATCGCAACTACTGAACGGAAAGGCCTAGGAACTTGAAATTTTCAGGGTGGATTTGGATCGCGAATATCGCGATCACGTTCATCAATGAGCAAAATAAGACTAGGGTTTCCGTAAATATGGCCGTTCAAAATATTATTTTCCTGATAGTTTCGAAACTACTGATCGGATTGGAATGAAATTATGCACCTAGCTGAAGAATAATGTATTCAAACTACTACAAAATTTTGTCCAGATCGCATCACCAAGACCATAGATACCGTAGAAAATTCTAGCGAATTATCGAAAAAAAATTGATCAGCTGAAGCACTGACATGAAGTCTGGAGTTTCGCCTAAGTTTCAGAATTTTTTTGACAACTGTCGAAAATTCCTTCAATTGATTTCTGAAACTGGAAAATGCGAATCTACCTACAAGGTGCATGTACGAGCGCTCAAAAGTTCCTGCCTTCACGGCAGTGCTTTCCATAATTTTTTGTTTTATAACCTATATAAATTAACGGCATACCTAACCATTATCGTCTTTTCTGATCTAGGATCTAATTTTGACTTTCTCATTTTTTAGGGATTAAATTATATGAAGTACATCCAAATGACTTAATTTTCTGCAAATAAGGTTTCTCCTTATACCAAACTTCTTGTGGGGTCCTTTGTTCCGACAGCTTTTCCCCACTTTTCCTTTTGTAATTCTGAATCAAAAATTGGCCATCTCGTATTTTCCATAATGGCTTTATTGAATCGCTCGGCTACTTATTTTTCTAGGTTGCCACTGTAAACTGCAATTACATTCCTTGTTTAAATTCGTTCGAGGCATATTCTTCCCCGTTATCTTATCTCAATTTTTGAGCGCTCGTACTACTTACACGAGGGCTATATCATTTCGTCACGATGTCTGTATTTTTCGAATTTCGAGCCGAAAATGGTCTCAATCGACTTGGTCTTACTCTCTGATGACGAATCCGTCGGAAATTCTAGTCCGCCCGTCCGTCTGGCCGTATACACGATAACTCTCGAACGGAACGACTTAGAAACTTGAAATTTTAAGGGTAGGTTCGAATCTCAAATGTCGCGGTTAAGTTCGTTATTGGGCAAAATTCGACCATCCGTAAATATGGCCGTTCGAAATTTTGTTCTCCTGATTACTTCGAATTTACTGAATCGATCGAGGTGAAATTTAGCACTCAGATGGAAAATGACGTGTTCAAGCTACATAAACCATAAAAAATTATAACAGTGTAATGGAAACGGCCTAGGGACTTGAAATTTTCAGGATAGGTGTGGATCTCGAATCCGAAAATCACGTCACGGTCACGTTTATCAATGAGCAAAATTCGACTAGGGGTTCCGTAAATATGGTCGTTTGAAATATAGTTTTCTTCATGATTCCAAAACTACAGATTTGATCGTGACGAATTTTGTATTTTAATGGAGAATGAATTATTCAAGCTACATTTTTTCCGGATCGCATTACTTTGAAACTACAGATTCGATCGAAGTTAAATTTTGCACTCAGATGGAGAATTACTTGTTCAAGCTACATGCGAATTTGGTTCAGCTCGCATGACCAGAACCATAGAAACCATAGAAAATGATAACTTTCGAACAGAAAGGCCCAGGGACTTCCAGGGTAGGTTCGGATCGCGAATTTCGCGGTCACGTTCATCAATGATCAAAATTAGACTAGGGGTTCTGTAAATATGGCCGTTAAAATATTTTTTTCATAGAAAATTCTGGCGAATTATCGAAAAAATGGCCTAAACTACTGACGTAGAGTCTGGAGTTTCGCCTAAGTTTGAAAATAATAAAATTTTTATAATTTGTTTTTAAAACTGGAAAATGTGAATCTACCCAAAAGGTAGATGAACAAGAGCTCAAAAGCTCCTTACTTCAGGGCAGTGCTCTTCAAATTTTTTCTAAATAAGCTGTTGCCAAAATCCGTAGTTGGACGAAATATAATATAGAAGAAAAAATACCGGTGGAATTCAGTTTTCCGATCATTACCATACTATAAACGAATCGCGCAAAGTAGAGCCTCGAAGCGGTGACATTTGCTGTCAACCATCGCCGCCATAGCAACTCCGCAAAATTCTCTCCAGGTGCCTAGAGGAGTCGCTCGCTTGAAACCAAAGCTGAGCTTAAATTTCAACGTTATGTAGCGAAAAACAATAAGCGATGTTCAGCTAAACGCCCAGGACTTTGTCAACACTGTATCTTTTGGGGTATTTTAATATTTCAAGGTGCTAATAGACTACAACAGAACTTGTTGAATTGAATATTATTCAAATTGTTGCGCGAAGAAGATATATTATCAAGTTCTGTTGTAGTTTGAATGTAACTTTTTGGGGCCGTTAGTTTTTTTTTCTTATTTCAACCTCTAGAATCGCATCCTGCGGTATTATGTTAAACATCTTTTACCTGCACGAGCAAACCTATTATGTGTATATACAGGGAAACCACTCTATGAAAAGTGAAATAAATGAAACAAATCGTTACATCCACATATATTATATATTCAATCCTTGATTGTGATATTGGAAAAAAATTCTTAATTCTAGAAATAGCGTTCACATGTATGGAATGGAATGTTTCGAATTCATAATACTCCTCGTGAATAGATGAGGAGACAAAAATAAATAGAATATTGAGAAGAAGTTACTCCCAGGATAAGAATATATTTTATTCGATCATAGTATAATGTTTTTGGAATAGGAAACTGAAAATATCTTTGTATATACAAAATGAAATAATCAATGCTACAACTATGTTGCCCTACCTCTATTGGCAGAAACAATTCCCATTCTTTTCATTTTTCTGATTATATCTCTCGTCAAACTCCCAGAAACAGATATGGCATACATTCCTGGTACACAAGTATCTGAAAAGATAGAATAAAATAAATAAATTACCAAAAATTTATTATTATTTATTAAAATTATAAATCGACTTACTTATTCTCAACCATTTGCACACCCAACTTTCTGACGGCTCCATCACACCCACCATTCTACAAAAAAAAAAACAAATGAACAATGTATATCAACAGAATGAGAATGTGAAGACTTACCCTGACAAATTCTTACTGGTATACATTTGAACGTTATCTACGTCGTCTGCCATTTTCAAAAATATTTCGCAATCATCGCTCCCATTCCTCGAAAATTGTTCGAAAGACTAGAAAACAGAAAAAATATGATTACTGAAATTTTTATTATAGGAAAAGTATAAATAACTTACCTTGATAATTGAACAGCCCAAACACGCCCTGAGTCTTCTTAAGTCAGCAGGAATAGAATCGAAAGACATTTTGAATTACAGCTCAGTTGCACACAAAGATATAAAAGTGCTCGAAGACACAGTAAAAACTCAATAATAGATAATTCAAAGAAACAAAACAAGGGTTCTTATATTTTCATCCCCATTTCGCATCACATTTTTTTTTTCTTTTTCTATATATGTACCTATGCATAGAACATGTATCGAATTTCTGCGCAGGTCCGTATAATATAATATTATTCTGGAGGTGTACCATAATGTTACCCATATCATATACTGTTTTTGTGATATTAAATGTCGAATAACTCATTTAGAATATTATTATGTACATAATTATACATAGTGCATGGTGACAAGTAAAGTAAGAACCAGAAACCATCAGACGAGTCAGTATAAGTCACACAACCCCTCAAGTAAAAGCTAACCTAGACAGACCACTGCGTTGATTACTCTTCAGTTGTTATTTTATTCGAAACATTTTGTAATAAAACTGGGGGTGGTCTATTCTTTATTTAATCGTATATTCTATATTCCGCTGTCACCAATTCGTACTAAAACCTGGGGTTTCTACCCTTATTAATCATATTTCGCTGTCACCAATTTTTATCTATCTATTCTCCGAAAAGGCCTTGATTCGTGCTCTCTGCACTAAGAGAGAGTCTTTTGTCTTATCTTTCTGAGGAACAGGTATTCAGGAAAGAAAACCTCGAAATTTTTAAGAGAACAAATTATATTTAAGAAAAAAAAATGATGGTAAAATGCGTACATAAAATCGTAAGTTGCACAAACATCAAAAGAACATTCAAATAAAGCATCTATCGTTCACTTAGTTTCTCACAATCGCAGATTAAATCAAACAATTCAACTGTTACTTCCCATCAACATGCCAATCGAAAATGTACGAGGGGTCAGATAATCAGTTACAACTAATATTCAAATTTCGTACGTAGAATCGAACGTACATCAAATCAACTTCGGATCGAGATATCAATAATATTGGGAATTACAATAACGCCATTCACATTCATAGGGGTTAAAGCTTTGAATTGAATTTTCCTATTTTGGTCTGCAAACCACCTAATTTCTCTTTCGTACCTGTTTGGGAACTAAACCACCCACACACGATATTGGCCTTTATTTTTATTCGCACTCGAAACACAACCTACGGCTTTTTAACTCTACTTAAAATAAACTTCTTAAACACTCATTTGTACGATCTAACACAGTTACCCCCTTAAACCGAAATCTAACAGAAATCCTCTACTGAAAAATACAACACTATTTTTCCTCTAACCGAAACCGTCGTCCGATTATCCCCATCATCGTGATGAGTCCCCGTTTTCCGAGCAACCCCCTTTTTTTTCCGAGTAACTCCACTCTCGCCGAGTAACTCACTGATGACGAATCCGTCGGAAAATTCGAGTCTGTCCGTCCGGCCGACCGTCCGTATACACGATAACTCTCGAACAGAATGTCCTAGAAACTTGAAATTTTCAGGGTAGGTTCGAATCTCGAACGCCGCGGTTAGGTTTGTTATTGGGCGGAATTCGTCGAGGGGTTCCGTGAATATGGCCGCTCGAAATTTTGTTTTCCTGATTACTTCGAAACTACAGATTCGATCGAGATGAAATTTTGCAATCTAATGGAAAATCAGGTGTTCAAGCTACATGCAGAATTTTGTCCAGCTCGCATTACCAGAACCATAGAAACCATAGAAAATTGTAACTTTTGAACGGAAACGCCCAGGGACTTGAAATTTGCAGGATGGGTGTGCATCTCGATTGTCGTGATCACTTTCATCTATGAGCAACATTATACTAGGGGTTCCGTAAATATGGTCGTTTGAAATTTAGTTTTCGTGATAATTTCAAAACTACAGATTCGATCGTGACGAAATTTTGTATACTAATGAAGAATGATATATTCAAGCTACATTTCTCTAGATCACATGACCAGAACCATAGAAACCATAGAAAATCATAACTTTCGAGCGGAAAGGCCTAGGGACTTGAAATTTTCCGGATACGTGTAGATCTGAAATATGGCGTTCACGTTTATCAATGAGCAGAATTATGCTAAGGGTTCCGTGAATACAGTCGTTTGAAATTTTGTTTTCTCGATAATTTCGAAACTACGGATTCGATCGAGATAAAATTTTGTATTTTAAACGACAATGATATATTAAAGCAACATTTTGTCCAGATCGCATGACCAGAACCATAGACACCATAAAAAATTATAACTTCCGAAGGGAAAGACCTAGAAACTTGAAATTTTCAGGGTGGGTTTGGATCGCAAATTTCACGGTCACGTTCATCAATGAGCAAAACTAGACTAGGGGTTCCGTAAAGATGGCCGTTCAAAATATTTTTTTCCTGTTAATTTCTAAACTACTGATTTGATTGGAATGAAATTTTGCACGTAACTGAGGAATGATTTATTCAAACTACGTGCGAGATTTTGTCTAGATCGCATCACCAAGATCATAGATACCGTTGAAAATTCTAGCGAATTATCGAAAAAAAATTGGTCAGCTGAAGCACTGACAAAGTCTGGAGTTTCGCCTAAGTTTGAGAATTTTTTTGACAGTTGTCGAAAATTCCTTCAATTGATTTCTAAAACTGGCAAATGCGAATCTACCTACAAGGTGGATGTACGAGCGCTCAAAAGCTCCTGACTTCACGGCAGTGCTTTTCGTAATTTTTTCATTGGCAGATTAACAAGCTATATCGATTTATCTCCAGGAAACTATCAATGATCAAGGAAGACTTGTTGAGTCATCAATAATCAACATCTGTCATGTCTTGAAGAAAATTAGAAGTGAAAACAAATAGGAATTCGAGATTCACAAATTTTTCCTTGACTTGGTCAAACTTTCGAAAAAACCCTGGTCATTCGTAAAGGACTCTTCGTGCTGAGACTGTTGAGAGGTTAGCCACGCTAATAGACCCTTTGAATAAAGAACCACAGGAAGGAGCATTCGACAACTTTTCTTTGTATAAGAGCAAGGAGGAAACAGCCATTTTGAACGGCCAGTTATGACTCATCAGTGTTCTGTTTCTCCCCCAATATCGTCAACAAACGCACATGGGCATAACATGGATAAGGTTGAGAATGGTTTTGTTATTTCTCAGTTTGCATAATATAATTATTATAAATCGTATTTTGTAAAGTCTGAGCCGAGAATGGTCTCAACTGATAAAGTTGGAGCTGCTAGAGCTAGCTGATAAAGTATACGCGGGTATTGTTGATTAAATGTGTCTGTATGGCATACCTTACAACCAGAATAAATTATATTTGTAATAATGCAAAAGAAGATGAAAATATCAGAAATATTTATACAAAATTGTTTATATTTAGAGGGCAATAAATGTATCTTCATATATTTTCTCTTCTTTCATTCATCCTTCTCTATTGTTTTCTCATTTTATTTCATGTATGAAACGGTCCATTCATCAGTGCAAATGGAAATTAAAGAATTAACGCAAATTAAATAATGGTTCAATTCATCTGGCTTACTCGTGAAGTTTCAATGATTCGATTAATGTTCGAAAGCATTAATAACAACTAAAATAAATGGAATTTGGTCTTGTTTTTATTGTCAGATTGACAGGTTATATTGAATCATCTCCAGGAAATAACCAATGATCAATGAAGACTTGTTCAGTCTTCAATAATCAACATCCGTCATGTCTTTTATGTATTCAAACTACTTGTCCAGATCGGATTACCAAGACCATAGATGAAAATTAAAATAAGAATTATAAATGAGTTATACAGAATTATTTCTCATCAAATCAGTTCAACACGAACTGAAAGAGATCTTATTAATGGAGCTATCAAATGGTTAATCGGCACACCCGACGCTAACGACGCTGAATTCTACCTACCTGATTCTATCAATGAATTAATTTATAATCAAAAACAAACTGAAGTTCTCATGCAGCAGCAAGTTACTATTCTTTCTTCCACATATTCTAATTTCAACATTTCTTTCCACAAAATGAATGAAAATATCGGAATCTTGAATAAAAACTTGAAAGAATTTAATCAATATTCAGAGAATCTTCATAGTATGATTCCTGTATATCAGGTGGAATCACAGGTTTCAGATCATCTCATATTATCAATCGAAATGACGGATGAAACTTTAAATACTTTGGAAAATTATATAAATGATATCTCATAATACAACATGGCATAGTAAATTATAGAATCTAACCTCCAGAATCTCTTTATCAAGAACTCTTGGAGATATCCTCCAAGTTCACTTTGCCTGTTTCTCCGAGTATCGAGTCAACGTATAATTATTATAGAATCATAAAATTGAGTTCGTTCATAAAAGATAATATTCTGATTATTGCCTTTGAAATGCCCCTTGCTTTCTTCCAAAGTTTTGATCTTTATCAAATGTTATCATTACCAAATCCTCATTTCGAAAACAATACATTGTTTTCATACATCGAAACTTCGAAACCCCACCTATTGATTTCACCCATGAGAACAAGTTATTTGATGTTGGATGAATTGTCAAGTTGATTGGAATAATATCCTCAAGAATGGATCTGTAAAAATATGCCCACAGTAAGAAAAGCTGACAACCTATGTCAAGTACAACTGTTAACCAAGATGGTCGACCAGATTCCTATTTCCTGCAAGAAAAGGAGTCTGAAGCTGAAATATGGCACGGACTCGATGGAAATCAATGACTCTTCTCGTTATCCAGTCCTACTCCAATTTCCATAATATGTGGTGAAGAATCTCTGAAGCAAGAAATCTTGAAGCAGAATGGTATCCTCAAACTTAATTCGAACTGCAAGGCCTTTACTGAACAAATTAGTTCAGAAACTGATTCAGTAATGTATTCTAATTCCAGTTATGAAATTCCTACTTCAAGTATCGTTGAAGTGTGTGGTACCATCCTACTGACCATCCTGTAAAACCTCTTCAGATGTTGTGGTTTCATCAAACTAATTAGAAGATTCCTTTGCTGTACCAAGGAACCCAGAGCAATTGAAGCAAGTCCATGCTCCCAAATATTCAACCAATGCCATAGGAGACCAGTCCACCAACCAATCAAAGTAAACTCATTATCATCATCATCATCATTAGCCTGTGTACGTCCACTCCTGAACGTAGGCCTCTTCCATAAGTTTCCACATTTGTCGGTCTTTGGCTGTCTGCATCCAGTTTTTTCCGGTTGGCGCTGGATATCGTCTCGCCATCTTGCTTTGGGTCGACCTACGCTCCGTTTAGATTGTCGAGGTCTCCATTGCATGACCCTTTTCGTCCATTTTATGTCATCCCTAGCAACATGACCCGCCCATCGCCATTTGTTCCTGGCATTACATCAATGACCCCAGTTCTTCTTCTGAGCTCCTCATTTCGGATCTTATCTCTAATGCTCACGCCCAGCATTCTTCTTTTTATTCCCCTCTCTCTGGCAAACCTGGAGGCGGTTTGCACTGCCCTTTGTTATTCTTATACTTTCGAGTCCGTACGTGGTTACTGGAAGTATGCAAGCATTATAGACCCTACGCTTGAGGTTTATGGGGATTTTTGGTTCTTTAAGAATATGCCCTAGTTTGCCAAATGCAGCCCAAGACAGCCTGATTCTTCAACGTACTCTTCAACAACTTCGAGTGCGTGTCCGTTAATGGTCGCGGCGATATGACTTCGACTCATGATCTTCGTCTTTCCTAGGTTCATCTTCAAACCGACAGCCATATTTGCCTGGTGCAATTCCTGGATCATCTGTTCCAACTGATCCTCATCACTACTAGCTAGCACGATGTCGTCTGCAAAACGAAGGTGGCTTAGATACCGTCTATGCTAATCCCTTTTAGTTCCCACGACAAGTTCTTGAAGACTTTCTCCAACGCGGGAGTAAATAATTTAGGTGAAATTGTATCTCCTTGGCGTACACCTCTTTTGACTGCGATTTTTTCGGTAACTAGATCGTCTTGTATTTTAACGTAAAGGGTAGCATAACTGTAAGTATACTCGATGATTTTTGCGTATCTGGAGTCAATTCTAGCTTCGTCCATGGCTTACAACACCATCCACGTTTCTACCGTGTCAAACGCTTTTCGATAGTAGATAAATGCCAGATGGAGCGGAATGTTGTATTCATTACATCTTTCAATCAGCGTCCGAACAGTCTGGATGTGATCGGTGGTACTGAATCCTCTTCTAAATCCGGCTTGTTCTGCTGGTTGATAAAAGTCAAACTTGGCACTCAGACGATTCGTTATAAATTTTGTAATAATTTTGTAAAATATGGACAACAGACTTATCGGTCTGTAGTTGTAAATGTCTGTACAAGTATATTACGATGCCGAAATTCACAGCCTACATGGTCCAAGCACATCCCACAATCCACAATAAATCCAAGAAGATTCATCCAGCACAGGGTCCCAAAATCAAGGAAGAACACGAAAAAACTCCGTCAGAATTAACCCTAATTAATCTTTCAATTTCAGTTATTTATGAAACTTAAATACTTATTGTGAAGTAATTCAAATCTTAAGTTGCATATTGAGCGCTCGTTTTACTTACACTTACACGAGGGCCATATCATTTCGTCACTATGACTGTATTTTACGAATTTTGAACCGAAAATGGTCTCAATCGACAGAGTTCGACTCACCTATGACGAATCCGTCGAAAATTCGAGTCTGTCCGTCCGCCCGTCCGTATACATGATAACTCTCGAACGGAATATCCTAAACTCTTGACATTTTCAGGGAAGGTTCGAATCTCAAATGCCGCAGTTAAGTTCGTTATTGGGCAAAATTCGACCAAGGGTTCCGTCAATAATGGCCATTCGAAATTTTATTCTCATGATTACTTCGAAACTATTGATTCGATCGAGGTGAAATTCCGCACTCAGATGGAGAATGACGTGTTCAAGCTACACGCAGAATGTTGTATAGATCGCACGACCAGAACCATATAAACCATAGAAAATTATAACTTTGTAATGGAAAGGCCTAGGGACTATTTTCAGGATAGGTGTGGATCTCGAATCTCGCGGTCAAGCTTATCAATGAGCAAAATCAGACTAGGGGTTCTAGTCCAACAAGAACAGAAGAAAGAAGATGAGAAGAAGAAAACGCCACCACTCAAACAAGCGCAGAAGAAAGAAGCCCCAAAAAAGCGAAAATCCAAGAAGAGCAGCCAAAAGAAGAAAGAAGAGACCAACAAGAAAGGACCCGAAACCACCGAGGATCTAGATACCTTCACCAAGAATATCATGAGTAAGCTCATGAAATTCCTGGAAATAGAGATGGACACTCTCACTAAACCCAATTAATGGAGCTAGTGACTAACGGAAATAAAAACAACCTGAAGATAGTCTCATGGAACACAAACGGTCTACGAGCTCGTAGATCTGAAATAGAAGAAATAACATCCGAGAAACAATCGCATATTATAGCCATTCGAGAGACGAGATCTACAAGAAATAGAATTTCATTTCCCGACCATGAAATATACAGAAATGACAGAAATTGTACAGGAGGGGGCGTAGCCCTGATAGTCAAAAAGAACATCGACCACTATTTTGACGATGTACTGAATAATGGGCAAATAGAAGCCATCTCGTCTCGATTATAGTTATATACAAATCGAGGACAAATGAAAATTACGTCAACCTACAAACCACCTCAAAATGAATTAATATAAGAATATTCGAAGAAGATGCTTGACGGAAACAACCCGCACATCATTATTGGCGATAAGAACTGCAAATCAAGAGAATGGAATAGCAGAACTGAAAACCAAAATGGGAAGAAGCTTAAGAAGTACACCGAAAAAATAAATGCCACAGTATTAGGACCTGAAATTCCGACCTACCTGCCCAGAAGTAATGGCCTACCAGACGTATTTGATATCGTCATAATGAGAGATATTACCCAAGATTTCACACTTGATACTATAGATGAGAATGAGGTGTTCAAGCTACATGTGGAATTTTGTCCAGATCGCATGACCAGAACCATAGAAACCATAGAAAATTGTAAGTTTCGAACGGAAACGCCTAGGGACTTGAAATTTTCAGGATAGGTGTGGATCTCGAATGTCGGGGTGACGTTCATCTATGAGCAAAATTATACTAGGGGTTCCGTAAATATGGTCGTTTGCAATTTAGTTTTCTTGATGTTTTCTAAACTACGGATTCGATCGTGACGAAATTTTGTATACTAATGGAGAATGATATATTCAAGCTACGTTTCTCCAGATCGCATGACCAGAACTATAGAAACCATAGAAAATCATAACTTTCGAACAGAAAAGCATAGGGACTCAAAATTTCCGGGGTAGGTTTGGATCGCAAATGTCGCAGTGACGTTCATCAATGAGCAAAATTAGACTAGGGGTTCCGTAAATATGGCCGTTCAAAATATTTTTTCCTGATAATTCCGAACCTACTGATTGGATTGGAATGAAATTTTGCGAATAGATGAAGACTAATGTATTCAAACTACGTGAGAAATTTCGTTCAGATCGCATTACCAAGACCATAGATACCGTAGAAAACTCTAGCGTCCTGAAAATTTCATCTTTTTGGCGTGAAGGGAAAAGAAATAGCTGAAAATTCAAGACGAAAAACAGTTTTTTGTGAATAACTCAGAAAATATCCATTTTAGGGCAAGGGTGTGATGAATACACTCACATTATTTTTTAACGTAGATTCAATATCTGCCATAAAAAAATGGGGTTCTAATTTGAAAAAATTGATTTTTCACGATTTTGTCATCCCTAACTTTGAAAGCGATTTTTTCACCCTCTGTATCATGAATCGCGATTTCGATTTTCAAAGTGGATACATCAATTTTACATCTTGAAAAATCCCAAAAATGAAAATTTTCCATCCAAAAACCTCGAAGTTATTCTTGTTTCAGCGGAGCTCTATTTTCGATTTTTTTTTCGAATTTTCCCGCTCAGAGAGAATTTTCCAACCAAAACTGAAAAATGTTACATCAAAATGACTTGAAATTTTCTAAGGAATCTATTTCTGCAATAAAAAAATGGTGTTCTAATTTGAAAAACGGAAGTTGACGTCATTTCCGGAAAAACCGGAGGTGCTCATGCCTTGAAAATATTTAGATTTCATCAGCATCGTGAAATACTTATAAGTGCTGAATTTCATGAAAATACGTTCAGTAGTTTCCCGTATAAATATGGGTGAGGTTCCTCGTGAAAGACCCTGTATATATATATCAGTTGGAATAAGATGTAGGCTCAAATTTGCTCAAAAAATTGTGCCTTGTGCGGTCTTGCACAACATAGCGATAGATTTGAATGAAGAAATTTTTGAGGGAGACGATACCATCGAGGAATCTCCAGCAGTTCAAAATAATGATGAGATGGGTGAAGACGGTGAACCTCGTAGTCTTTTTCTTGACTATTTTGCGAATTTATTGAATAATGGAAACACTAGTTTGTAGAATCAGCCCATTTTATAAATTATTTCACAGTAAATTTTCTTCCACGTAATGTTATTTTTATTTCCCCTTCATATAAGAGGAATGAAAGCTTTTCCTTCGAAACCAGATAAACATCAATTGGTCAAAAATAAATTGAATATACCATCATATGTAAAAAAAGCAGTAGCTCTTTCTATTGCTGCAAGAGCTAGCAATCTATTTCAGTATGAAATTCGAATATGCAAAACCATACATCACATCAAAAAAGAATATCTTTCTGATATCTATCTATCTCAACTTTTCAAAAAATTTGTGGAATGGATGTTATTTTGATAATTGAATATTTCTTTGATTTTCCTCAAATATAAGACCATTTCCTTAGGCTTCCAACAAATTGATTATGATTTGGGAGCAATAACCGACTATGATCAACTTTTATTGTTTCTTTTTGAGCGCTCGTACTACTTACACGAGGGCTATATCATTTCGTCACAATTTCTGTATTTATCGAATTTTGAACTGAAAATGTGCTGTATACACGATAACTCTCGAACGGAACGTCCTAGAGACTTGAAATTTTCAGTGCTGGTTCAGTTCCCAAATGCTGAGGTTAAGTTCGTTAATGGGCAGAATTCCACTAGGGATTCCGTAAATATGGCCGTTCGAAGTTTTGTTTTTCTGATTACTCCGAAACTACACATTCGACCGAGATGAAATTTTGCACTCAGATGGAAAATGCCGTGTTCAAGATACTCACAAGATCACATGACCAGAACCATAGAAACCATAGAAAATTATAACTTTGTAATGGAAAGGCCTAGGGAATTTTCAGAATAGGGGTGGATCTCAAATGTCGCGGTCACGTTCATCAATTATCAAAATTAGACTAGGGGTTCCGTAAATATGGTCGTTTGAAATTTAGTTTTCTTGATCATTTCAAAACTACGGATTTGATCGTGACGAAATTTTGTATTTTAATGGAGAATGCAAGCTTCATTTTTCCCAGATCGCATGACCAGAAACTATAGAAAATTATAACTTTCGAACGGAGAGGCCTAGGGACTTGAAATTTTCAGGGAGGATTTGGATCGAAAATTTCGCGATCACGTTCATCAATGATCAAAATTCCAGGTGTTCCGGAAATATGGCCGTTCAAATTATTTTTTTGCTGATAATTTCGAAATAACTCATTGGATTGAAATGAAATTCTGCACATAGATGAAGAATAATGTATTCAAACTACGCTACGCATTATAAAGACCATAGATACCGTAAAAACTTTTAGCGAATCATCGAAAAAAAATCACCTAAAGCCTGACGTGAAGTCTGGTGTTTCGCCTCAGTTTGAAACTTTTTTTAATGTTGTCAAAAATTTTTTGAATTTGATTCTAAAACTGGAAAATGTGAATCTACCTCCTGGCTTCACGGCACTGCTTTTCAAATTTTTTTTTTTTTATTGACAATTCAATATTTGTATATTCGAAAGTCTGAGGATCGTAAATAGCAATAAGTATATAGGTATATTTCAGAGAATGTTACAATGAGTTGAAATATAGAATATATTTTTGGGGTTCTTGGCCAGCGTACTCAAGAAAAGGAATATATCTTTAGTTAGTTCTATGTACTTTCGTGTCCATGGTCGACAGGAAACAGTAAGAGAGGTTAGAGGTTAGATCACATGGTGTTAGATGTTATAGATGGTATAAGCCAAGAATTGGAAATTGTTTTTAATCTGGTTGGTTGATCTAATAAAGAAATATAAAAAGGTATTCTTTGGTTGCTTTATTTTAACACAATGTCATACAGATGTTAGTTTGGTAACATCAAATGAAACGTCAAAAAACCTCAATGAAAAGAGAAATCAACCTCACAATCCAAAATATACACAATTTGTACTATCCGCGCACATAGTCCTCTATGGAATAAGGCTCCAGATCGATCATCGATTCCTTAATTTTTCTCTTGAACACTTTTATGGTTTTCGGGAAGCTCATGAAACAGTCTAATACCCGCACAAAAAGGGTGTTTCTCCGTTATTGTGAGCCTGTGTATCAGATAACTGATATATCAAAGTTCAATGGAAGGAAGGGTAGGTACATACAATTTCGAAAATTATTGATTAAAAAAAACTCTGATTAGGGATTATCAATTAATTTTTATTTTATATTTCTGGCTCATGTTTTTCTTTTTGCCTCTTCTCCGTTTCATCATGAGCAGAGATCTGCTTTTTCACTAGTTGTTCTTTCAGATCTAAAAGATTAGCTACTTTTTTGTTTATATCCTCTTTTTTGTTCTTGACATTTGGGATTAGATGTTTTTTTGTCCTCAACTTGGCTGGAGTCCAATCTTTCTGAAAATGTGCTTTCTGCTTCTTAACCTGAAACAGGGGGTTTTAAACCTGATTATTTGTTGGACATAATGAAAGAGAGAAAAATGTCATACCTTGAGCATATACTTGGGCATGAAAGATGTAACTACAATAGATGACATGGCTAAGAAACATAAAAGAGTGGTCTTGTCAAGATAATTTGAAAAAGTCATCGCCCATGTGCACCAGAAGATGGCACCTAAAGAAGATAATTGTTTTATTGAACACAATCTAAAATCTCATCAATGTATGATTCAGACATAATGGTGTAAACCTACCTCTGTGTTATTATCTGGTGTGGACGGTGTGGTGTCCTCTTGATGACTTCAAGAACAGCCCTCATCAGCATCCTCTGGTGACGTATCCGTCACTGTGATGACCTAAAAAAATAATAAATTGCTCAAAATATATCAGTTTGGTAACATTAATTCAATTTACCACTGGATCAACAGAGTATTCGAATACATCCTCTTCTGGGGCTAATATAAATAATTGTTTTTTTTTGTTCATGAGTCTAATTTATTTCGACAATTCGAAGATAAAAAACAATTTTGGTAATCGAAAAATTGAAGAGAACAATACATTGCTCAGTGGAAAACTGGTGAACCATATAGATAATTTTGGTGTTCTAATATAATATCATTTTATGATATTCAGAACATTTGAATCGGTCATCTTTTCATTTTTAGGTGAGTAAATTGTATGTGACTGAAATTTATTTCCTAATGTAACATCTTTTTATTCTTAGCAATAATAATTGGATAATTTCATTCATCCTTTCATTGGTAAACCCCTCCCGTATCAGTTCATCTTAGCGCTCAACAATTGTAACGATAAGGAAAGATGAACACAAAATGAAATTTACAATTCAAGAAGTACTAAGAAGAAGCAGGTGGAAAATGGAGAAGGGGCAGGTGCTCTCCCCAATATTTCCAGTGGAGTGAAGGATGCTCAACCCCCAAATTCGATCAACTCGGGTGCGATACCAAAACGACCTACAACTACAACATAAAACTCCTAAAACAAACAAAAGTAGGACAAATCAGCCAGGTAACATTGGTTTCAATTTCATTAGAAGACAATATCATCAATCTGGACCAAATGATTTTCCTTATAATTTGGCGACATATTCACATCGCTTACCTTACCTGCTCCTGCTCCAAGACATACTCAATGTGAATGTGAAAATGATCCCTTTTCAGAGGATCTTGTTCATTTGATTTCAAAATGTTGTATATGAATTTGTCGAAAATGCTTTTCATTATCATTGTATATAAGGTGACCGATGAAACTTCACATTTGAACAGAAACCATTCTAGTAATATACAGGCTGATCTTAACGATATACCATCACAATTCTCCAACTTGAACTTAAATACCTCAATTTTTTCTTTGGGTGATTTCGGTAGGCTTCTCTCTGATTTTAACAGTAAAGGTTGTCCCCAGTCACCTGAATTCTTGAATTTTTTGCAAAATGGCGTTGCAGTCAATAAAATTCCTCTTTTTGAGCGCTCGTACTACTTATACGAGGGCTATATCATTTCGTCACGATGTCTGTATTTTTCGAATTTTGAGCCGAAAATGGTCTCAATCGACTATGTTCGACTCACTGATGACGAATCCGTCGGAAAATTCGAGTCTGTCCGTCCGTCCGGCCGTCTGTCCGTCCGTCCGGCCGGCCGGCCGTCAGCACGATAACTCTCGAACGGATCAACTTAGAGACTTGAAATTTTCAGTGTAGGTTCAGATCCCGAATGCCTCGGTTGAGTTCGTTAATGGGCCAAATTCCACCAGGGGTTCCGTAAATATGGCCGTTCAAAGTTTTGTTTCCCTGATTACTTGAAAACTACAGATTCGATCGAGATGAAATTTTGCACTCAGATGGAAAATGAGGTGTTTTAGCTACATGCGAAATTTTGTCCAGATCGCATGACCAGAACCATAGAAACCATAGAAAATTGTAACTTTCGAACGGAAATGCCTAGGGACTTGAAATTTTCAGGATAGGTGTGGATCTCGAATGTCGTGATCACAATCATCTATGAGCAACATTATACAAGGGGTTCCGTAAATACGGCCGTTTGAAATTTTGTTTTCTCGATAAATTCGAAACTTCGGATTCGATCGAGATGAAATTTTGTATTTCAATCGAGAATGATATATTGAAGCAATATTTTGTCCAGATCGCATGACCAGAACCATAGAAACCATAGAAAATTGTAACTTTTGAACGGAAAGGCCTAGGAACTTGAAAATTTCAGGGTGGGTTTGGATCGCGAATATCGCGGTCACATTCATCAATAAGCAAAATGAGACTAGGGGTTCCGTAAATATGGCCGTTCAAAATATTTTTTTCCAGATAGTTTCGGAACTAATGATCGGATTGGAATGAAATTATGCATCTAGCTGAGGAATAATGTATTCAAAGTACGTGCAAAATTTTGTCCAGACCGCATCACCAAGACCATAGATACCGTAGAAAATTCTAGCGAACTATCGAAAAAAAATTGGTCACCTAAAGCACTGACATGAAGTCTGGAGTTTGGCCTAAGTTTCAGAATTTTTGTGACAGCTGTCGAAAATTCCTTCAATTGATTTCTAAAACTGGAAAATGCGAATCTACCTACAAGGTGCATGTACGAGCGCTCAAAAGCTCCTGCCTTCACGGCAGTGCTTTTCGTAATTTTTAATTTAAAAATTATATTCAGAAACTGTTTCAAGAATTCAGCTGAGCTTTGGTGAGAGACCTATTCTGATTACTTCGAAGATTATTCTCAATTTGAAACAGAATTTTTGTCGCATTTTCGGAATAAGAAAAAACAAATAAGGATAAGGGATCAATTGAAGAGACTTGAATACAGAGAAGGTTTGTTAACAGATCATTTTAATTACTTGGTTGCCGCCACTAACCACTTGGAACCACCGTACACAGTAAAATGATACTGCATTGCATTGATATATGCAATCGCTCCTCACTTTCCTCCAATTATATCCGGTTCTTTGCTCGGTTTTTCAAGACTATCGGACGAAGTACTTCAAAATAAACAGATAAGTCACCAGAGCATTCCTAAAAAGTTTGACCCTAATCAAAAAGATGATAATCACAAACAGAACACACACATAAATAAATCAAAATTTCCTGGAAGAAAGCCAAATGTTAAGAGCATAAGTGCTCTTGGTGATCAAACTTTTCAATATAATGATAGTCAGGGAAACGGGATCATCCCCCACTATCAGATGTGGGGGTGCAGTTTGATTTTCTTAAAAATAATAATCCTCTGAAAGACCTTTTAACTGAGGAATGTGACTTTGATCATTCTTCTTCAGAGGATTTCTGTCCATTAGTTTCAGAAAACCTTTATAATTTTAAATTCTACGCACTGATCGATAGTGGCAGTAAGTTGACTGCAATTTTTTATGAGGTGTGGAATCAAATTCCGGGATTTAGTGACATGATTTCAGATTTTCCATTAACGGTCATTCGTGTGGTCGGCACATTTCATACTCAATTCCGAAAAGAAACAGCTCAGGCTCAGTTGACGTTTAAAATAGATCAGATGGATTTTCCTTATGAAGTTTTGGTTATACCGAACTTAATTCATCCAATTAAGATATTTTGAAGTGAATGTTTTGCTTTCTCAAAGATGCATTTTGATTAATTGTAACAATAAACGAGTTCGAGTTCCTGAAGCCGATTTGGTTCACAATGTTGCTCCATCGTTTGCTTTAGCCATAAGAACTATTCGCTTCGCATCTTCACCATCATCAACAAACATAAACTATCTTTAATGTAGCGGTGGTGTTCCAGTATGCGGAAAACTATTTGATGGTTTGGATTTAGGTGAAAACCAAATGAAAATTTTTTTCAATGTTGAGTTTAGCTCTCTGTTTTCGGTCAAACTTGGTCGTACTAGTGTAAACTACCTCGAAATAAAATTGGCGGATAAGACTGAATTTTTCATAAAACCTTATCCAATTCCGGTTGCTCATCGTCAGGCTGTAGACCAAACTATCAATCAAATGGTTGAATGAATACGGGGCCGTGGGGCAGTGGTTAGTGCATTCGACTTTGGTGCCGGTCTCCTTGATCGGTCCCGGGTTCCAATCCTCCGGTCGGGAAAGAAATTTTCTGACATGGAGCACGGTTCCACCATTCACTGTTGGGTAAACAATTAACAGTGCTATGCCTCAGGTGGCGTAAGGACACAGTAACAAAGCCTACACAGAACACAACCGGATCTCCTAACTCGCACGAGCTCTGAGCTTCTGAGGGGTCTCACAGAGACCTAGGAGAGTCGGGATATAAACAATATACAATACAATAAACAATGGGGTCATGGGGTGTCATTGAACGTGCATCACCCAAGTATATTTCTCCCATAATTACTACTGTGAAGAAGGGACGGCTCAGTTCGTGTCTGTTTAGATGCCAGACATCTGAACAAAGCAATGGAATCCCAATTTGAGTTTCTCAGACCAATAAATCTATATATATAAAAGAAAGTCGTGTTAGTTACACCACTTATAACTCAAGAACGGCAGAACAGATTTGGGTGAAAATTGGTATGGAGGTAGCTTAGAGCCAGGAGACGGACATAAGATACTTTTTATCCCGTTCGACAGCGAAAAAATACAATAAAAGAAAGAAAATTTTCCAATACAAAATGTTCATAGATTTCGTAACTTAACTGTCAAGAATAATGTCATAATGCAAAATGAGTGACATATATATTGGTTGTCAAATATTTGTGCGATTGATTACACTGAATGATTCGAGATTATTCCGTAAATCCATTCAGAGTCAGTATATTATATAAATACTAGATGACCCGGCAAACGTTGTTTTGCCATATCTCTCCCTTTTTTCGCAATTTCAAAATTGCTCGAGGCCTTCGGCCTCTCTTACCTTAGGAAAGCCCGTTTCTCCCTCTCGAAAACGCAGGGGGCGCTTCGCGCCCCCGGTCTCTCCCTTTTTTCGCAATTTCAAAATTGCTCGAGGCCTTCGGCCTCTCGTTGTTCTGGCTATTAAAAAATAAGGGTTGATCGTAGAAGGGTGAAAATTGGGGATTGTATGTATTTTTGTATGTTGTATCATAAAAAAATAGAAATTAGAAATTTTGTCTAAAAAATAAAAAAAAAAAATTTAGGGGTGGACTACCCCTAATATTTAGGGGGATGAAAAATAGATGTTGGCCGATTCTGATAGATACCGGATGAGCACAAAAAATTTCATCAAAATCGGTTTAGCCGTTTCGGAGGAGTATGGCAACGAACACTGTGGACACGAGAATTTTATATATTAGATTTACTTCGTGAAAGTGATTAATGTTGACTGTGATTTGTTTTGATGGGTGACAGCTCAGATCAGATCCGTTCAGTTCAGATCAGTTCAGTTCAGTTCAGATCAGTTCAGATCAGTTCAGATCAGTTCAGTTCAGTTCAGATCAGTTCAGTTCAGATCAGTTCAGTTCAGGTCAGTTCAGATCAGTTCAGTTCAGATCAGTTCAGATCCGTTCAGTTCAGATCAGTTCAGATCAGTTCAGATCAGTTCAGATCAGTTCAGTTCAGATCAGTTCAGATCAGTTCAGTTCATGTCACGATAGGCTTAGGTTAGGGTTAGGATAGCGTTAGTCTAAGGTTAAGTTAGGGATAGGTAAGGCCACAGCAACGCGTGCCGGGTCTGCTATCTATACAGGGTCTTACACGAGGAACCTCACCCATATTTATACGGGAAACTACTGAACGTATTTTCATGAAATTCAGCACTTATAAGTATTTCACGATGCTGATGAAATCTAAAATATTTTCAAGGCATGAGCACCTCCGGTTTTTCCGGAAATGACGTCAACTTCCGTTTTTCAAATTAGAACACCATTTTTGAGCGCTCGTACTACTTACACGAGGGCTATATCATTTCGTCACGATGTCTGTATTTTTCGAATTTTGAGCCGAAAATGGTCTCAATCGACTATGTTCGACTCACTGATGACGAATCCGTCGGAAAATTCGAGTCTGTCCGTCCGTCCGTCCGTCCGGCCGTCCGGCCGTATACACGATAACTCTCGAACGGAATGTCCTAGAAACTTGAAATTTTCAGGGTAGGTTCAGTTCCCGAATAGCTCGGTTAAGTTCGTTAATGGGCCAAATTCCACCAGGGGTTCCGTAAATATGGCCGTTCAAAGTTTTGTTTCCCTGATTACTTGAAAACTACAGATTTGATCGAGATGAAATTTTGCACTCAAATGGAAAATGAGGTGTTCAAGCTACATGTGAAATTTTGTCCAGATCGCATGACCAGAACCATAGAAACCATAGAAAATTGTAACTTTTGAACGGAAAGGCCTAGGGACTTGAAATTTTCAGGGTGGGTTTGGATCGCAAATTTCACGGTCATGTTCATCAATGAGCAAAATTGGACTAGGGGTTCCGTAAATATGGCCGTTCAAAATATTTTTTTCGTGATAGTTTCGAAACTACCGATCGGATTGGAATGAAATTATGCACCTAGCTCAGGAATAATGTATTCAAACTACGTGCAAAATTTTGTCCAGATCGCATCACCAAGACCATAGATACCGTGGAAAATTCTAGCGAATTATCGGAAAAAAATTGATCAGCTGAAGCACTGACATGAAGTCTGGAGTTTCGCCTAAGTTTCAGAATTTTTTTGACAGCAGTCAAAAATTCCTTCAATTGATTTCTAAAACTGGAAAATGCGAATCTACCTACAAGGTGCATGTACGAGCGCTCAAAAGCTCCTGCCTTCACGGCAGTGCTTTTCGTCATTTTTTTATTGCAGAAATAGATTCCTTAGAAAATTTCAAGTTATTTTGATGTAACATTTTTCAGTTTTGGTTGGAAAATTCTCTCTGAGCGGGAAAATTCGAAAAAAAAATCGAAAATAGAGCTCCGCTGAAACAAGAATAACTTCGAGGTTTTTGGATGGAAAATTTTCATTTTTTCAAGATGTAAGATTGATGTATCCACTTTAAGAATCGAAATCGCGATTCATGATACAGGGGGTGAAAAAATCGCTTTCAAAGTTAGGGATGACAAAATCGTGAAAAATCAATTTTTTCAAATTAGAACCCCATTTTTTTATGGCAGATATTGAATCTACGTTAAAAAATAATGTGAGTGTATGCATCACACCCTTGCCCTAAAATGGATATTTTCTGAGTTATTCACAAAAAACTGTTTTTCGTCTTGAATTTTCAGCTATTTCTTTTCCCTTCACGCCAAAAAGATGAAATTTTCAGGAACTGTTATTTGAACCATGCTGTAGATTTTTCACCCCTTCTTGAAACCGACTTCAAGTTACTATTAGGAGAACCATGGCAAACTCTCGCAGTTATAACTAGAGAAGATGCTCAAAGTTTTGACCGTTAATTTCTAGACATTTATTTATACGTCTCAGGAATGCTTCGTGCGTTGCTCTTCTTATTTCATCGGGAGGAAGAGATCTGCAAAAGTGTTTAAAAACCAAATTGAGTTTCAAAACTATGAATCTAAAAATCTAAACAAACCTGAACGCATTTCTGACTCGTTCTATGCAGTCCTCTTTATCAGTCAGGGGAGTTGAGTAGACAATATTTTTTATCCTACCCCAAACATAATAGTCTAAAGGAGTTAAATCGGGAGAACGTGGTGGCCAAAGATGTGGACCATTGTTCGCCAACCATCGATCTTCAGTTCTCCTAATAGTAACTTGAAGTCGGTTTCAAGAAGGGGTGAAAAATCTACAGCATGGTTCAAATAACAGTTCCTGAAAATTCCATCTTTTTGGCGTGAAGGGAAAAGAAATAGCTGAAAATTCAAGACGAAAAACAGTTTTTGAGCGCTCGTACTACTTACACGAGGGCTATATCATTTCGTCACGATGTCTGTATTTTTCGAATTTTGAGCCGAAAATGGTCTCAATCGACTATGTTCGACTCACTGATGACGAATCCGTCGAAAAATTCGAGTCTGTCCGTCCGTCCGTCCGGCCGTATACACGATAACTCTCGAACGGAATGTCCTAGAAACTTGAAATTTTCAGGGTAGGTTCGAATCTCAAATGCCGCGGTTAAGTTCGTTATTGGGCAAAATTCGCCGAGGGGTTCCGTGAATATAGCCGCTCAAAATTTTGTTTTCCTGATTACTCTGAAACTACAGATTCGATCGCGATGAAATTTTGCACTTGCAAAATGAGGTTTTCAAGCTACATGCAAAATTTTGTCCAGATCGCATCACCAGAACCATAGAAACCATAAAAAATTGTAACTTTTGAACGGAAACGCCTAGGGACTTGAAATTTTCAGGATAGGAGTGGATCTCGATTGTCGTGATCACTTTCATCTATGAGCAAAATTTTACTAGGGGTTCCGTAAATATGGTCGTTTGAAATTTAATTTTCTCGATAATTTCCAAACTAGAGATTCGATGGTGACGAAATTCTGTATACTACTGGAGAATGATATATTCAAGCTACATTTCTCTAGATCTCATGACCAGAACCATAGAAACCATAGAAAAACATAACTTTCGAGCGGAAAGGCCTAGGAACTTGAAATTTTCAGGATAGGTGTAGACCTGAAATTCACGTTCATCAATGAATTATATTAGGGGTTCCGTAAATACGGTCATTTGAAATTTTGTTTTCTCGATAATTCCGAAACTACGGATTCGATCGAGATAAAATTTTGTATTTTGAACGAGAATGATATATTAAAGCAACATTTTGTCCAGATCGCATGACCAGAACCATAGAAACCATAGAAAGTTTCAACTTCCGAAGGGGAAGGCCAAGGAACTTTCAAGGTGGGTTTGGATCGCAAATTTCACGGTCACGTTCATCAATGAGCAAAACTAGACTAGGGATTCCGTAAATATGGCCGTTCAAAATATTTTTTCCTGATAGTTTCGAAACTACTGATCGGATTGGAATGAAATTTTGCACCTAGCTGAGCAATAATGTATTCAAACTACGTGCAGAATTTTGTCCAGACCGCATCACCAAGACCATAGATACCGTAGAAAATTCTAGCGAATTATCGAAACAAAATTGATCAGCTGAAGCACTGACATGAATTCTGGAGTTTCGCCTTAGTTTCAGAATTTTTGGACAGCTGTCGAAAATTTCTTCAATTGATTTCTAAAACTGGAAAATGCGAATCTACCTACCAGGTGCATGTACGAGCGCTCAAAAGCTCCTGCCTTCACGGCAGTGCTTTTCTGAATTTTTTTGTGAATAACTCAGAAAATATCCATTTTAGGGCAAGGGTGTGATGCATACACTCACATTATTTTTTAACGTAGATTCAATATCTGCCATAAAAAAATGGGGTTCTAATTTGAAAAAATTGATTTTTCACGATTTTGTCATCCCTAACTTTGAAAGCGATTTTTTCACCCCCTGTATCATGAATCGCGATTTCGATTTTCAAAGTGGATACATCAATCTTACATCTTGAAAAATCCCAAAAATGAAAATTTTCCATCCAAAAACCTCGAAGTTATTCTTGTTTCAGCGGAGCTCAATTTTCGATTTTTTTTTCGAATTTTCCCGCTCAGAGAGAATTTTCCAACCAATACTGAAAAATGTTACATCAAAATAACTTGAAATTTTCTAAGGAATCTATTTCTGCAATAAAAAAATGGTGTTCTAATTTGAAAAACGGAAGTTGACGTCATTTCCGGAAAAACCGGAGGTGCTCATGCCTTGAAAATATTTTAGATTTCATCAGCATCGTGAAATACTTATAAGTGCTGAATTTCATGAAAATACGTTCAGTAGTTTCCCGTATAAATATGGGTGAGGTTCCTCGTGAAAGACCCTGTATATATAAAAGAAAGTCGTGTTAGTTACACCACTTATAACTCAAGAACGGCAGAACAGATTTGGGTGAAAATTGGTATGGGGGTAGCTTAGAGCCAGGAGACGGACATAAGATACTTTTTATCCCGTTCGACAGCGAAAAAATACAATAAAAGAAAGAAAATTTTCCAATACAGATCAGTTCAGATCAGTTCAGATCAGTTCAGATCAGTTCAGTTCAGTTCAGATCAGTTCAGATCAGTTCAGAACCGTTCAGTTCGGATCAGTTCAGTTCAGATCAGTTCAGTTCAGTTCAGTTCAGTTCAGTTCAGTTCAGTTCAGATCAGTTCAGATCAGTTCAGATCAGATCAGTTCAGATCAGTTCAGATCAGTTCAGTTCAGTTCAGTTCAGTTCAGTTCAGATCAGTTCAGATCAGTTCAGATCAGTTCAGTTCAGATCAGTTCAGTTCAGTTCAGATCAGTTCAGATCAGTTCAGTTCAGGTCAGTTCAGATCAGTTCAGTTTAGATCAGTTCAGATCCGTTCAGTTCAGATCAGTTCAGATCAGTTCAGATCCGTTCAGTTCAGATCAGATCAGTTCAGATCAGTTCAGTTCAGTTCAGTTCAGTTCAGATCAGTTCAGATCAGATCAGTTCAGATCAGTTCAGATCAGTTCAGATCAGTTCAGTTCAGTTCAGATCAGTTCAGATCAGTTCAGTTCAGATCAGTTCAGTTCAGATCAGTTCAGATCAGTTCAGTTCAGGTCAGTTCAGATCAGTTCAGTTCAGATCCGTTCAGTTCAGATCAGTTCAGATCAGTTCAGGTCAGTTCAGATCAGTTCAGTTCAGATCAGTTCAGATCCGTTCAGTTCAGATCAGTTCAGTTCAGATCAGTTCAGATCAGTTCAGATCAGTTCAGTTCATGTCACGATAGGGTTAGGTTAGGGTTAGGATAGCGTTAGTCTAAGGTTAAGTTAGGGATAGGTAAGGCCACAGCAACGCTTGCCGGGTCTGCTAGTGGAATAATAAAATTGATGTCTAGTAAAAAATTCAATGTCAAGCTTAGATCTGTCCTATGGGTATTGGCAAAGCCCATTGATGCCACAATCGAAAAAATACACAGGATTCATGGTGGGGAAAAAAAATACGAAAAGCACTGCCGTGAAGTCAGGAGCTTTTGAGCGCTCGTTCATCCACCTTGTAGGTAGATTCGCATTCTCCAGTTTTAGAAACCAATTGGAAAGATTTTGACAGCTGTCAAAGAAAATTCCAAACAAAGGCGAAAATCAAGACTTCAGTCAGTCAGTGCTTTAGGTGAACAATTTTTTTTCGGTAATTCGCTAGAATTTTCTAAAGTATCTATGGTCTTAGTAATGCGATCTGAACAAAATTTCCCACGTTGTTTGAATACATTATTACTCATATATGTGCGAAATTTCATTCAGTAGGTAGTTTCAAAATTATCAGGAAAAAAATAGTTTGAACGGCTATATTTACGGAACCCCTAGTCTTATTTCACTCATTGATGAACGTGACCGCGGAATTCGCGGTCCGAACCTATCCTGAAAATTTCAAGTCCTTTCCGTTCGAAAGTTATGACTTTCTATGCTCTCTCTGGTTCTGATCATGCGATCTGCAAAAATTCAGCTCGAATATATCATTCTCAATTTAAATACAATTTTTCGTCACGATCAAATCCATAGTTTTGAAATTATCAAGAAAACCGAATTTCAAACGACCATATTTATGGAACCCATAGTCTAATTTTTCTCATTGATGAACGTTTATGCGACATTCGAGATCCACACCTATCCTGAAAATTTCCATGGTTTCTATGGTTTTGGTCATGCGAGCTGGAATTGCATGTAGCTTGAACACGTAATTCTCCATCTGAGTGCAAAATTTCACCTCGAAAGAACCTGTAGTTTCGAAGTAATCAGGAAAACAAAATTTTGAGCGGCCATATTTACGGAACCCCTCGGCGAATTTTGCCGCGGCATTCGAGATTCAAACCTACCCTGAAAATTTCAAGTTTCTAGGACATTCTGTTCGAGAGTTATCGTGTATACGGCCGGACAGACGAACGGCCGGACAGACGTCGAATTTTTCGACGGATTCGTCATCAGTGAGTCGAACATAGTCGTTTGAGACCATTTCCGGCTAAAAGTTCGAAAAATACAGACATCGTGACGAAATGATATAGCCCTCGTGTAAGTAGTACGAGCACTCAAAAAACATATCAATTTGTGTGCTACCGTTTGGAATCAAAAACGCCACGAGCTCCTTTACTCGATGCATCGATACTGTTTTGGGACCAGACTTACATGGATTCGTCGTTGCCTATGTTGATGATATACTGATTAAGTCAGAAACATTTGAAGAACATATAATGCATTTCACAAATGTTTTTCAACGCTTCAAAGATGCTGGGTTTACTTAAAAAGTGGAAAAGTGAAGATTCCTCAGGCATCACATGCCCTATTTGGGTTATATACTAACCTCGTCTGGGGTAAAACTTGATCCAAGCAGGGTTCAGGCAATCACGGGTTATATATCTCTTTGGAGTGTCAAGGACCTACAAAAATTTCTTGGTATGTGCCAGTATGACCGAATTTTCACTGCCAGATTCTCTGAATTGTCAGCTCCACTTACGAAACTTCTCCGAAAATCAGCTTGGAAGTGAACAGAGGCTGAAGAGAAATCATTCAGCTGTCGGAAAGAAGAGCTAAAGAATGCCACCATGCTGCTTGTTCCGATCCTTACCTGCAAATGCACGTTGAAACAGATGCCAGTGATGTTGGAATTGCTGGCATCCTATTCCAAATCTTGAACGGAGAAAGGAAACTTGTTTCTTGTGTCTCGCGTGTCGTACTTAGAGATAGAGAGAGGCGGTACTGTACCTATGAAAGGTGCTTGCTGCTCTTTGGGTGCTCCAGAAATGGAGAATTTATCTGCTCGGTAATCACTTCACGCTATATATTGACTGCAGGGCATTAACGTATCTGAAAACCTGCAGACTATTATCACCCCGAATCACAAGATGGGCACTAGCCCTACAAGAGTTTTCATTCGATCTCAAGCATATTTCTGGAAACAAAAACATCCAAACTGATGCTCTGTCGCGCTACTCTTGTGTGGGAATGGTAACATACCTGAGAAATGCTTTGTAGTTAGTAACCTGAATCTGTCGAAGGAATTTCTTGATTTGCTTGAAGACATAATCAAGTACCGGGAAAGGGATCCTAAGCTTAGTTCAGTCAGGAAATCTCCTTTCTTTATATATAAAAATTACGTGTCACGTTGTTTGTCTGGAATGAACTCCTGAAAAACTAAACCGATTTCAATCAAATTTTGCACCAACTTGAAAGATATAGGATAATTTATATCTCAATTTACATTTGCAATATTTTTTTATTGAAAATTATTGGTTTATCATATATGACAAAAAGTGATAATTATCTACGCGGCAACGTAGGTAACAAATCGACGGTAAGTCAACGCGTCCCCACTACATCCGCTCACTCGAAAGAGCGATAACGTGCGAAGGGTGATTCCAAGTTTCTGGTTTTTTCTTGGTTATAACAAAAATCAAGGATAGGGTTAGGGTTAGGGAAGGGTTAGGTAAGGTTTATTATTGATAATAATTCCACTGGTTTGAATACTTTACTACAATATAATTAGACGTATACTTCAGCCAAAGCAACGCGTGGCCAAGTCTGCCAGATTAGTAATATAAAACTCCAATCACAATTTTTTCCTCACAATGGTGTGCTATATAAAAATGACGAAAATCACTGCCGTGAAGGCAGGAGCTTTTGAGCGCGCGTACATGCACCTTGTAGGTAGATTCGCATTCTTCAGTTCTAGAAACCAATTGGAAAGATTTCGACAGCTGTCAAAAAAATTCTGAAACTTAGGCGAAACTCCAGACTTCATGTCAGTGCTTTAGCTGATCAATTTTTTTTCGATAATTCGCTAGAATTTTCTACGGTATCTATGGTTTTGGTGGTGCGATCTGGACAAAATTTTGCACGTAGTTTGAATACATTATTAGTCAGCAAAGTGCGGAATTTCATTTCAATCCGCACAATATTTTTGAAACTATCAGCAAAAAAATATTTTGAACGGCCATATATACGGAACACCTAGTCTAATTTTGCTCATTGTTGAACGTGACCGCGATATTCGCGATCCAAACCCACCCTGAGAATTTCAAGTTCCTAGGCCTTTTCGTTCAAAAGTTACAATTTTCTATGGTTTCTATGGTTCTGGTCATGCGATATGGACAAAATATGGTTTTTATATATCATTCTCGATTAAAATACAAAATTTCATCTCGATCGAATCCGTAGTTTCGAAATTATCGAGAAACCAAAATTTCAAACGACCGTATTTACGGAACCCCTAGTTTAATTTTGCTCATAGATCAACGTGATCACGACATTCGAGATCCACACCTATCCTGAAAATTTCAAGTCCCTAGGCGTTTCCGTTCAAAACTTACAATTTTCTATGGCTTCTATGGTTCTGGTCATGCGATCTGGACAAAATTTCACATGTAGCTTGAACACCTCATTCTCTATTTGAGTGCAAAATTTCATCTCAATCAAATTTGTAGTTTTTGAATAAAAAGGGGAACAAAATTTTGAACAGCCGTATTTACGGAACCCCTGGTGGAATTTGGCCCATTAACGAACTCAACCGAGGCATTCGGGAACCGAACCCACACTGAAAATTTAAAGTCTTTAGGTTGTTCCGTTCGAGAGTTATCGTGCTTACGGCCGGCTGGCCGGACAGACGGATAGACTCCGAGGGATTCGTCATCAGTGAGTCGAACATAGTCGATTGAGACCATTTTCGGCTCAAATTTCGAAAAATACAGATATCGTGACGAAATGATATAGCCCTCGTGTAAGTAGCACGAGCGCTCAAAAATGGCAGTAACAGTGATCGCGTATTATTATATCAGCCGTCAGAACTCCTTGATCGCTGGATCATACAGCATTAATATAAGGGCATTTTGGTTTTTATAAAACATGGGTACATATGAAGTCTGAAATATGGGTAACAAACTCACATCGTAACATAAAACGTGTAGTCAAGGCTTCTCATATTTGTCAGTATGCGAAAACATCCGCTCTTTCCTCACCATTTCAAAGTCCCATTTTACTATCGAACAAGTCAGATATTGTAGCTGTGGACATATACGGAACACTTATTCTATCGAGAGACCAATATTTGTTTGTAGCGTTAAATATGTTCACCAAGCATGTGGCTTTTTTTCCTTCGAAAAAGGCCACAACCAGAACACTGTTGGCCCGGTTGTTGAAGGATTTACCTAAATACGGACCTATTTGGAGGTTTTTGAGTGATAGGCTCTAGAACAGCATAATATACAGGCTGTTTACTCGTCTGTAAGGCACCCGCAGACAAACCCTTCGGAGAGAGTGATGCGTGAGCTGGGACGATTGTTTAGGACATTTGTTCACAAACATTCGAAATTGCCCGTTGAAGTATTCAACGTACAGGATTTTTTGAATGCGATAGTCCATGAGTCGACTAGCTGTTCCCCAAATGAACTACAGTATGGCACGGAACGGGTAAGACTCTTGCCTAAGTTCTCACATGTTCCGGGCTGTTCTCTTCAATCCGAACCCTCTCTTGAGGTAAAACTTCGGCTTGCTGAGGCTACGCTGTCTGAAAGAGCTGAAAGGTGGGCTTTCAGAAAACATGTTCTCAAGTTTGTATCGTTCAAAGAGGGTGATCTCGTTTTGCTGGAGAAAATAACACCTCCTGCTCAATGAAAGCTGAAATGAAGAAATTTCCATTATTGTTTGATAGACCATATGGGATAAAAACCGAAATTCGTGATCCCACTTACCTTCTCTGTAACCCCTAAAATGATTGAGAAAGAGGGATTTTTCATGTGTCCCACCCTAAGCCTTTTCATACGAAAGCTTTTGATTCTGGTCATAACTCCTTCTATTTACACCTAGCGCACTCCAACAGCGCGAAAAATTCCCCTATTTCCAGGATGCTACGTCACTGCAATAATCTAAAAGATCAAATCGATGTATTTTTCCAAAGCCAAAAAACCTTGAAAAATTCACTCAAAAGGTATTTTCTATCCCGCTGTTGAATTGCCTCACCTGTGGCTCTATATCTGTTATTTTTTTTCTTCCAATTGTCAACTTGTTATTAGGTATATATATTAAGTATTAGAAATAAGGCACTTTTGTTAATTTTTTGTATTTTTAATTTGTGAACACTGTTTTGGGTATTGGGTTACCTGTTTGTGTTCCTTGTGAATAAATAAATAAATAAATAAATTTTGATTTGTTGTTGCTTTCAATTTTGCAACTAACGGCACCGTGAAAATGTTATTGGGCAACAAACAATATATTTTTCTGTATGTGTATTTGCCTTCAAGTCCAGCTCGAGTTCAATGTTTGCGTACCAATTCATTGAGTTTTTTCTTGTTCATGAGTCTAATTTATGTTGAGAATTTGAACATTAAAAACCATTCAGGTATCCGAGAAATTAAAGAGAACAATACGTTGCTCAGTGGAAAACTGATGAACCATATAGATTACTAGCAGACTCGGTCGCACGTTGCTTTGGCTAATTATATTGTAGTAAAGTAATCAAACCCGTAGACTTATTATTATTATTTACCCTAACCTAACCTCACTCTACCCTAACCCTAACCCTATCCTCGATTTTTTAAAACTCAAGTTCGCAAACAGTACCAAATTTCTTCAGTTTTCGGAAATACCCAGAAACTTGGCATCACTCCTCGCACGTTATTGCTCTTTCGAGTGATCGGATGAAGAGGGGACGCAATGACCTGACGTAGATTTGAGACCTATGTAGATATTTATCACTCTTTGTCATATACAGGGTGTCCCAGAATGAATGTATAATCCTGCAACACTGTATAGAAGAGCTATTGGACTCTCTGAAACAAATCCAAAAAAAAAAATCTATCCCCACTAGAAATATTTTTTTTTACCAAAATAATGATTTCTTGCACTCACGTTGCGTTTCTGTGTAACACACTCACAAATGAATCAAATCAATCAGTTTCTTTATGGTGAAATATTCTCCAATAAAATACTATTAGATATACAGAAAACCGTAACAATATCTGTTGTAACTTTTTGGGGGAAAAATATCCAACTTCAAATTTCATCATAAAATGTGATGACCATTTCATTATGTGCAAGTTCAATCGTTCATGGTGAAAAAAAAAGGTGAGTAAGCCTGAGTGGCCAACTTAAAAAAAATATGCGCCTTTTCTACAGATTCCAAAATGGTACAATGCATCTTCATAACTTATTTAAATGCGAACTTATTGCTATTTGTATACAGAAATACAAAAATTCGAATAGTTAGCGCGAGGTTCTCGACCAATGAAATGATGCGGTTGCCATGAGGCGCTGGAAAATGGCTGTCAAATAATCTCAGTTTCAACATAATCGTTTCGTTTACTGATTTTACTTCGAAATTTTAGTGATTTCGTTACGATTTGGTCTTTATCTCAACTCTGAACATGCCACGAAATAGTTACACATCCAAGGTATATGCGGATATGCATTTCATTTATGGTGATCCAGATAAATGGATTGGCCGTATGGGTCTCATTTTATGGCCTCCACGTTCCCCGGACCTGAATGCGTTAGATTTTTTTCACTGGGGCTGCCTAAAAGACGAGGTCTATTCGGTGCCAATCAGAACTCTCGAAGAGTGACGTCGTCGTGTCCAGCAAGCTGCTTCAAAGATTTCCTATCAGTGTCAAGCGCGAAATCTGAAGAGAGCGTTCATTCGTAGATGTCGCGCATGTATCAGAGTAGGTGGCAGACAATTCGAACATTTGTTATAATAATGTGGATATTGCACATACTAAAGATCATATTAAATTATTAGTTTTTCCTTACGAATTCTTAATAACTAACTACTCAAAACAGTGTAAAAAAACTATTTGATTTTAATATCGATGAATATGATATTACTATGTAACGTTGTTTTTAATGAAGCCCTTATCATCAGGTACAGACTAAGAGGTGAAAGTATCGAACTTTCAATATTTTTTTATTCAGTCGAATTTGCTCCTTCTGTATATCAATAGCAATAACTTCGTATTTACATAAGTTATGAAGATGTATTGTAAATTTACATGAAAGGCGCAAATTTTTTTTTGAGTTGGCCATACAGGCTTTCTCAAATTTTATATCCACCATGAACGATTAAACTTTTACATTATGGAATATTCATCACATTTTATGATGGAATTTGAAGTTGGATATTTTTTTCCGAAAAAGTTACAACAGATATTTATACGGCTTTCAGCATATCTATTGGTATTTCAATGAAGAATAATTCACCATGAAGAAATTGATTGATTTGATCCACTTGTGAGCGTGATACACATAAACGCAACGTGATGTGCAAGAAATCATTATTTTGAAAAAAAAAATATTTCTAGTGGGGATAGATTTTTTTTTGTATTTATTTCAGAGAGTACAATAGCTCTTCTATACAGTGTTACAGGATTATCCATTCAATGTGGGACACCCTGTATAATAAACAAATAATTGAGCGCTCGTACTACTTACACGAGGGCTATATCATTTCGTCACGATGTCTGTATTTTTCGAATTTTGAGCCGAAAATGGTCTCAATCGACTATGTTCGACTCACTGATGACGAATCCGTCGGAAAATTCGAGTCTGTCCGTCCGTCCGTCCGTCCGTCCGGCCGTCCGGCCGTCAGCACGATAACTCTCGAACGGATCAACCTAGAGACTTGAAATTTTCAGTGTAGGTTCAGATCCCAAATGCCTCGGTTAAGTTCGTTAATGGGCCAAATTCCACCAGGGGTTCCGTAAATATGGCCGTTCAAAGTTTTGTTTCCCTGATTACTTGAAAACTACAGATTTGATCGAGATGAAATTTTGCACTAAAATGGAAAATGAGGTGTTCAAGCTACATGTGAAATTTTGTCCAGATCGCATGACCAGAACCATAGAAACCATAGAAAATTGTAACTTTTGAACGGAAACGCCTAGGGACTTGAAATTTTCAGGATAGGTGTGGATCTCGAATGTCGTGATCACGTTCATCTATGAGCAACATTATACAAGGGGTTCCGTAAATACGGTCGTTTGAAATTTTGTTTTCTCGATAAATTCGAAACTGCGGATTCGATCGAGATGAAATTTTGTATTTTAATCGAGAATGATATATTGAAGCAATATTTTGTCCAGATCGCATGACCAGAACCATAGAAACCATAGAAAATTCTAACTTTTGAACGGAAAGGCCTAGGAACTTGAAATTTTCAGGGTGGGTTTGGATCGCAAATTTCACGGTCACGTTCATCAATGAGCAAAATTAGACTAGGGGTTCCGTAAATATGGCCGTTCAAAATATTTTTTTCCTGATAGTTTCGAAACTACCGATCGGATTGGAATGAAATTATGCACCTAGCTCAGGTATAATGTATTCAAACTACGTGCAAAATTTTGTCCAGATCGCATCAGCAAGACCATAGATACCGTGGAAAATTCTAGCGAATTATCGGAAAAAAATTGATCAGCTGAAGCACCGACATGAAGTCTGGAGTTTCGCCTAAGTTTCAGAATTTTTTTGACAGCAGTCAAAAATTCCTTCAATTGATTTCTAAAACTGGAAAATGCGAATCTGCCTACAAGGTGCATGTACGAGCGCTCAAAAGCTCCTGCCTTCACGGCAGTGCTTTTCGTAATTTTTTGTATTAGAAAAATATTGCAAATGTGAATTGAGATATAAACTATCCTACCTTTTAAAATGGATCAAACTGCTCACCGTGTGCAAAATTCGATTGATATCGGTTCAGTATTTTAGGAGTTCATACCGGACAAACAACGTGACACGTAATTTTTATAAAGGGGATACCGGGGTATTGTGGGGTACCGGGGCATAGTGGGGTAGCGCCAATAGAGGTACTAAAGATGAACGCAGGATGGCGAGTTATTGACGAGGCTGATGGTTTGTAGTTGCCAGTCAAACTGTGTTCAAGTTAATTGCTCTGGAACACCGGGACCTTTTGTTCAGAAAACTATTCAAAAAAACGACAATTCAGTGAACATTCGTATTGACATCAAGTGTTTAGTATTTGTGCCACAATTAAGACGAAAATTCCTACAGATTGAGCCGATTGGGGTGTGTTTTAGGATTGTTTTTATATATTTAACACGGCCTATAACGACAGCCATGTTTGTTTATTAATGCCAAATGAGGCAAAGCGGGGTAGTCGACAGGGGCAAAGTGGGGAACGTTTATTATGTAACCTACAATGCCCCATATTTATCTTATGGTTTTTTTGATTATAGACATACTTTCTTCAATCACAGCGCGATGTTTCAGACGTATAAGAACAAAACAGAACTCTTGGCCTCTGAAGCCATATTACCCTTTCCTAAAGAAGTACGAACATAGCAACGGGTTACAAAACGAAGAGGAAAAACAGCGATAATGACGGAGTCGCTCTACAAAAATGAATCAGTGGAACAATAAACAAAAAGAGGCAAAAATGCCTACAAAAGAGACATAATGAAGAGTTCTGAAGGTAAATCAAATAAAATTACGACAAAGAAAATTGAGAAATTTGAAGCAATTTCAAGGCATTTTCAGAATGTATCTTCTGACGATGACGAAGATGCTTAATGTCTTTATTGTGGGTCCTATGGTCTCAGTCCAATGAAGGTTGGTTTAGGTACAGAAAGTGCAGAAAGTATTGCTCGTGTGCCGGTGAAGACGCTAAGCTGAGCATCTTTGTGTTATGTGTAGGTACTTAAGTTGTTATTATTATTATATGAATTAATATGATTGTATTAGAATATATTTTGTGTTTTACGTTTCTTTTTCTTTGTTGAGTTGATCAATAAAGATATTTTTTTCAATCTGTATGATTTTTTTCATTCAATAACTGATATCCCACATTGCCCCACGAACTACCCCATTTTGTTGAATTAGATTTGAATCAAGTTCTCGCTTTAAAAAGTTTGACAGAAAGCGAAAAACAAGAACACATTGAAAATAAGTTGTCAATTAAGAATCAAAGTAAAGTTTCTTTATGAAAGGGTGTTTATTTCATTGAAAAACATTTGTTGGTCCTTCGAGTATTCAAGAATCAAATATGGAATACGGTATAGTTACAAGAAGTAAAAGTAAGTCCATGCAAGATCGTCATGTCCGAATGTAATGAATTGGAAGACTTGATAACATTTCGGTAAATGCAGAATTAATTTAAATAGACGGGAATAGAGAATTATTTCTTTTGGCCTAGTCGATACAAGAAAAAATCGAAACCGTGGGAACGCTTAGCAAAGTGAAGACTTAACTTCAACGAAAACTCGAGTACCCATCTGTTTAGTTTTATTCGAGAGTGTTAAAATGTCGATAAGCCAAACTCAAGTGTTTTAGGGACCCATAAATATAAATGCCTTATCGCGCATATATTGACCAAAAAAATGAAGCGTTGGGAGATTTATAATTTTCCCTCATCGATTCCACGAAACACTTAATTAGGGTTTAGATAGAAAAATTTCACATCATACCACCATTGTCGGAAATGCGATAGGTGATTTGTTCAGAATTTTCAGTCCAATAATTTTACGAACCGCCTTGAAAAATATGATTGAAGGGGGTGATTGGTTTAACGAAAACGAAAAAATCATTTGGAACCACCTAGAATGGTAGGGTTGAAAATTTTCTTGAGACGAAAAATGATCGGAGAAAAGGCAGTTGGTTCGGGGAACCCGGTAAAAGAAGTTGGTTTGGAGTACCCGGTTTAAGCAGAGAGTTCAGTGAACTCAGTCGAAGCGGTAGTTTTTCTTTTCGGGACTTGGTAGAAAAAGGTTTTTGGGAGACTCTATCAGGAGTGGATTCGGGAGAATCGGACGAAAAAGGTTGTTTCAACGGAAAAGAATTCGTAATTCGGGAACTTGTTCGACTTGAGTATACATTTATCGGGAATTTAGCTGAGTTAAGAAGTGGATAAAAACATATCGAGACGCCGAAACAAAATACGGGTGTGTTTTGTAGCGCAGTGAACTCTCGGCTTTATTAAGTGCGAACAATACAGTGACAGGATTAAACCCTCCAGTGGCGGAGCATGAGAAAAGGTAATTCTAAAATTACGCATGGTTTTATTTGAGTTCTCACTAGTCCCGAGTCTTGAAATCTCCCACACAAGATTGAATTAGGTACTCTTGAAATTCATTTTTTTTAGATAATTGTTATTCTGAGATAATAAATAAACCTTGATTTGGCACTTTTTGTGATAAATCTGTCGAGATTTATTCGTTCTGGTGAAGGTAGAATGCGTGTGTTGATATAATTTGTAAAGAATCATTTATTTTTTTTTTAAATATATTCAATGAAAACTCATCACTGTTTCATTTATATTCATTAATTGGGGTTTTCAGGAAAAATTCAATAAACTCGAAGTCCTTACTTTGCTCAAGGCTCGAATCCAAGGCCCTATCCAATTAACCGCTCGATTGGATTGGGGTTACTATCCCACAAAAAATTTTATGAAAGATTTTTTTTTTGTTTGTTTTTTATTATTTTGTTAGAAGTATTCAGATATCGCGTCTGCGTATTACACAAACTTCTCGTGAGGAGGGAAGAAGAGAAGTAGCGGAATCCAGGGTCGTGCAGAAATCTTCAGAAAAGAGGTCCGAAGTTATTTCAAAAGCGATGGTTCCACCACTTCTGTCTACCAGGGTCGTTAGGAATATGGTGGAGCAGAAGTCCGACATATCAAGCCAAGCGACGGAAAGGAAGCAGCAAGAAGTAGCGGTTTGAACTGGTAAGTCCCACTCGTATCCTCGTATACCTCGTATACCTTACGTAGAAAGCTTGAGGATCAAATAAAGGCAGATAATGAACTCTTACAACTTGAAATAGAAGAACATGAATTAGTTAAAAGGAAGATTGATTTGAAAAGGAAACTATTCGCATATCAAATAATATTGATTTGAATGTCCCTCAAAAGTCCATCAGTGAAAAAAAAGTGGAACAATGGTTAGAAGGTATTAGTTCTATCAAATCTAAATCTTCAATTTATGGTCATTCTGTAGTAGTATCCAGAAAGACTTCAGGAAATTCTCGAGAAAATAAAGAATATAGGGAAGTTGATACCTACTCTGAAAATGATGTTAGCTAGACAATGTTTTGATAAGGAGTTGCCTACATTTTCTGGAGATATCAAAGAATGGATAAATTTTTATACGCAGTTTCGTAATACCACTGATTTATTAGGATTCTCTGATTCTGAAAATATATGTCGTTTGAGGAAATGTCTGGTAGGAGAAGCTAGACGTTCAGTAGAAGGATTACTAGTATCATGCACGGGTATAGAACAAATAATGAGTATTCTTGAAAATAGATTTGGGAGAGCTGAATCAATTGTGAAGTTATTAATTCAGGAAATCAAGTCTTCACCATTTATGAAGAGTTATGATTTGAATAATTTAGCATTATTCTCTGACAAACTTTAAAATTTGATGTCAACTTTGAAGGAACTCAATATGAATAATTATTTGTCATGTCCGCAGCTTTTGGAAGATCTATTGTCTGAATTGCCATACTCTATGCAAGTTTCTTGGGGAAAAAGATCAGTTAGTGAACAATCAACGAATTGTCTCGAAGATTTTCAAATTTGGATTTTCCATGAAGCAGAAGCTGTCAACTTTGTACGAACATTGAATCCATATAAATCACCGAACTTGCCTGGGAACAGAAATAAAATGAATTCTACTCCAGAGGACCGGTGGAAATTTGTTAAATTAAAAGAATTATGTTTTGCATGTGAAAAATCAGCTCATAGAATAAATAAATGTATGAAAAAGAGACATTGTGGTATTGACAACTGTCCAAAATTTCATCATGAATTACTTCATAATCCTAAACTTCAGGTACATAATCAAGAGTTTGAAATTGATATTGATAATAATGATGCAGCACAAAATCCGGTTCAATAACGAAATTTTATTAAAAGTGATGCCTGTTACGATTAGAAATGGGAATAAGTCTGCCAAAATATTAGCACTTTTTGATGAAGCGTCTACTATAACGCTAATAGATGAATCTCTTGTAGACTGTTTAGATCTTAGCGGAGAAAAAACAGTTTTAGGAATAAGATGGACAGATGCGAATTCGAAGAAAAAAATTAAAAGTAAAATGCTGTCGTTTGACATCATAGGTGTAGATCAAAAGGTACATAATGGATGGATCTTCCAGTTGAATCTGTAAATGCGAAGAAATTGAAAGAAAAGTGGAGACACCTTAGAGACATTGATTTAGCTAGTTATTCGAGTGTCAAACCTCAACTTCTTATAGGTCAAGATAATTGGGATTTGATTGTGACAAGAGAAATTATAGAGGGTCCAAAAAATTCTCCAGCTTTGTCCAGAACAAAACTTGGATGGATTTTACATGGTAACTTAAGAGAATTCAGAGGTAGAGTAGATAATACTATTTTGCATATTAGATATCAAGAGTTAGATACTTTAGATGAACTCCACAATTTGGTGAAAAATTTCTTTACCATTGAATCTTTAGGCGTTAAGGAAACAACTAATGAAATTTTATCAAAAGAAGACGAAAAAGCACAAATTTCAATCGATAAAATCTCACATAGAATGGGAGACAGGTGGGAAACTGGCTTAATTTGGAAAACGTCTGAGACTTATTTTGCTGATTCAAAATCCCTCACTATACAGCGCTTATGGTATATAAATAAACGCATGTCAAAAAGGTATTTACCTCATTTTGGAGTAACTAATGAAAACAAACCCGGAAAATTGCGATTTGTACTTGATGCTGCTGCCAAAGTCAATAATACTTGCTTGAATGATCTCCTTTTGAAAGGACCTGATTTGTTTAACTCCTTGATAGGAATATTGATGAAATTTAGGGAAAGAAAGTTGGTCTTTTCTGCTGATATAAAAGAAATGTTTCACCAGGTGAGAATAAGAAGAGAAGATCAATCAGCTCAAAGAATTTTTATGGTATGACAAAATCACCAATGTAGTGTCAGAGTATGCGATGGAGGTTATGATATTCGGAGCAGTGTGTTCACCATTTGCTGCCCAATACATAAAGAACAGAAACGCATCTGAATTCGAAAATGAATATCCACGAGCATCTAATGCTATAAAATACCTTCATTATATGGATGATTATTTGGATAGTGTTGATACAACAGAAGAAGGAATTCAACTAGTTAAACAAGTAATCTACATACATAAAAGAGGTGGCTTTGAGAATAGAGGTTGGACAAGTAACTCAAAAGAAATTCTGAATCATGTTCCTGATGTATTGAGGAACATAGATGGCAATTTGAATTTAGAAAATATTCTACCATCGGAAAGAATATTAGGCCTCAAATGGAATCTAAATGAGGATATATTATGTTTTCCGATAAAGTGTTATAAAGTGGACAGAAAAATTTTAACTCTTGAAAGGTCACCCACTAAACGAGAAATTCCCAAAGTTATAATGTCAATATATGATCCATTAGGGTTACTAAGTTAATATGTTGTGAGAGGTAAGATAATTTTACAAGAAATTTGGAGATTGGGAATTGCTTGGGATGAAAAAATTAGTGGTCCTTCAGAACGAAAATGGTACAAATGGTTGAAAGAACTCGAGAAGGCAAAAGAATTAAACATTCCAAGATGTTATTTTAATTTTCAATATTCAAATTTAGAACTACATATATTTTGTGACGCGAGCGAACAGGCACTGGGTACTGTTGGTTCTTTAGATTTGAGATGCAAGGAAAAGTACATGCAAGTTTAATTATGTCAAAAACTCAAGTAAGCCCATTGAAAACTTTGTCTATTCCGAGATTAGAACTTCAGGCTGCAGTAATGGCTTCAATAATGCAATAATGGAGATTGAGAGATTCTATAATAAAAGGACATAGACTGAAAATTCAAAAGAGAGTTTTCTGGAGCGACTCAAAAATAGTTTTCTGTTGGATAAGATAAGGAATTTCAAGATGTTTGTTGCTCATCGGTTGGGAGAGATTCAAGAAAAAACTTCAGTAAAAGAATGGCGATGGATACCAACTAAGTTGAATGTGGCTGACGACCTGACTAGAGATCAAGAAGATATAAAGCTTACAACTTTATATAGATGGTTCAAAGGTCCTGAATTCTTATACCTCAGCTCTGAACTTTGGCCAGAAGAAGATAATCAACAACAATCTGGATAATGAATCATCAAACGAATTAAAAAGACAGGTAGTATGTTTGATCACATCTTATTTAACTGAAGTGTTACCAGAAGCAGAAAGATTTTCACGTTGGACATCGTTGATAAAAAGTACTGCAATGGTATTCAAATTCATTAAACTATGTAGTAAAAAGGAGAAGGAAAAATCAATAACACCTGAGGATATCGAAGGAGCTGAGAAAATTTGGTTCAAAAGGATACAAAATGACTGTTTCAAGAAAGAAATCGCAACTATCACAAGGGGAGAAACTTTGGATGAGAAGAACAAATTATTCAGTCAACACCATATTTGAGAAATGAATATTTATGTGTAGGAGGTAGAACGAATTATTCAACGGAGTTATCAGACACAGCAAAAAGTCCAATTATTTTGGAAAACCGGCATTTTGTGGTTAAATTATTGATTCTTAATTATCATATAACTATGGGTCACCAAGGTACAGAAGTTGTGCTCAATGAACTTCGTCAAAAATTTTGGGTTCTCCAAGCTAGGAAAGCAATTAAGAGAGCGATGAGATATTGTTCAATTTGCTGTATAAGAAGAGCCACACCTCAAGTAGCACAAATGGGTCAGTTACCTGATTTCAGGTTGAAGAAACCACAGCCCCAAAGAGCATTTGTGTATACAGGAATAGATTTCTTCGGGCACTTTGAAGTTACTATCGGAAGAAGAAGAGAGAAAATATATGGAGTATTATTTACCTGTATGTCAGTAAGAGCTATACACATTGAGATTGCTGAAACCTTAAATACAGACTCTACTATAATGGCTATAAGACGTTTCATGTCAAGAAGAGGAATACCGAAGATGTTTCTCACGGACAATGGAACTAATTTTCACGCTGCAGAGAAAGAACTTAGAAGAGCCTACGAAGATGTAGACACCGAGGTGATAAAGCAGAAATTGTGCGTTGAATGTATAGAGTGGAAGTTCATACCTCCAGGAAGTCCACATATGGGAGGTGTTTGGGAAAGAATGATTCGATCTGTGAAAACGGCTCTGAGAATAACACTAAAAGACAGAGTACCGCGCCAAGAAGTTTTCCACACAGTTATTGCAGAAGCTGAACATATAGTGAATAGTCGTCCTCTGACCTATGTATCCTCATCTCCGGAAGATGAAGAAAGTCTAACCCCTAATCATTTCCTCATAGGAAGTTCAAGCATTTTGAAACCACCTGGAATATTCGATGAAGTGAAATGGAATGTGAGAAAACAATGGATAATTGCTGAAAAATTGAACGAAAATTTTTGGAACAGGTGGATCAAAGAATATGTACCAACTTTTTAACGAAACGAACGAAATGGTTCGAACAATATCAAAATTTGAGTGAAAATGACCTGATAGTTTTAATGGATAATAAATTACCGAGAAACAATTGGCCTAAAGGAATAGTTTACAAGACATACCCAGGAAGAGATGGTAAGGTTAGAGTAGTGGATATTAAATTAAAAAATGGTATTTATCGAAGACCGGTATCCAAGCTATGTAAGGTAGAGTGTTTAGAGATGGGTGAAGAAAAAAGTGCTTCACGGGGCGGAGAAAATGTTGAAAATTGATCCAGTTTTTCATTAAACCTTTTTTGTTGAATTCAATTTGAATCAAGTTCTCGCTTTAAAAAGTTTGACAGAAAGCGAAAAACAAGAACACATTGAAAATAAGTTGTCAATTAAGAATCAGAGTAAAGTTTCTTTATGAAAGGGTGTTTATTTCATTAAACCCAAACAGAAGCGATGTAAACTATCAAAACATTTTTTTATTAATAGGGTACCGCATTATTTGCAGATGAATCTTAAGTACTCCACAATGCCCTGCTCTCCACTATAAAGATTTTGGTGTTTTACTATCATTTTATAATATTCATGTATTCAGGACATTTGAATCGGTCATCTTTTCATTCTTAGGTGAGTTAATTGTATGTGACTGAAATATATTTACTAATGTCTTTTCATTCTGGCAATAAAAGTTGAATAATTTCATTCACCCTTTCATTGGTAAACCCCCCGTAACAGTACAAAGCACTACCGTGGAGTCTACAGCTTTTGAGTGCTCGTTTATCCACCTATACTATACTACTATACTACTACTATACTACCTATACTAGTAGGTAGATCCGCATTTTACAGTTTCAGAAACCAAAATTTCAAACTGGGGCGAAACTCTGGACTTCACGTCAGTGCTTTGGGTGACCAATTTTCTTTTCGATATTTCGCTAAAATTTTCTACGGTATCTATTGTCTTGGTAAAGCGATCTAGACAAAATTTCGCACGTATCTAGTTTGAATACATTATTCTTCATCTTTGTGCAAAATTTCATTCCAATCCAATCAGTAGTTTTGAAATTCTCAGGAAAATTCACGGAACCCCTAGGCTAATTTTGCTCATTGATGAACGTGGCCGCGACATTCGAGTTCCACACCTATTTTAAAAATTTCAAGTCCCTGGACCTTTCCGTACGAAAAATATGATTTTCTATGGTTCTGGTCATGCAATCTAGACGAAATATTCTCCATTGAAATACAAAATTTCGTCACGATCGAATACGTAGTTTTGAAATTATCAAAAAAACTAAATCACTAACGACTATATTTACGGAACCCCTTGTCTAAGTTTACTCAATGATAAACGTGACCGCGACATTCGAGATCCACACCTATGCTAAAAATTTTGCATGTAACTTCTTGAATTTCTGAATTCTTTGGAAAAATCTGGGTACTGAAGAATTGGTTCATTTGTTGAAAGATTCTTACAATATTCTACATAATTAATTAATTCTGGTGTATGTTTAATTTTTGCACCTTTTTTCAAACATAAAGTTAGTGGTTTAGTAATATTAGCAAAATCTCAAATGAATTTCCCATAGTAACCTACTGAACCTCGAAAACTTTTTATTTCTTTGGTGATACGTGGCAATGTGTATTTTTGAATCGCAAGTATTTTATCGGGATCTGGTTTCACTCAGTCCAGGGCAACTATAGTCCATTTAAGAATTATTGACATCGAAGCAGGCCATGAACGTCCAGTCGAGGCTTTATCTCTGGTTAGAAAAAAGTTACTGTTTTAATCATAGAAATAAAACATAAATATAACCTAGAAAAGTGTTCATTAAACGAATTATCGAATAATTATTAATTAAGCCGGAATATTTCGACTGCTATTGAAAAATGGGAATTCAGGTTCAACGTTATATATATTAAGAAATGGAACCCCCAAATAGAAAACTTGAACAGGAAACTCACCACCATAATCTAGACCCTCAATGGTATGAAATACCATATCCAACAAGATACATTGAAGCTCCTATACACAGCCAATTTTCAGTCAACCCTTTCATATGGCATTGTTTACTGGGGAAACAGTACATCGGAAAAAAATATTTAAAACACAAAAGCAAGCAATCCGAGCTATGTATAGAATGAAATATAGAGAGACTTGCAGAAGTGTTTTCAAAAGGAATAAAATCCTGACGTTAACAGCAATATATGTGCTGAAGTATGTTATCTTCCTACAAAGCCACAGTGAACTATTTGAACCGTTTCTGAACAACAACCAAACTAGGAAAATTGATCCTTATATATACCCGAGGTAACAATTGATACTACAACAATGTGAAATACATGTGCATGAAGATCTACGATGCGTTACCCAAACAGTTTCATTCGATATAATATCCCACCCGTCGTAGAATAAGGAGACAACTCAAAAATTGATTTTGTTGGGAAATCGTATTTGAAGTTTTGGTTTACCGAAGTTTTCGTTCTATACTTTTGTGTACTTACTCCATTTAACACGCTGAACATTCGTAATAACTGCAGCAATCCATTTGAACATTATAACTCTAGCACCCAATATTCAATAAATGCAATTTTTCCCATCGTGGTGGAATATTCTAATGTTTTTCCAAAAACTTTGAAATGTTACCTCTTTTCACGAACAGTCTCTTATGTGGCGGTGAGGCCAACTAGAGTTATTCTGATATTGCACGTAAGAAAATGGATACTTCCTGAGTTCAATACCGTCACTAACACAAAATGGACCTTTTTTGAGTTGTCTCCTTAGTCTACGACAGGTGCGATATATTACAGTGGAATCCGGTTATAACGACATTGAGGGGACCGTGAATATTAGGTCGTTATATCCGATGGTCGTTATATCCAAAAATTTGAATAGAGAACGCAGAAATAGGATTTATCTTTTTTTTTTATTTCAAAATGTACTGATTAAATGCTTCCTTCATTTTTTATTCATTTTTCCACATCCTTAAAATTGTAGAATGTGCAACGCCAAATTCCAAAGCCAACTGGGTATTACTTTCTCCATTTTCTATTCGAGCTACTATGGCTCCCTTCTCTCAAATTGAAAAATATTTTCTTTTCAATTTAGACGTTAAAGCCATTTTAGTGTAGTCAATCGCTCGATGAATGAACTGAAGTCAATCAATTAAGAACTGCAACTGCTTATGTCTTCACAACGTAACATAAAACGGGGATTCCCCTGCATCGCTCGAGTATTTCCGGAAGATCACGTGCCTGCAGCGACGAATTCTTAGTGGTACGTCGTTATAAACGGAAGAAATAGACAAACAGGTTGGAAAATTTTTGTCGCTATAAGCGACTTCGTCGTTATGAACGAAGTTACAACCGAATGGTTTAGTGTTGAATTACTTAGAATTCCAAACAATTGTCGATAATTTCGTCGTTATATACGGATTTTCGTTATAACCGGTGTCGTAATAAACGGCTTTTACTGTATTATTGAAATAAGAGAGAAACAAAAATTAAGAATCTATGTAGTATATGAAGAATTTTGACATGAAATTTGTACCGTAACTACCAATATATGAACCAATTTGTGAATTATTTATTGCTCCGTGTTGAATACTTTGAGAAAGTCAATTTTTATTTTCATTCATTTAAACTGTCCATGAATTATTGAAAATATTATAATTGATGAGCAATTTTACAATTATTCAGTATACCTTTGAATTTTGAACAACATAGCATGTGTTTAATTTCAGTACGAGCAAAGGAAATGTGTACAGGGTACCATACAGTATAAGTATAATAAATAAACTTAAAATATCTACAAATGATACATGAGCAAAGATGAAAATCTCATTGAAAACTTTGTTTCCAAGTATAAGTGTAGTGATTTGGATGTGTTTATTGAATAAGCTGACATAATCCTATTGATGGGCATCCTTTTGCAGGGAAGGTTTCAATTTTTTAATAACCCATTTATGAAATAATTCACCATTCATAGTAATCCTCATCTTTAATACCACTGTCAAGAATCAGATCACATCCAGGTAAAAATCCATCCATTGTTCCAGCATTCAAAAAAGTGCACCTTCTGCCTTTACCCTTGAATATATCGATTGAAATCTAGGTGCTCTTTGGTCAGTTCGAAAAGGATCGTTTTTAATTCTAGCAAAAACAAAGTCATTCAATGTCTCTTTGAAGGAATAATCATATTGCACAGGTTTTCTTCCACTTCTAATTCTAGCCTGTAATAACATGCTAATATTCTACGGACAGTGCTTGGTGAAATCTGAAAATTTAAGAGACATTGATCAATCAGAGTACACTTTGAGTAGGTGAATAACAGTTTACCTGAAACACTAGCGAAACTCTATTAATGCTAGCGGAAATATATGCCAAATCTTCGAAAAACTCGAAGTAACACCGACAAACTGCCTGGTGTTCTCTTGTTAGGCACGATGTATCCTGGTGAATTCCAGCCATTTTCATAGCATAAGACAAAAAATACTCAAATTCAAAGCTAATTTTTATAATTATTCACCAATAGCTTCAATAAAATCATCAAAGCAAGATCTCTATGGGTTATGTTAGGGTTATTCCGATACCAACCTGAATTCAGCAACCCAAAATATTACTGAATAGTCTATTACCAACTTAAATTCGATTTTTCAAAGCCTACCGAGATGTCAATAATTCGGAGTATATGTGCCCTAAGTATGCTTTTTCTCTCTTTGAAAATTCTAACTTGTCTAATTGAGTTTTGAGATTTGCATCTCCAAGTCTTTACTCAGATTAACGATGTTCTTTTGCACGGAAGTGGAAAAATTATTATATCAGACATACTAGTCCTCTAAGAACATTATCCATTACACGTTGAAAGGTAGAAGGAGAATTTTTTAAACCAAATGGCATTCTTAAAAATTCGTAATGCTCATTTTCCACGTTGAAAGCTGTTGCAATATTTTCCGGATTCATTTCAATTTGGTGAAAACCACTTGCCAAATCTAATCTGTCAGTAAGTGCTTGCTGCAAACTAACATAGTGTTTGTGTTACGTTTCCCAATTTTCAATTTCTGTCAATTTATGCGAATAAATTTCAGAAGAACTATGTGATGGAGCATTGAGGAACAGTGCACATTTTTCGTGATCTTATTTCCACATTACCTCTTACAATCCGCTGCATTTTCAGCTCGTATACAGTTTATTTGTAACAATTGTCCATAAATTATCACTAGTAATACCACTAGAGGCCAAATTATTTCCGGAAATTTTTTCGAGCTCATGAATATTTTGAAAATTATCCCGAGTCGAAGACGAATATTTTCTAAAAATATTCATGAGCGAGAAAAAATTTCCGGATTTAATTTGACCTCGTGTGGTATTCGGTGAGAAAATTCCACTCATGTGAACAAAAAAAAATTTGATTGTCATCGTCAGAATATTCTGTCATTATAAACGCCAGAAAAAATTTCCAGTATAATTCGCTGTTGGGTACCCACGAGGAAAAAATTTCCACTAAAATTCATCCGTTGCGATGGTGATCTGTCAGAAATACAAGTTCTTATTGGTTGAAAATCACATGTGTGGAATTTTCACTAGTAATACCACTAGAGGTCAAATTATCCCTCGTCTTCGACTCGGGATAATTTTAAAAATATTCATGAGCTCGAAAAAATTTCCGGGTTTAATTTGACCTCGTGTGGTATTCGGTAAGAAAATTCCACACCAAATGCGTTTATTTCCAACAACATCAATTTTCGTCTTCATCAAGTATTATATTCTGTCATTATAAACGTCAAAAAAATTTCCAGTATAATTCGCTATTGGGTACCTACCCACGACGAAAAAATTTCCACTAAAATTCATCCGTTGCGATGGTGATCTGTCAGAAATAGACGTTCTGATTGGTTAAAAATTACATGTGTGGAATTTTCATCTAAATACTTATATCACTTTCGATACATAAATGACTTAAAATCACACAAATATTTCACACTTTTCCCATATAAACACAAACACGTTAGTTTGTTGTTCACCTCTCGGGTATTTCAAACTATTATAAGTAGATCCTTGATTCTTCCCTATAGTCTATTACCAACTTAATTTCGATTTTCCAAGATGTCAATAATTCTTGAACGAAGAACGAAGTAAAACAAATTCGTATTCTATTTCAGAATTTTGTCGTGGATCAGAGGTAATAAATGATCAAAAGCCACTGACGGCATTCTACGAAAGTTTTGGAACTGACCACTATCTTTATTGAAGACAATATGGATATTTCGAAATTTACAAAACTCGGAGCATTTTTGAAGAGAAAAAAAACATTGTTATAAACCTAGAAAATTGAATGCTTTTGCCCGTGAAAAAAAGAATAGATTTTTTGTGGAGGCTGACGACAATAATTTTCTATTGAAGAAAGTAGTTATGATAATGGTAAATAGTGTTCTTCTCGCGAGTCAATTATGTAACATTTCATCGAGCACACCTATTTTGAAGCCGTAGAGGCTATGTGGCAAATGTGGCGCGCTCTAGGATTACCTTTGCTATGCAGGGATGCATTATAATTTAAAGCCTGAGAGCTTTTACTGTTCTCAAAGTCTTACAACCGAGAAAGCTTCTGTTTCAAGTGTGAATACATAAAGCTTACCTGAGGATACAAACTACATCACGATACACTTGCTACTTTTCAACTTAAATCTGAACTCCTCGTTCTGAGGCAGCCGCAATGAACATCACTTCTATCAAGCGGAAGAATCTTATATTGAATATTCGTTTATTTAAGAACTTATTGAGGATTTGGGTTTTTGTGCTATTTCTGAGCGCTCGTCCTACTAGCTAATGACAAATCCGTCGAAAAATTCAAGTCTGTCCGTCCGTGAGCACGAGAACTCTCGAACGGAACAGCCTAGAGTCTTGAATTTTTCAGTGTGGGTTCAGTTCCCAAATACCGCTATTAAGTTCGTTAATGGGCGAAATTCCATCAGGGATTCCGTAAATATGGCCGTTCGAAATTTTGTTTTTCTGTTTACTTCGAAACTTCAGATTCGATCGAGACGAAATTTTGAACACGAATGGAGAATGACGTGTTCAAGCCACAATTTTTTCAAGCCCATAGGCCTTTCTGTTCAAAAGTTATAATTTTATATAATTTCTCTGATTTTGGCATGTACCTCGAACACGTCATTCTCCATTTGAGTGCAAAATTTCATCTCGATTGAATCTTGAATCTGTAGTTTCGACATAATCAGGAGAACAAAATTTCGAACGACCATATTTACGGAACCCCTGGTGGAATTCTACCCATTAACGAACTCAACCGCGGCATTTGGGAACTGAACCCACAATGAAAATATCAAGACTCTAGGTTGTCATACATTCTCATTTATTTTCAAACTGCATGTCCTCATAGAAACATAAAGCAATCATCCCAGGAATCGCTGATAGAAACAGAAAGGAATCACGTTAGGGAATGCCACTAGAAACTGAAGCAATACGTATCTGTAATCTCCAATAAATACTTATGAATTCGTATACGGTTCTATACAGATTTGCGGTTTCACTATCTAATTTGGATCTCATAAGTTCTCTTAAACAGGGTACGGATTCGGTCGTGACGAAATTTTGTATACTAATGGAGAATGATATATTCAAGCTACATTTCTCCAGATCGTATGACCAAAACCATAGAAACCATAAAAAATAATAACTTTCGAACGGAAAGGCCTAGGGACTTGAAATTTTCAGGATAGGTGTGGATCTGGAATGTCGCGTTCACCAATGAGCAGAATTATACAAGGGGTTACGTAAATATGGTCGTTTGAAATTTAGTTTTCTCGATGATTTCCTAACTACGGATTTGATCGTGACAAAATTTTGTATTTTAATGGAGAATGATATACTAAAGCTACTTTTTGTCCAGATCTCATGATCTGTTAAATCTGAGAAAACCACAAAAAAGGTGGATAAAGAACATAACTTCTACTATTGTACCGGATAGAGTCTTGAATTTCTTGGCGCTGGGTCCTGAGTTCCCTATGGAAGCTCCGACGGGTGAGATATGGAAGTCTGGGCTTTTGGCGGATATGGAGAACATCATTGGCCTTGATTATACCACTGTCTAATGAGGAAAATAATATCAAACGTTACAAGAAAAAAAAAAGACGAAAAGCACTGCCGTGAAGTCAGGAGCTTTTGAGCGCTCGTTCATCCACCTTGTAGGTAGATTCGCATTCTCCAATTTTAGAAACCAATTGGAAATATTTTGACAACTGTCAAAGAATATTACAAACTAAGGCGAGAATCCAGACTTCACGTCAGTGCTTTAGGTAACCATTTTTTTCTCGATAATTCGCTAGAATTTTCTATGGTATACATACAATACATTATTCTTCATCTATGTGCGAAATTTCATTCCAATCCAATAGGTAGTTTCGGAATTATCAAAAAAATAGTTTGAACGGCCATATTCACGGAACACTAATCTAATTTTACTCATTGATGAACATGATCGCGAAATTCGCGATCCGATCCTACCCTGAAAATTTCAAGTCCCTAGGCTTTTTCGTTCCAAAGTATAATTTTCTATGGTTTCTATGGTTTTGATCAAGCGATCTCGAAAAAATGTAGCTCGAATATATCATTCCCAATTTAAATACAAAATTTCGTCACGATCAAATCCATAGTTTTGAAATTATCAAGAAAACTGAATTCCGAACGGCCATATTTACGGAACCCCAAGTCTAATTTTGCTCATTGATGAACGTGATCGCAACATTCAATATCCACACCTGTCCTGAAAATTTCATCCTAGGCCTTTCCATTACAAAGTTATAATTTTCTATGGTTTCTATAGCTCTGGTCATGCGAGCTGAACACATTTTGCATGTAGCTTGAATACGTCATTGTTAATTCGTGTTCAAAATTTCGTCTCGATCGAATCAGTAGTTTCGAAGTGATCAGGAGAAGAGGAGTCGATTGAGACCATTTTCGGCTCGAAATTCGAAAAATACAGACATCGTGACGTTATGATATAGCCCTCGTGTAAGTAGAACGAGCGCTCAAAAAAGTGGAAAATATCGATGTCTATCAGAGAGAATTTTATTTTTGTAAAAGATATCATAGAGATCATCCGGAATTACTTGCCTCACGGTCTGATAAAGGAAATGTGACGTTACTAATGGCAGAGTCCAATACATGGAGTTTTGTGATACCATCCTCCTGGAAGAGCACTATTGAAAAAGGCTGTCAACTATAGCCACACAGAATAAATGCAATGCCTTGATTTAGGAATTAGTAAATGGAGGTCATTCAACACAAGTCCAGGGTAAACGCCTATTTAATTATAATTCCGTTCTCGCTAAATTCTATGCTTTACCTAATGTTCATAAACCAACCATTTCTATTAGACCGATTATATCATCAATCAATTCGCCTTCCTCTAAGCTTTCGATGTATATATCTTGACAAGCTGGTATCATGTCCAGGATACATTTTCTTTTGCTGAGTTTGTCAGCGACTTTCAGAACCTAGTGACTATGTTCTTGTTAGCTTGGACGTTGAATCTTTGTTCAGCAAGATTCCGGTAGAGTTGGCAGTTTCTGCAATTGAAAAAAGTAGTAGCGATAAGGATTTGTTTGTAAAAATTATGCGGTTATTTTTCTCTTCCAGTTTTTTGAGCGCTCGTTCTACTTACACGAGGCTATATCATTTCGTCACGATGTCTGTATTTTTCGAATTTTGAGACGAAAATGGTCTCAATCGATAGAGTTTGGCTCACTGATGACGAATCCGTCGAAAAATTCGAGTCTGTCCGTCCGTCCTGTCGTCCGTATACACGATAACTCTCGAACGGAATGACCTTGGAACTTGGGATTTTTAGGGTAGGTTCGAATCTCGAATGCCGCGGTTGAGTTCGTTATTGGGCAAAATTCACCCAGGGGTTCCGTAAATATGGCCGCTCGAAATTTTGTTTTTCTGATAACTTCGAAACTAAAGATCGAGGTGAAATTTTGCACTTAGATGGAGAATTACGTGTTCAAGCTACATGCAAAATTTTGTTTAGCTCGCATGACCAGAACCATAGAAACCATAGAAAATTATAACTTTGTAATGGAGAGGCCTAGGGACTTGAAATTTTCAGGATAGGTGTGGATCTCGAATGTTACGGTCACGTTCATTCAATGAGCAAAATTAGATTTGGGGTTCCGTAAATATAGCCGTTCGAAATTCAGTTTTTCAATTTCAAAACTATGGATTCGATCGTGACGAAATTTTGTATTTAAATTTTGAATGATATATTCGAGCTTCATTTTTCTCCAGATCGAATGATCAGAACCATAGGAACCATAGAAAATTATAACTTTCGAAGGGAGCGGCCTAGGGACTTGAAATTTTCAGGGTAGGTTCGGATCGCGAATTTCGCGATCATGTTCATCAATGAGCAAAATTAGACTAGGGGTTCCGTAAATATGGTCGTTCAAACTATTTTTTTCCTGATAATTTCGAAACTTTCTATTGGATTAGAATGAAATTTCGCACATAGATGAAGAATAATTTATTCAAACTACGATTTTGTCCAGATCGCATCACCAAGACCATAGATACCATAGAAAATTCTAGCGGATTATCGAAAAAAAAATTGGCCACCTAAAGCACTGACGTAAAGTCTGGATTTTCGCCTTAGTTTGAAATATTCTTTGACAGTTGTCAAAATCTTTCCAATTGGTTTCTAAAACTGGAGGATGCGAATCTACCTACAAGGTGAATGAACGAGCGCTCAAAAGCTTCTGACTTCACGGCAGTACTTTTTTTATTTTTGATAGCAGTTTTCATGGACAGGTACTTGGTTCCCTGAAGGGTTCCAATTTCAGTCCCCCCATTGCTGAGATTTTGACGGATTTTCTCTTGGACTGCATCCTCGCAGACCTTCCCTTTGATATCCCCCTGATAAAAAAATTTGTTGATGACCTTATATGTTTTTCCTGAAGATCAGGTAGCAAACACTCTTTATAAATTCAATGAACAGCATCAGTGCATTCAATTAACACTTGAGGAAGAAACATGTAGAAGTGTTCAATTTTTGGATACAAAGCTTATGAGAACGTCGGAAAATAGATTAATTTTGGATTGGTAGAGAAAACCAACTTCGTCGGAAAGATATCTCAATTACATTTCCAAACATTCAAACAGACAAAAATCAAATATGGTAGCGTAAAGTGGGGTGAGATGACCAGCCGGGAGAGATGGCCAGAAGCTAAATCTCCTTAACGCGTCGTTCTATGGCGCTGCTTGTCCTCCCCAGCGATCTTCGACTATGTGTGAGCAGGGCCCTTGTGTTTTGGAATACGTCAAGGTGATATTAGAGCAGTCAAAAAATGAAAATACTAGCGCGTCCTTGTGAAATTATTTAATGGTTTCTTACTTTCTACTACTGTGATTGGGCGAAAGTATATTTATCGGTGATTTCGACGTATTGGGTGATTACGATGTTCATTCTACAAGTTTTACCTCCAAAACTTGTTAAAAGAATGCAGTGAATTATTTTTTTCACGTGGCCATTTCTTCCTAGCATTCGGGAGAGATGGCCACCAAACTGTAGGAATAGATGGCCATTTAGTTTTCATGTCTATTTCTTTAAAGTTTGTCGTCTCTTCTTGTTTACTGCGCAAAAATGCCAACGAAGTATAACAGGAAGATTTCAAATCATAGAAACTATACTTCAAAAGAAAATCGAAGGCTAGAAATAGAAGCCCTGGGAAGAAGGTGAAAAAAAGACCTGTAAAGAAAACCAAACAAGAAAGAAGGGCGCTCCAACCATACGGCGAAATAACCCCACCGAACTGGGATAGATGGCCACATAACACTTATAAGTATATATGATAAAACGAAAATTCTAAAAGTATTTTGACACTATTTATTTACCTACCTGTTTGGATGATACTCAAGCTGTTGAAATAAAAATATGATATAATCCTAAACATTAAAAAAAACTTGCAGGCGCATACTACAAAACGGTGGCCATCTCACCCGACTTTACTATATTAGGTTTGAAGAACCGCATACTGAGAGTTGTCCATCCCACCCTGAGACAAAAAAATCTTCAAATGTTGCCTCAGTTAATGTTAGAGAACGGTTGCCCCAGGGGAATGTTGACCAGGTTGATTGACTCTTTCTGAACGGCCACAAACCACAGACAGTAATGCTGACACCATAGTGAACGGCCAGGATCTTTGGTTTATGCCTCTATCCCCTCAATCAGCGATATGACTTATGCTTTGGTTAATCTCTTAAAGACGAATACATTGAGAATAGTACCAAGAAAAAATTTAAGGTATTGTACAGTCGTAAGAAGGACAGATTGAACGTTGGCAGTCTGGTGAATGCTCTATGAGCAGAGAAGTTTACTTAGGACAGTCGTCTCAGCAACTAAAGAGAAGGATTGCCTAGCATTAAAGTTATATAAAAAATCCTTGTAAGATGTGTGCCCTCGCTAACCACACCAGGAGTAGAAATCACCCCATGGATTATCAGTCAACTAAAGTCCTGGAGAGTGAAGCAAGTGTTAGTAAAAGGTGTTTCTTGGAGATGTACGATATTAATTTTTGACATCTGACAGTGAGGCGAATCTACAATAACAGAAGTCAAAATAATTGAGCTTCTTTAGTTTCTTTCTTGTGTTTTCATGAATTTCAACTAAAAAATTCAGTGAGTGAATTACTGGGACCAAATGTTGAATATCTGACTCGACTATGTTTGGTCGATGGTTGAAAGTGTCTAGTCAAGCTTCTATGACCTCTGTAATTTAACCCCATATCTGTAAACATCATGATTGACAAATAAATGTGCTCTACTTCTGGACTTCCGCTTTTCCGTACTTTCTGAAAAACCCTGTTTATTCGGTGCATCATTTTCTATGGTTCATTTAGTTTGTTCTAGTCAACTCTGACAGAACTCGCGTTCCGAAATTACTGACCAGTACTGGCGACAGCCAGTAATTACGGAACGCTTGTCAGTAAATTTTGAAACGTCAAAACTGACGTTTAGTCGCGGCAAAAATTGACGAGCTGAAATTTTAGCGAGACTAGCGAGAGTTTCGAAGGAAATATGGAGAATTTCATAGGAGCGTTGGTGGACGATTTATTTGATTCTTCAACTGAGTAATCGATCAGTAGCAGTAGCAATGGGGAAGACCAAGATTTCGTAATTTGTTCAGCAGAAATTTATTTCTACTATAAAAACATGCGAGGTCAGATTATCCCTCTTCCAAGAATTCAAAATCATCTAGGTTTAGTGCAAAATTATTCACCTAGTTTATTTAAATCTCATTTCAGTTAGTATTGCATAAAGCTTATTTATATCTGTCCTGTCCTATATAAAGAGCAATGAAACTTTTCGAGTATAAATTATGAATTACCTTTTAGACACATTCTAACATTTGTAGTGTCTTACCTGATAGGTACATTTAATTATGTATTTGGTAACAATTTTGAAAACTGAGCTACACGAGGAAGTAGATTCAGCTGGTAGACCAGAATAACCTTTACCAATTGCTTATTGCCCTGTGGTACAAATTATTAAATGGCCAAAAGGTGAAGAAGTCAATTCAATCTGGAATGGCTTCAGAAGTAAATGGCCAATAAGCCAAATTCTAGGTGCCATAGACGAATGTCCCATTGAAATTAGAAAACCTTCTGAAGATGGCGATTCATTCATGAATAGACATCATAAGTATTCTATACAGTTACAGTTAAAATCATTACCTCGAAAGGTTATGGTATTGCATATTCCATTCTTATTGTAGTCGATTCACCCATGTGTATTTGGGTAATTGTGGATCAGTGAATGATCAAAGAGTTTTCAGACTTTCTGAATTAAATGGCTTTTTATTGAATCCAGAGAGGTATTTTCCACAGAATTCAAATTTTATAGGAGTCGGTGCCTAAAATATTTATGAACACGTAATGGTTCCCTATGGGGATAATGGGTATTTAACTTCACAGCAAATCTACTTCAACCAACATCTTTCGTCTATTAGTACCGAGATTAGTACCATCATTGAAAGAACTCTCGGATTGTTGAAAAATAGATTTCAGAGTTTACCCTATTGCTGTCCACTAACAGATATCCAATTTATTCCAAAATTTATAATGGCTTGTTGTGTTATTCATAATATTTGTGAAATGGGAGGTGATTTTTAATCGATCTAGAATTAAATAATCCAGAACGTCATACAGAGGAAAGTAATGTCGAACGTAATATACATAATAATCCACATACAGTTAATGGGATAAACGAAAGGCTTCAAATAACACGAGATATCAGGCCAGGTGAAATATAAAGATTGTATTAATTTGTTACTAGGTTTTCTTTCAAACAATTCTTCTATGAAAATGATTCAAATCAAAATATTCACGTAACCCCACTTTTTTGACGCACTGGCGCTCACACATCCTTTTTCTGGCAGTAGCCAACAGTAGATTTTTAGCCTCGCACAAGGTACATTGAAAGATGGCGGGAAAACGATGCCAGTTAAAAACTGTAATTTCGGAATGCGAAGTAGCCAATAGCAGATTTTTAGCCTCGCACAGGGTACATTGACAGATGGCGGGAAAACGATGCCAGTAAACTTCAGTAATTTCGGAACGGGTACCAGTACTGGCCAGTACTGGTCAGTAATTTCGGAACGCGAGTAGAGTGTCCATCTTTTCAAACCTCAAATAGGAATAAGTGTCAGTACATTGTCAGTCCGAGACAAAATTTAGGAGTGATTTTTTTTTCAAAATTCGTCGTATTTATGATCATTAAAATTTTCTTATAATGTGGAATGATATGTGTCTGGCCTACGGAAGCTTTGAGGAAGTGTACCAGAATGAGGTGGATGGAAGACTCCTGTCATGCTCATCGACTCCAAAGTGAGTAGTAGCTATTGTTTCCGTTCCCAACAGACTGTCTCTAATGATGAGAGTAGAGTCGTTAAGGACAAAGATTCCTAGCATTTCTCGACATATCCACCCATATCCCCTTCCTTTTTTTTGTAACTGGTGATCAGTAGTGAATCTCAATTTTATGTAATATCATATTTCTTCTGAATCCGAATTGATAACTCTCGAATGGAAAGACCTAGAAACTTGAAATGTTCGTGGGTTCGAATCTCGAATGCCGCGGTTGAGTTCGTTATTGGGAAAAATTCGCGCAGGGGTTCCGTAAATATGGCCGTTGAAACTATTGTTCTCCTGGTTTCTTCGAAACTGCTGATTCGATCGAATTGAAAAATTTTGTCTAGATCGCAAGACCAGAGAACCAGAGAACCATAGATAATTATAAGTTTCGAACGGAAAGGCCAAGAGACTTGAAATTTTCAGGGTAGGCTTGAATCGTGAATGTCGCGGTAACGTTCATCAATGAGCAAAATTAGACTAGGGGTTCCGTAAATATGGTCGTTTGAAATTTAGTTTTCTGAATCATTTCAAAACAACGGATTCGATCGTGACGAAATTTTGTATTTTAATGGAGAATGAAATATTCAAGCTACATTCTGTCCAGATCGCATCAACAGAACCATAGAAACCATATAAAATTATAACTTTAACGGAAAGGACTAGGGACTAGAAATTTACAGGATAGGTGTGGATCTCGAATGTCGCGGTCAAGCATATTAATGAGCAAAATTAAAATAGGGGTTCCTCAAATAATATGGCCTTTCAACATTTATTTTTCCTGATAATTTAGAAAATACTGATTGGATTGGAATGAAATTTTGCCCATAGATGAAGAAGATAGCGACTTATCGAAAACAAAATTGGTCACTTAGCACTGACGTGAAGTCTGGAGTTTTGCTTTAGTCTCAAATTTTTCTGACAGCTGTCAAGTATTTCTTCAATTGATTTCTAGAACTGGAAAATGAGAATATACCTACAAGGTGGATGTACAAGCGTTCAAAAGCTCCTGACTTCACGGCAGTGCTTTTTATATTTTTTGCGAACGTCTTTCAACAATTTTTCCGAGTGCTGATAGTGGACTTATCGACCTGTAGTTTTGTGGGAATTTCATATCTTTTCCTGGCTTATTAAACACAATTACTTCTGGTGTTTTCCATCTTTTCGGATAGTATTCTGTTCTCATCCCTGCGTTGGCTATATTGTTCAGCACCTCTATACCTTTTCTAGGCATTTTCCGGAACATGGAGTTTGTTACTTTGTCTTTCCCTGGAGCTTTCCTGTTTTTCAATTTCTTGATGATTTTTTTTAATCTCCGTTGGTGTTGTTGGATTTGAGATGGTATCGCCCTTCGGAGCTTCAAACATCAATTCTCCATTTCCTTCGACTTCTTCTTCCAAGTCTTCATTGTCTCTCTGCTTTTGCACGTCGCCGGACCGACATCGTTCGAGGATCTCCGTATGTTTAACGGGGTAACGTATCCTACGTTTCGAGAGGCTGTACGGGCTAGAGACCTGATCGCTTCCGACCTCACATGGATCCGAACAATGGAACATGCCGCCCTGGTAGATATGCCAGGATGTATGCGAAAACTGTTCGCGTACTTGCTCTGCTTCTGCGAGGTCGGCGACCCGCTCTCTCTCTGGACATCCTTTAAACCTTACATGTACGAGGATTATCGAAAGAAGGGAATCTCTGAAAGTAATTCAGAAGATCGCGCTCTGCACAGAATCGAAAGCACCTTACGGTTTCTTGGCAAGTCTCTGAGGGACTTTGGGCTTCCGGAACCCAGCAACGATCCGACGGTTATCGGCGACATCGACGAAGACGATCAGAGTGTGGCGCCGGATTCCACGGCTCTGAATCCCGCACTGTTGAACCCGGAACAGCGTAGTGCATTCGATCGGGTCATCGGGGCTTTAGAGTCAAAGGGGATGATCGACGGGTATTTCTACCTTCAGGGAAGCGGTGGTACCGGAAAAACCCACCTGTACAACTCCATTTTGGAATACTGCGAACAACGGCGCATTCCAAACGTCGCGGTCGCCTTCACCGGGATTGCCGCCTTATTGCTCAGGAACGGGAGGACCGTCCACTCCACGTTCAGACTTCCTCTGAACCTGGACGCCAATTCACGTTCCTCGATAACCGCGCAATCCGAAGAGGCCGCTCACTTGAGAAGTCTACGTCTTATAATCTGGGACGAGGTGTCGATGGCCAGCTACCATGTCATAGACGCGGTAGACGGACTTCTTCGGGACGTGTGCAGCGATCCCCGTCCTTTCGGTGGTAAGTGCGTACTGCTCGGAGGAGACGTGAAACAGTTACTTCCTGTAGCTCCTGGTCGCGTTCGGCAGGTCGAACTCTTCTTCTCGAATTGTCAGGCGTGGAGTCGCTTCCAAGTGCATCGTCTCTCGACCAATATGCGCGCTATTATCGGTGGGGATGACTTCATAAGCTGGCTCGAACAACTTGGCCGCGGAGCCATCAACGAGAAACTCGCGGTCGGCTCGAAGGGCTCCGTCGAAGGCGATTTCGTTTGTCTACCGGAGCGCTGTTTGACGAACGACGTCGTTGGTGAGATATACGGACAGCTGGACCTCTTAACAACGCAGCAACTCGCCGAGCGAGCGATACTGTGCCCTAGGAACGACCATTGCAATCAACCCAATGACAGGATTCTCGGACAGTTTCCCGGATCGCTTACTATTGTCCTCAGTAACGATAGCGTGGCCTCAGGTGACGAAGATGAGATTGCGAACTTTCCCGAAGAGTATCTTAACAGCATAACACCCAGCGGAATGCCTCTACACCAGTTAAAAATCAAAGTCGGCGTACCGGTCATTCTTCTTAGAAACTTATCTTTAGCAGATGGGTTGATAAACGGTACCCGACTCCTGGTGTTGGCTGTGACGGATATGTTATTGACAGCGCAGATCGTCACTGGCCGATTTTTCGGAAGAACAGTACTTATTCCAAAGATGGATCTGACTTCTTCCGACAACGACGGGCCTTTTAAACTGAAACGACGACAATTCCCGGTGAAAGTTTGCTTTGCCCTCACTATAAACAAAGCACAGGGTCAAACATTCGAACGCGTCGGCATCTTTCTCGCGAATCCCGTCTTTGCCCACGGGCAACTCTACGTCGCGTTCTCGAGGGCTCGCTCATGGGACGCCGTTAAAGTCCAAGTGGTTACGGCGCGGAATCAGGGGAAATTGCTGAGGTCCACGGACAAAATATATACTAAAAACATAGTGTATGGCAACATTCTAAATTTAATCGAAAAGTAAAAACCTTCTTTAGATTCATTCATCAGATCAATCCATCGATTTTCGGAATTATAAGGAGTAGATATCAACAACAAACCATTCTTTCCAAATTCGTTTTCAAATTTTCCGTTAATTCCCTCATTTTGCTGATTGCAATACGTTCTTTGGTCCGCTGTTCGCTTCGCCGTCGTAGCCTAATGCCATAGGACTTTATGCGATCGAAGTTTCGGGTCTTCATTGTTGACATGCAAAAAAGAGTAGCGACGGAAAAATGAATTGCCAGAGATGACTCCGCATATGCCAGATAGGCTCTTCTTTCGACCTACATTTTTGAACGACGACGTAAGTAAATTTCCCGAAATTATCTCTTCGATTCGACTGAATTTATTTTCGGCCTTCCACAGTCAACAGCCGAAACGACGAGGATGCCAGAGCCGCGAAGACGTCAACAATACCTCATCGGACTTTTCCCCTATCCAAAGGAAAACAATTAACATAAAAATATTCAATAAACGTCTATTTGTCCGTCATTTCATCAAAAATTGTTTTATTTATTCTAGAAATTGTTCAGGTACCTACATATATATATAAATTTTTGTGTTGAAATACGATGTTTTTTTTACTCTCAAAATCACATACAATATTCAATATATTGATCTAACTACTATGTGGATTACTATGCGAATTGAATTTTCATTCTGAATGAATATAATACTTATAATAAATATTGTTTCATTTTATTATTTTCGATAACAAAATATATATTTTTTTCGAGAAATTAGTGTATCTGTATCAACGTCACAAAAATGAAGTTTATCTATCTCAATTTTCCTTATTATGCATCCATAATAGAAATGGAAAAATAATCATACCTTCAATGTGATCCTATTAAAATTACCCTTTCGGTGGATTTATTTATTTTGTGGTTTTACTTGCTTTTGATTCTATTTATTATGTGGATCTACTTGATATATTGATCTACCTTCTATGTGTATCTACTGGTTTACTAGTTGCTTTTAAGGTTCCATCACGTGCACGCTTCGGGGCTGGCCTTTCGATTCTTCTAGTAGTTTCCTCGTAATCTTCTTTTATTATGACAAATTACCAACCATTTGGCCATAATCCATTTTCAATATACAGGGTGTTTCCTGAGTGGTTGGCTATACTCTAGTGGTGAATGCAGGTCATCCAGGCCTTTCAGAAAAGTTGCTTGTTTTGTGTCCTAAGGCTATTAGTTCAGGAGATACAGGGTGATTTATGTATTTTGGCAAGAATTTTCGATTGCCATGACTTTGGGAAGTGTGGTCCGATTTAGATCAAATTTCATGGGTTTGTTGACTTTAGGAATTCCTTTCGAAGGGCTCACAAAATATCAATATCGGGGTTTATCTTTCAAGCCTGGATGACCTGCATTCACCACTACAGTAGGGCCAACCACTCAGGAAACACCCTGTATAATAATGAAAAATAGGTGTGTACGTAAATGGATTGTTTATTCTTACTATTAACTCTACATGTTTCGCCCTACCAGGGCATCTTCAGGAGTTCTGCAATTTTGGAAATAATCCTATAATATGCAATAGGAATATATGAAAAACCTTACTCGTGCAAATTTACAGACTTGTTGCAACATTAAATCTCCGATCTCTAATCTAATTGAGTTGAATCTTCTATCTAAACTATCAAAAATCTTATATAACTCCCCGTTTTGGGTAAAATATATGAAAAAATCATCAGAGAAATATTGAATAAAAACACTGAAAAAAAAATACCAATCACTCAGTTCGGATTTCAAAGCGGAAAATCGACCATTCATCCACTCAGCATCATGGTATATTGGTATCGAACACTCAGAATGCCATGAGGAAAGAATATAATACAGCAGCAGTTAGCCTAGATATAAACAAAGCCTTTGATAGTGTATGGCACAAGGGTCTTTCATTCAAACTACACCTGCTCAAGATACCTAGAGCCCTTTTGCTCATAATTAAAAACTTCTTAGAAAACAGGAGACCACGTGTCAGAATGAATAATACAACATCTTACGCATTCACCCCAAAACAGGCCACACCACAAGGATCACCATTGTCACCTATCCTTTAAAACATCTACTGTGGAGATATATTTGAGCCGGGAACAATCATGAACAAGCAGTATGTCCTCCAATATGCAGATGACACCCTGATCATGTCACATGACGAAAATTTGAAAAAATGCATCAATAACTCACAAGAGCTAATGGATAAGATCGAGTAGTGGTTCCGCATCTGGCGACTAAAGCCCAACCCACAAAAGTCACAATTCATAATATTCGGCCATAATCCTTCACCAAGTTCCCCAACAGTTGAAGTTTGTGAACAAGACTACCCAACAATACATCAAATACTTAAGCGTACACATAGATCAAAAACTGAACTTCAATCCACATACCAACCTGATGAAGAAGAAATCAATATCACGTGCAAAGTACGTCTCGAAATTGGTCATAAGAAACCGAGGTCTTTCACTGAAAAATGCAAAGAAAATTTACACGTCGATTTGCAGACCATTACTTGAATATGCCAATCCAATTCTGATAAATTGTAGAAACTCAGCTATTAAAAACTTGGAAGTAGCAGAGTGGAAAGCCGTTTGAGACACCCCATGAATAGACTGTATAACCCACCCAACCATTTGATGTACACATTGACAGACATCGAACCTATCTCAACCAGATTTCAAAAACTAAACAAGAAATTCTATAGCAGACTGCAAAACATGGCAGATGTAATGCAGCTCTATCATGATGATGAGCATGCCAGGAAGACAAGGAAATTCCCCACAGCAACACTCATCCAAAGATTGAGAGGAGTGTAAAATATAATCATTTAAATGCTATTATTATTGTTAATATTTTTTGTTTGAATAGAACAGGATGTATGTTGATTGTACTGAGCTGAAGGACCTAGGGTCGATGGCTCTTGGCTTTTAATTCAATAAAGAACATTTTCTCTCTCTCTCTCTCTCTTTTTCATATAACAACGTCAATAATTCCAAATATTCTATTCTGAAAAGAGAACGTCAAATTTTTTCAGTTTCACATACAGGTAGATATTGACATGACAATCGACGTACAAGGCGGGTGCGTTCCGATTGTCTCGAATACGCACATGATCATATTAAACTCTTGAAAATAGAGTGATAGCTCAGGTGGGAATCTACTTGGGTGTTCGAACATTTATCCTGATTTGTCTTCAGATTTTTTGTTATTTCATAGATTTCCATCAGATCCAATCTATTGACCTTGTCCAAATTATGTAGGAGGGTGACATTTTCATCTTTTTAGGTGTCGTCCAAATGAGCTTTTGTCATTATAATTTCTGATATGTTCTGATCTCGTATCTTTGTACTCAGGGCTCTAAATGTTTTCCTATGTAAAACTCATCACGTTTTACAATTCAACCTGTACACACCGTTCTCCTCAAGTATTGGGGTTCTATCTTTGCAATTCAGTAAATCATTATGAAGACAGTGGTTGGCCTTAAACACAACTTCTATGTTGTATTTTCTGAAAGTCTTGGCTATGGGGTAGCACATCTTTCCATAGAAAGGTAGCGAGAATCTCTTCATGACTCGTCTCCCATCCAAAGAGGTTGGATCAACTAATGTTGTTTTGTTGTGCAAGTTGATAAATTTTTTCATTAGTAGTTTGTCTACCAAACTTGAATTGTAATTATTTTTTATGAGCGATGTATTTAATAGTTTCCAACTCTTTATAAATTGCTCCTACCTACTTAATGGTGAAGGAGTCTGTGTATGTAAGTGTTCAAGGCAGCAAATTTATGGCATGCCGGATGGTTTGAGGTTTCATTGATGATTGCAACTGTTTGAGGTTCCTTCCTGTATATTTCTATGGATATGCTATTGTACTCTAAGGTAAGTGTCAAGTCCAGAAAGTTGATCCGGTTGGAGCCTATTTACAATGTGAACTGAATATCTCTGTGTGTAATGAGTTGAACAACTCCAGTAACACCCACACAAGGTCTGTGCTACCAGTAAATATTATTATTCTTTTATTATGGTTTCTAATTTTTCAACTTCAGGGGTCCTTATCTGTGGAATTTCAGTAATTTTCTCCTGGAGTATTTCACTGTATTTTTGCTAGTCTGTGAAGTCTTTCGTTTGAAGTTCTTCTGTTATCAGTCTTCGTCCCAGTCCTAGTTCTATTGGGTTGTGGTCTGATGTGCCCTCTTCTATAGTACGTGTAAAATGGGGCGGTTGGAAACTGTGTGGTGAAAAGAAACAAAGAGTGAGTTTTGTTATAATTCCGTACTCTAATGCCATTTTATTTCTGACGGAACAAAGGACGCCAAGCGATTTCCAAGAGCGTAACCAACGAACTATAAGAAAACCAAAGTTTCGAAGAGTAGGTAAAACTGCCCAAATGAGAACAAGATTCAGTTGTTCATTCTGAAGTGAATTTTTGGTAAGGAATTAACTTCGCCTGGGAGGTTTTGAAAAACATAGGTTTCTGTGTCAATTTTTCTGTTAGTTGTAGAAAAAAGCATAGTGTTCCTGTGAGTATAATTATTTTTCGTGATAATACCAGTAAAGAAGAAAATTACTTGTTTGCGGACTGTGACCAATTTGGGGTTATAGTTATAGTTATAGTTAGGGAGGGGGTTACATTTCACTGCGATCTCAAGGTCTATTGTGCCCCCCATCAGAGCTGTATTCGCAAATGCGCGACCTACAGCTCGCCTTCCAGCTCCAGAGCTTCAATTAACTCCTGTATCTGAGAGGGCTTCAAGGAGGTTAGATCCTCATTCCTCCTGTCATTCCCTTGTCCGAGACATTCTTTGCGCTGGTTTGCGATGGTGAGGCATTCTGTAACCAGGTGAACAGGAGTCTCCTCCTCTTCACCACAGAATCTACACTCGTCTGTTTCTGTTAAGCTCATTCTCATCATATGCTTCCTAAGGCGACAATGTCCTGTGAGGAAGCCAGTGAGTAGGCGTAACTTGTTCTTACTGAGATCCAATTACTTTTTGGATCTTGAACTTTCAAAGTTCTGAATGAACTTTTTGGAGTGATCCATTCCTGGAAGGTTCCTCCAGAGTGCTTCTCTTTCAGTCTCTTCCTTCTCCAGAAACTATTTCTTATAGGTGCATTTACCTTTGCCACAGAAAGGTTCTGGGCCAGTAAGTGGCGTTTGTGCTCCCTTTCTGGCAAGTGTATTGGCCTCTTCGTTTCCTTTCATGCCTGAGTGACCAGGAACCCAGACTAAAGAGACCTCATTTGCCTTGCCTACTTCATTAAGTTTCCTCCGGCACTCCCATATCAGCTTTGAGTCGATGATGTAGGAGTTCAGTGCTTCGATAGCAGCTTGACTATCAGAATGGATCAGATTGTCACGCCCTTGATAGTTTCTTTCCAGGTTTATATCTATGCATCTTTCGATTGCAAGTATTTCTGCCTGGAAGGACCGCCGTGAAGACAGCGGCTAAACTTGGCAGACCAAATCTCCGGAAATACCCGATCGACCAGTGGCGTGCCGAACAAATATTTCTATGGACTATTACGATAATTATAAGTTCTTTTTCGGGACTAATGGAAATAATAAATTAATCATTTACCAAGATAACATGTTACATGAAATACAAATGGAAATTGTTTATAATGGTAAATAATAGAAGAAATGTTAAACCGAGTGGCCGATTCTTACACAGCTCGACATTTGAAAAATTCTTTTCATATAGAAGCCGTGGTTCTAGCATAACCAGATTTTCACAGGATTTCACAGGTTTCTTATTGCAATACTAGTATTTCGTGAAAAAATGGTTTACTTCTCTTGGGATCCAGGGGTTGAAATTTGAACCCTTAAATTTCAAAAACTAGTTTTATATAGAAGCCTTCAGTAGATAGGCTATGAGAGTTCCAGGCCAATTTTGATCATTTTACATGTAATTTCCCATAAGAAAAAAGCCACTCGATTTTGGAGAAAATGATACCACTTTTGACCTTTCTATTTTTTTCTAAGTCCCATCAGGGTTGGTAGGTTCAGAGTAGGAGGTTGAGAGGAAGGAGGGTCCAGAGTAGGAGGGTGAGGGGTCCAGAGTAGGAGGCTGAAGAATAGGAGAGTGAGCGAGAGTGACGTCAAAACTTTTTATATTTCCATTAGGGATCGAACCCGGGATTCCTAGCTGTGAAACAAGCACTCTAACCATGCAGCTATCCAAGGTATTGGGTGTGAGTGTAGAAATGTTGTATAGAAGCGATTAGTTGCGGGTGTGAATAAACGTGGAAATTACTCCAAGTCCTATTCTATTATATCTTCACAGGATGTTTCTGATTGCAATACTAGTATATCGTGAAAAAATAGTTGACTTCTCTTGGGATCCCGGGGTTGAAATTTCAACCCTTAAATTTCAAAAATTAGTTTTATATAGAAGCCTTCGTTCTAGCATTACCAGATTCTCACAGGATGTTTCTATTGCAATACTATTATTTCGTGAAAAAATAGTTGTTTTCTCTTGGGATCCAGGGGTTGAAATTTCAAAAATTAATTTCATATCTGACCGAAGAACTGCAGTTATTCACTACTATAATTACGTTTTCAGTAGACTAAATTTTGCCTCCTGTGTATGGAATCCCAATTACGGCGTATATATAAACCGTCTCGAGAAAATTCAAAGAAGGTTTCTCCGCACTTTAGGGTACCGATACAACTTGAGTCTGACTCGGGGAGATCCCAGGAACTACTCCACTAGATTGAAGTACTTTAATATGATAAGCCTCGGTGATCGCAGAGTTGTTGGCGATGTTGTTTTTATCTCTAAGTTATTGAGCAATCGTGGGGACTCTCAAGACATCACTGGGTTGATTAACTTGCATGCACCAATTCGAAGATCTAGGTGGCCGGAAACCTTCTATTTACCACTAGCGCACTCCAACAGCGCGAAAAATTCCCCTATTTCCAGGATGCTACGTCACTGCAATAATCTAAAAGATCAAATCGATGTATTTTCCCAAAGCGAGAAAACCTTGAAAAATTCACTCAAAAGGTATTTTCTTTCCCGCTGTTGAATTGCCTCACCTCTGGCTCTATATCTGTTATTTTTTTTCTTCCAATTGTCAACTTGTTATTAGGTATATATGGTAGGTATTAGAAATAAGGCACTTTTGTTAATTTTTTGTATTTTTAATTTGTGAACACTGTTTTGGGTATTGGGTTACCTGTTTGTGTTCCTTGTGAATAAATAAATAAATAAATATCGAAGCCTTCGTTCTAGCATCACCAGATTTTTTACAGGATGTTTCTAATTGCAATACTAGTATATCGTGAAAAAATGGTTGAATTCTCTTAGGATCCAGGGGTTGAAATTTCAACCCTTAAATTTCAAAAATTTGTTTTATATAGAAGCCTTCGTTCTAGCATCACCAGATTTTCATAGGATGTTTTTTATTGCAATACTAGTATATCGTGAAAAAATGGTTGACTCCTCTTGGGATCCAGGGGTTGAAATTTCAACACTTAAATTTCCAAAATTAGTATTATATAGAAGCCTTTGTTCTAGCATCACCAGATTCTTACAGGATGTTTTTTATTGCAATACTAGTATATCGTGAAAAAATGGTTGACTTCTCCTGGGATCCAGGGGTTGAAATTTCAACCCTCAAACTTCAAAAATTAATTTATTATAGAAGCCTTCGTTCTAGCATCACCAGATTTTCACAGGATGTTTTTTATTGCAATACTATTATTTCGTGAGAAAATGGTTGACTTCTCTTGGGATCCAGGGGTTAAAATTTCAACCCTTCAATTTCAAAAATTAGTTTTATATAGCCTTCGTTCTGGCATCACCAGATTTTCACAGCATGTTTCTTATTGCAATACTAGTATTTCGTGAAAAAATGTTTGACTTCTCTTGGGATCCGGGGGTTGAAATTTCAACCCTTAAATTTCAAAAATTTTTTACATATAGAAGCCTTCGTTCTAGCATCACCAGATTTTCAAAGGATGTTTCTTGTTGCAATACTAGTATTTCGTGAAAAAATGGTTGACTTCTCTTGGGATCCAGGGGTTGAAATTTCAACCCTTAAACTTCAGAAATTTATTTTATATAGAAGCCTTCGTTCTAGCATCAACAGATTTTCACAGGATGTTTCTTATTGCAATACTAGTATATCGTGAAAAAATAATTTACTTCTCTTGGGATCCAGGAGTTGAAATTTCAACCCTTATATTTCCAAAATTAGTTTTATATAGGAGCCTTCGTCGATTTTCACAGGATGTTTTTCATTGCAATACTATTATTTCGTGAAAAAATGGTTGTTTTCTCTTGGGATCCAGGGGTTGAAATTTCTACCCTTAAACTTCAAAAATCAATTTTATATAGAAGCCTTCGTTTTAGCATCACCAGATTCTCACAGGATGTTTTTTATTGCAATACTAGTATATCGTGAAAAAATGGTTGACTTCTCTTGGGATCCAGGAGTTGAAATTTCAACCCTTAAATTTCAAAGATTAGTTTTATATCGAAGCCTTCGTTCTAGCATCACCAGATTTTCACAGGATGTTTCTCATTGCAATACTAGTATATCGTGAGAAAATGGTTGACTCCTCTTGGGATCCAGGGTTTAAAATTTCAACCCCTAAATTCCATAAATCAGTTTATATAGAAGCCTTCGTTCTAGCATCACCAGATTCTCACAGGATATTTCTTATTGCAATACTTTTATTTCGTGAAGAAATGGTTGACTTCTCTTGGGATCCAGGAGTTGAAATTTCAACCCTTAAACTTCAAAAATCAATTTTATATAGAAGCCTTCGTTCTAGCATCACCAGATTTTCAGAGGATGTTTCTGATTGCAATACTAGTATTTCGTGAAAAAATGGTTGACTTCTCTTGGGATCCAGGGGTTGAAATTTCAACCCTCAAACTTCAAAAATTAATTTATTATAGAAGCCTTCGTTCTAGCATCACCAGATTTTCACAGGATATTTCTTATTGCAATACTAGTATTTCGTGAAGAAATGGTTGACTTGTTTTGGGATCCAGGGGTTGAAATTTCAACCCTTAAACTTCAAGAATTAATTTTATTTAGAAGCCGCCGTTCTTGAATCACTATATTTTCACAGGATGTTTCTGATTCCAATACTAGTATATCGTAAAAAAATGGTTGACTTCTCCTGGGATACAGGGGTTGAAATTTCAACCCTTAAAGTTCAAAAATTAGTTTTATATAGAAGCCTTCGTTCTAGCATCACCAGATTTTCACAGGATGTTTTTTATTGCAATACTATTATTTCGTGAGAAAATGGTTGACTTCTCTTGGGATCCAGGGGTTGAAATTTCAACCCTTAAACTCCAAAAATTAATTTTATATAGAAGCCTTCGTTCTAGCATCACCAGATTCTTACAGGATGTTTTTTATTGCAATACTAGTATATCGTGAAAAAATGGTTGACTTCTCTTGGGATCCAGGGGTTGAAATTTCAACCCTCAAACTTCAAAAATTAATTTATTATAGAAGCCTTCGTTCTAGCATCACCAGATTTTCACAGGATATTTCTTATTGCAATACTAGTATTTCGTGAAGAAATGGTTGACTTCTCCTGGGAAACAGGGGTTGAAATTTCAACCCTTAAAGTTCAAAAACTAGTTTTATATAGAAGCCTTCGTTCTAGCATTACCAGATTCTCACAGGATATTTCTTATTGCAATACTAGTATTTCGTGAAGAAATGGTTGACTTGTTTTGGGATCCAGGGGTTGAAATTTCAACCCTTAAACTTCAAGAATTAATTTTATTTAGAAGCCGCCGTTCTTGAATCACTATATTTTCACAGGATGTTTCTGATTCCAATACTAGTATATCGTAAAAAAATGGTTGACTTCTCCTGGGATACAGGGGTTGAAATTTCAACCCTTAAAGTTCAAAAATTAGTTTTATATAGAAGCCTTCGTTCTAGCATCACCAGATTTTCACAGGATGTTTTTTATTGCAATACTATTATTTCGTGAGAAAATGGTTGACTTCTCTTGGGATCCAGGGGTTGAAATTTCAACCCTTAAACTCCAAAAATTAATTTTATATAGAAGCCTTCGTTCTAGCATCACCAGATTCTTACAGGATGTTTTTTATTGCAATACTAGTATATCGTGAAAAAATGGTTGACTTCTCTTGGGATCCAGGGGTTGAAATTTCAACCCTCAAACTTCAAAAATTAATTTATTATAGAAGCCTTCGTTCTAGCATCACCAGATTTTCACAGGATATTTCTTATTGCAATACTAGTATTTCGTGAAGAAATGGTTGACTTCTCCTGGGAAACAGGGGTTGAAATTTCAACCCTTAAAGTTCAAAAACTAGTTTTATATAGAAGCCTTCGTTCTAGCATTACCAGATTCTCACAGGATGTTTCTATTGCAATACTATTATTTCGTGAAAAAATAGTTGTTTTCTCTTGGGATCCAGGGGTTGAAATTTCAAAAATTAATTTCATATCTGACCGAAGAACTGCAGTTATTCTCTACTATAATTACGTTTTCAGTAGACTAAATTTTGCCTCCTGTGTATGGAATCCCAATTACGGCGTATATATAAACCGTCTCGAGAAAATTCAAAGAAGGTTTCTCCGCACTTTAGGGTACCGATACAACTTGAGTCTGACTCGGGGAGATCCCAGGAACTACTCCACTAGATTGAAGTTCTTTAATATGATAAGCCTCGGTGATCGCAGAGTTGTTGGCGATGTTGTTTTTATCTATAAGTTATTGAGCAATCGTGGGGACTCTCAAGACATCACTGGGTTGATTAACTTGCATGCACCAATTCGAAGATCTAGGTGGCCGGAAACCTTCTATTTACCACTAGCGCACTCCAACAGCGCGAAAAATTCCCCTATTTCCAGGATGCTACGTAACTGCAATAATCTAGAAGATCAAATCGATGTATTTTCCCAAAGCGAAAAAACCTTGAAAAATTCACTCAAAAGGTATTTTCTTTCCCGCTGTTGAATTGCCTCACCTCTGGCTCTATATCTGTTATTTTTTTTCTTCCAATTGTCAACTTGTTATTAGGTATATATAGTAGGTATTAGAAATAAGGAACTTTTGTTAATTTTTTGTATTTTTAATTTGTGAACACTGTTTTGGGTATTGGGTTACCTGTTTGTGTTCCTTGTGAATAAATAAATAAATAAATATCGAAGCCTTCGTTCTAGCATCACCAGATTTTTTACAGGATGTTTCTAATTGCAATACTAGTATATCGTGAAAAAATGGTTGACTTCTCTTAGGATCCAGGGGTTGAAATTTCAACCCTTAAATTTCAAAAATTTGTTTTATATAGAAGCCTTCGTTCTAGCATCACCAGATTTTCATAGGATGTTTTTTATTGCAATACTAGTATATCGTGAAAAAATGGTTGACTCCTCTTGGGATCCAGGGGTTGAAATTTCAACACTTAAATTTCCAAAATTAGTTTTATATAGAAGCCTTTGTTCTAGCATCACCAGATTCTTACAGGATGTTTTTTATTGCAATACTAGTATATCGTGAAAAAATGGTTGACTTCTCTTGGGATCCAGGGGTTGAAATTTCAACCCTCAAACTTCAAAAATTAATTTATTATAGAAGCCTTCGTTCTAGCATCACCAGATTTTCACAGGATATTTCTTATTGCAATACTAGTATTTCGTGAAGAAATGGTTGACTTCTCCTGGGATACAGGGGTTGAAATTTCAACCCTTAAAGTTCAAAAATTAGTTTTATATAGAAGCCTTCGTTCTAGCATCACCAGATTTTCACAGGATGTTTTTTATTGCAATACTATTATTTCGTGAGAAAATGGTTGACTTCTCTTGGGATCCAGGGGTTAAAATTTCAACCCTTCAATTTCAAAAATTAGTTTTATATAGCCTTCGTTCTGGCATCACCAGATTTTCACAGCATGTTTCTTATTGCAATACTAGTATTTCGTGAAAAAATGTTTGACTTATCTTGGGATCCAGGGGTTGAAATTTCAACCCTTAAATTTCAAAAATTTTTTACATATAGAAGCCTTCGTTCTAGCATCACCAGATTTTCAAAGGATGTTTCTTGTTGCAATACTAGTATTTCGTGAAAAAATGGTTGACTTCTCTTGGGATCCAGGGGTTGAAATTTCAACCCTTGAACTTCAGAAATTTATTTTATATAGAAGCCTTCGTTCTAGCATCACCAGATTCTCACAGGATGTTTCTTATTGCAATACTAGTATATCGTGAAAAAATAATTTACTTCTCTTGGGATCCAGGAGTTGAAATTTCAACCCTTATATTTCCAAAATTAGTTCTATATAGAAGCCTTCGTCGATTTTCACAGGATGTTTTTTATTGCAATACTATTATTTCGTGAAAAAATGGTTGTTTTCTCTTGGGATCCAGGGGTTGAAATTTCTACCCTTAAACTTCAAAAATCAATTTTATATAGAAGCCTTCGTTCTAGCATCACCAGATTCTCACAGGATGTTTTTTATTGCAATACTAGTATATCGGGAAAAAATGGTTGACTTCTCTTGGGATCCAGGAGTTGAAATTTCAACCCTTAAATTTCAAAGATTAGTTTTATATCGAAGCCTTCGTTCTAGCATCACCAGATTTTCACAGGATGTTTCTCATTGCAATACTAGTATATCGTGAGAAAATGGTTGACTCCTCTTGGGATCCAGGGTTTAAAATTTCAACCCCTAAATTCCAAAAATCAGTTTATATAGAAGCCTTCGTTCTAGCATCACCAGATTCTCACAGGATATTTCTTATTGCAATACTATTATTTCGTGAAGAAATGGTTGACTTCTCTTGGGATCCAGGAGTTGAAATTTCAACCCTTAAACTTCAAAAATCAATTTTATATAGAAGCCTTCGTTCTAGCATCACCAGATTTTCAGAGGATGTTTCTGATTGCAATACTAGTATTTCGTGAAAAGATGGTTGACTTCTCTTGGGATCCAGGGGTTGAAATTTCAACCCTCAATTTTCAAAAATTTATTTATTATAGAAGCCTTCGTTCTAGCATCACCAGATTTTCACAGGATATTTCTTATTGCAATACTAGTATTTCGTGAAGAAATGGTTGACTTGTTTTGGGATCCAGGGGTTGAAATTCCAACCCTTAAACTTCAAGAATTAACCCTTTAGTGCCCGAATACTGAAAAAACTTGAATTCACAAATTTTTTTTCCTGTTTTTTGTTCTTTGAATGGTTTTAAATACAATTCAATTTTTTTCAGAATTTTATTTTCAATTTTGAAGAAAAATCCAAAATATGGACTTTTAAGTACCTACCGTCAGGAATGATGTCATTTATAGTGCTAATGAAATGCTCTGTAACTGAAATATTTCATTTCTCATTTTCATTGAATTTTTCCACAAAATTCAGAATAACTACAGATATTACTAGGTATCAACCAAAAAAATTGAAAAATATCTATAGAATCGTTATTCCAGATCAGTATCCGCATTTTCAGAGTCTCTTCTTCATCTGTTAAAATATTGTTATCTAACGATAAATCTTCGTTGAGGATCTCATTCGCAATGGCCACTATTTCTTTCGAATAAAGTGGTCTCTTACATACCACTGTTGAATTTTTCTGCTCACCATATTTCCTGACGGTACTTCTGCGTCCTGATGAAAAATGGGAAATTGCCCAAGAAAAGATGTTCGAATGTGTATTATTGAAACATAAACCTACTGAGTATAGCCACCAGCAACAATATATGTTAAATAAAAATAGCAGAATATAGAAAACTAAATTTTACGACGCGTCGAAATTACTGGTACTCAGGAGTACCGTCGGGCACTAAAGGGTTAATTTTATTTAGAAGCCGCCGTTCTTGAATCACTATATTTTCACAGGATGTTTCTGATTCCAATACTAGTATATCGTGAAAAAATGGTTGACTTCTCCTGGGATACAGGGGTTGAAATTTCAACCCTTAAAGTTCAAAAATCAGTTTTATATAGAAGCCTTCATTCTAGCATCACCAGATTTTCACAGGATGTTTTTTATTGCAATACTATTATTTCGTGAGAAAATGGTTGACTTCTCTTGGGATCCAGGGGTTGAAATTTCAACCCTTAAACTCCAAAAATTAATTTTATATAGAAGCCTTCGTTCTAGCATCACCAGATTTTCACATAATGTTTTTATATTGCAATACTAGTATATCGTGAAAAAATAATTTACTTCTCTTGAGATCCAGGGGTTGGAATTTCAACCCTTAAATTTCAAAAATTAGTTTTATATAGAAGCCTTCGTTCTAGCATCAACAGATTTTCACAGGATGTTTCTTATTGCAATACTAGTATTTCGTGAGAAAATGGTTGACTTCTTTCGGGATCCAGGGATTGGAATTTCAACCCTTAAAGTTCCAAAATTAGTTTTATATAGAAGCCTTCGTTTTAGCATCACCAGATTTTCACAGGATGTTTTTTATTGCAATACTATCATTTCGTGAAAAAATGGTTGACTTCCCTTGGGATCCAGGGGTTGAAATTTCAACCCTTAAAATTCAAAAATTAATTTTATATAGAAGCCTTCGTTCTAGCATCACCAGATTCTCACAGGATGTTTCTTATATCTACTAGTATATCGTGAGAAAATGGTTGACTTTTCTCAGGATCCAGGGGTTGAAATTTCAACACTTAAATTTCCAAAATTGGTTTTATATAGAAGCCTTTGTTCTAGCATCACCAGATTTTTACAGGATGTTTTTAATTGCAATACTTGTATATCGTGAAAAAATGGTTGACTTCTCTTGGGATCCAGGAGTTGAAATTTCAACCCTTAAATTTCAAAAATTAGTTTTATATCGAAGCCTTCGTTCTAGCATCACCAGATTTTCACAGGATGTTTCTCATTGCAATACTAGTATATCGTGAGAAAATGGTTGACTCCTCTTGATATCCAGGGGTTGAAATTTCAACCCCTAAATTCCAAAAATTAGTTTTATATAGAAGCCCTTGTTCTAGCATCACCAGATTTTCACAGGATGTTTCTTATTGCAATACCAGTATATCGTGAGAAAATGGTTGACTCCTCTTGGGATCCAGGGGTTGAAATTTCAACCCTTAAACTTCAAAAATCAATTTTATATAGAAGCCTTCGTTCTAGCATCACCAGATTTTCACAGGATGTTTCTGAATGCAATACTAGTATATCGTGCAAAGATGGTTGACCTCTCTTGGGATGCAGGGGTTGAAATTTCATCCCTTGAACTTCGAAAATTAATTTATTATAGAAGCCTTCGTTCTAGCATCACCAGATTCTTACAGGATGTTTCTTATTGCAATACTAGTATTTCGTGACAAAATGGTTGACTTCTTTTGGGATCCAGGGGTTGAAATTTCAACCCTTGAACCTACTAGTATTGCAATCAGAGACATCCTGTGAAAATATAGTGATGCTAGAACGGCGGCTTCTATATAAAATCAATTCTTGAAATTTAAGGGTTGAAATTTCAACCCCTGGATCCCAAGAGGAGTCAACCATTTTCTCACGATATACTAGTATTGCAATAAGAAACATCCTGTGAAAATCTGGTGATGCTAGAACGAAGGCTTCTATATAAAATTGATTTTTGAAGTTTGAGGGTTGAAATTTCAACCCCTGGATCCCAAGAGGAGTCAACCATTTCCTCACGATATACTAGTATTGCAATAAGAAACATCCTGTGAAAATCTGGTGATGCTAGAACAAAGGCTTCTATATAAAACTAATTTTTGGAATTTGGGGGTTTAAATTTTAACCCCTGGATCCCAAGAGGAGTCAACCATTTTCTCACGATATACTAGTATTGCAATTAGAAACATCCTGTAAAAAATCTGGTGATGCTAGAACGAAGGCTTCGATATGAAATTAATTTTTGAAATTTCAACCCCTAGATCCCAAGAGAAAACAACTATTTTTTCACGAAATAATAGTATTGCAATAGAAACATCCTGTGAGAATCTGGTGATGCTAGAACGAAGGCTTCTATATAATACTAATTTTTGAAATTTAAGGGTTGAAATTTCAACCCCTGGATCCCAAGAGAAGTCAACTATTTTTTCACGATATACTAGTATTGCAATCAGAAACATCCTGTGAAGATATAGTGATGCTAGAACGGCGGCTTCTATATAAAATTAATTCTTGAAGTTTAAGGGTTGAAATTTCAACCCCTGGATCCCAAGAGAAGTCAACCATTTTTCACGAAATACTAGTTTTGTAATAAGAAACATCCTGTGAGAATTTGGTGATGCTAGAACGAAGGCTTTTATATAAAACTAATTTTTGAAATTTAAGGGTTGAAATTTCAACCCCTGGATCCCAAGAGAAGACAACCATTTTTTCACGAAATACTAGTATGGCAATAAGAAACATCCTGTGAAAATCTGGTGATGCTAGAACGACGGCTTCTATATGAAAAGAATTTTTCAAATGTCGAGCTGTGTAAGAATCGGCCACTCGGCTTTCCATTTGTATTTTATGTTACATGTTATCTTGGTAAATGATTAATTTATTATTTCCATTAGTCCCGAAAAAGAACTTATAATTATCGTAATAGTCCATAGAAATATTTGTTCGGCACGCCACTGGTCGATCGGGTATTTCCGGAGATTTGGTCTGCCGAGGTTAGCCGCTGTCTTCGCGGCGGTCCTGAAAGGCACTCGAGTAGGAGCCCAGCGATAGTATACACTTGGTTCTTGCCCCGTATACTCCAGCGCCGGCCCCTATCGTGGTTCCAGAACCATCTCTATACCATTTTATGGTATTCTCTTCGAAGTTTTGGGTAGTGTATTCCTTTTCCCATTCTTCCTTTTTACATAGCATATTGTTTGTGGAAAATTGATCAAGTTTTCATTAAACCCTTTTCGTTGAATTCAATTTGAATCAAGTTCTCACTTCAAAAAAGTTTGACAGTAAAAGAGAAACAAAAACACATTGAAAATAAGTTGTCAATTCAGAATCAAAGTGAAGTTTCTTTATAAAAGGGTGTTTATTTCATTGAACCCAAACATTTGTTGGTCCTTCGAGTATTCAAGAATCAAATATGGAATACAGTATAGTTACAAGAAGTAAAAGTAAGTCCATGCAAGATCTCCATGTCCAAACTTCTCGTGAGGAGGGAAGAAGAGAAGTAGCGGAATCCAGGGTCGTGCAGAAATCTTCAGAAAAGAGGTCCGAAGTTATTTCAAAAGCGATGGTTCCTCCACTTCTGTCTACCAGTGTCCTTAGGAATATGGCGGAGCAGAAGTCCGACATATCAAGCCGAGCGACGGAAAGGAAGCAGCAAGAAGTAGCGGTTTCAACTGGTAAGTCCCACTCTAAACACTCAAAGTATACCTTACGTAGAAAGCTTGAGGATCAAATAAAGGCAGATAAAGAAATCTTAAAACTTGAAATAGAAGAACATGAATTAGTTAAAAGGAAGATTGATTTGAAAAGGAAACTATTCAAAAACAGATTAGCTTTACAAAAACTCAACAATAAGGGAAGAAGTGATTGTGAATCAAGCATATCAAGTAATATTGATTTGAATGTCCCTCAAAAGTCCATCAGTGAAAAAAAAGTGGAACAATGGTTAGAAGGTAATAGTTCTATCAAATCTAAATCTTCAATTTCTGGTCCTTCTGTAGTAGTATCCAGAAAGACTTCAGGAAATGCTCGAGAAAATAAAGAATATAGGGAAGTTGATACCTACTCTGAAAATTATGTTAGCTAGACAATGTATTGATAAGGAGTTGCCTAAATTTTCTGGAGATATCAAAGAATGGATAAATTTTTATACGCAGTTTCGTAATACCACTGATTTATTAGGATTCTCTGATTCTGAAAATATGTGTCGTTTGAGGAAATGTCTGGTAGGTGAAGCTAGACGTTCAGTAGAAGGATTACTAGTATCATGCACGGGTATAGAACAAATAATGAGTATCCTTAAAAATAGATTTGGCAGAGCTGAATTAATTGTGAAGGTATTAATTCAGGAAATCAAGTCTTTATTAGTTACTAGATGACCCGGCAAACGTTGTTTTGCCATATCTCTCCCTTTTTTCGCAATTTCAAAATTGCTCGAGGCCTTCGGCCTCTCTTACCTTAGGAATGCCCGTTTCTCCCTCTCGAAAACGCGGGGGGCGCTTCGCGCCCCCGGTCTCTCCCTTTTTTCGCAATTTCAAAATTACTCGAGGCCTTCGGCCTCTCGTCTCAAAATAACCTAACCTAAACCTAACCTAACCTAACCTAGCTGACCCGGCAAACGTTGTTTTGCCATATCTCTCCCTTTTTTCGCAATTTCAAAATTGCTCGAGGCCTTCGGCCTCTCGTTGTTCTGGCTATTAAAAAATAAGGGTTGATCGTAGAAGGGTGAAAATTGGGGATTGTATGTATTTTTGTATGTTGTATCATAAAAAAATAGAAATTAGAAATTTTTTCTAAAAAAAAAAAAAAAAAAATTTAGGGGTAGACTACCCCTAACATTTAGGGGGATGAAAAATAGATGTTGGCCGATTCTCATAGATACCGGATAAGCACAAAAAATTTCATCAAAATCGGTTAAGCCGTTTCGGAGGAGTATGGCAACGAACACTGTGGACACGAGAATTTTATATATTAGATGAAGACTTATGATTTTAATAATTTAGCATTATTCTCTGACAAACTTCAAAATTTGACGTCAACTTTGAAGGAACTCAATATGAATAATTATTTGTCATGTCCGCAGCTTTTGGAAGATCTATTGTCTAAATTGCCATACTCTATGCAAGTTTCTTGGGGAAAAAGATTAGTTAGTGAACAATCAACGAATTGTCTCGAAGATTTTCAAATTTGGATTTTCCATGAAGCAGAAGCTGTCAACTTTGTACGAACATTGAATCCATATAAATCACCGAACTTGCCTGGGAACAGAAATAAAATGAATTCTACTCTAGTGACTGCAAGATAAGAATAGAAAATTATGTAGATTATGCCAGGGTGAGCATAGTTTAGATAGATGTGAAAGATTCAAAGATTTATCTCCAGAGGACCGGTGGAAATTTGTTAAATCAAAAGAATTATGTTTTGCATGTATAAAATCAGCTCATAGAATAAATAAATGTACGAAAAAAATTACGAAAAGCACTGCCGTGAAGGCAGGAGCTTTTGAGCGCTCGTACATGCACCTTGTAGGTAGATTCGCATTTTCCAGTTTAAGAAATAAATTGAAGGAATTTTTGACAGCTGTCAAAAAAATTCTGAAACTTAGGCGAAACTCCAGACTTAGACGGTATCTATGGTCTTGGTGATGCGATCTGGACAAAATTTTGCACGTAGTTTGAATCCATTATTCCTCAGCTAGGTGCATAATTTCATTCCAATCCGATCAGGAGTTTCGAAACTATCAGGAAAAAAAATTACGAAAAGCACTGCCGTGAAGGCAGGAGCTTTTGAGCGCTCGTACATGCACCTTGTAGGTAGATTCGCATTTTCCAGTTATGGAAACCAATTGAGGAAATTTTTGACAGCTGTCAAACAAATTTTCAAACTAAGGCGATAATCCAGACTTCAAGTCAGTGCTTTAGGTAACCAATTTTTTTTTCGATAATTCGCTAAAATTTTCTACGGTATCTATGGTCTTGGTGATGCGATCTGGACAAAATTCCGCACGTAGTTTGAATACATTATTCCTCAGCTAGGTGCAGAATTTCATTCCAACCAAATCGGAAGTTTCGAAATTATCAGAAACAGAATATTTTGAACGGCCATATTTACGGAACCCCTAGTCTAATTTTGCTCATTGATGAACGTGACCGTGAAATTCGCGATCCAAACCCACCCTGAAAATCTCAAGTTCCTAGGCCTTTTCCTTCGGAAGTTATAATTTTCTATGGTTTCTATGGTTGTGGTCATGCGATCTGGACAAAATGTTGCTTCAATATGTCATTCTCGTTTGAAATACAAAATTTTATCTCGATCGAATCCGTAGTTTCGAAATTATCGAGAAAACAAAATTTCGAACGACCGTATTTACGGAACCCCTAGTATAATTCTGCTCATTGATAAACGTGAACGCAACATTTCAGATCTACACCTATCCTGAAAAATTTGAAGTCCCTAGGCCTTTCCGTTCGAAAGTTATGATTTTCTATGGTTTCTATGGTTCTGGCCATGCGATCTAGAGAGATGTAGCTTGAGTATATCATTCTCCATAAGTATACAAAATTTCGTCACGATTGAATCTGTAGTTTGGAAATTATCAAGAAAACTAAATTTCAAACGACTATATTTACGGAACCCCTAGTATAATTTTGCTTACAGATGAAAGGGGTCACGACAATCGAGATCCACACCTATCCTGAAAATTTCAAGTCCCTAGGCGTTTCCGTTCAAAAGTTACAATTTTCTATGGTTTCTATGGTTCTGGTGATGCGAGCTGAACAAAATTCTGCATGTAGCTTGAACACCTCATTTTCCATTAGAGTGCATAATTTCATCTTGATCGAATCTGTAGTATCAAAGTAATCAGGAAAACAAAATTTCGAGCGGCCATATTTACGGAACCCTCAGGCGGATTTTGCCCAATAACGGACTCAACCTCGGCATTCGAGATTCGAACCTACCCTGAAAATTTCAAGTTTCTAGGACATTCCGTTCGAGAGTTATCGTGTATACGGACGTCCGGACGGCCGGCCGGACGGACAGACTCGAATTTTGGACGGATTCGTCATCAGTGAGTCGAACATAATCGATTGAGACCATTTTCGGCTCAAAATTCGAAAAATACAGACATCGTGACGAAATGATATAGCCCTCGTGTAAGTAGTACGAGCGCTCAAAAAGAGACATTGTGGTATCGATAACTGTCCAAAATTTCATCATGAATTACTTCATAATCCTAAACTTCAGGAACATAATCAAGAGTTCGAAATTAATATTGTTAATAATAATGCAGCACAAGATCAAGTAGTTGCTCACACTTCACGGTACAATAACGAAATTTTATTAAAAGTGATGCCTGTTACGATTAAGAATGGGAATAAGTCTGCAAAATATTCGCACTTTTTGATGAATCGTCTACTGTAACGCTTATAGATAAATCTCTTGTAGACTGTTTAGATCTCAGTGGAGAAAATACAGTTTAAGGAATAAGATGGACAGATGCGAATTCTAAGAAAGAAATTAAAAGTAAAAAGCTGTCGTTTGACATTATAGGTGAAGATCAAAAGGTACATAAATTGAATGATGTATACACGCTTCCTGATATGGATCTTCCTGTTCAATCTGTGAAAGCCAAAAAATTGAAAGAAAAGTGGAGACACTTTAGAAACATAGATTTAGCTAGTTATTCGAATGTCAAACCTCAACTTCTTAAAGGTCAAGATAATTGGGATTTGATTGTGACAAGAGAAATTATAGAGTGTCCAAAAAATACTCCAGCTTTGTCCAGAACTGAAATTGGATGGATTTTACATGGTAACTCAAGAGAATTCAGAGGTAGAGTAGATGATACTATTTTGCATATCAGACATCAAGAGTTAGATCCTTTAGATGAACTCCACAATTTGGTGAAAATTTTCTTTACCATTGAATCTCTAGGCGTTAAAGAAATAACTAATGAAATTTTGTCAAAAGAATACGAAAAAGCAAAAATTTTAATCGAAAGAATCTCACATAGAATGGGAGACAGGTGGGAAACTGGACCAATTTGGAAAACGTCTGAGACTCACTTTGCTACAATAAATAAACGCATGTCAAAAAATTACGAAAAGCACTGCCGTGAAGGCAGGAGCTTTTGTGCGCTCGTACATGCACCTTGTAGGTGGATTCGCATTTTCCAGTTTTAGAAATCAATTGAAGGAATTTTCGAAAGCTGTCAAAAATGTTCTGAAACTTAGGCGAATCATCAGACTTCATGTCAGTGCTCCAGCTGATCAATTTTTTTTTGGTTAATCCGCTAGAATTTTCTACGGTATCTATGATCTTGGTGATGCGATCTGGACAAAATTTTGCACGTAGTTTGAATACATTATTCCTCAGCTAGGTGCAAAATTTCATTCTAATCCGATCAGTAGTTTCGAAACTATCAGGAAAAAAATATTTTGAATGGCCATATTTACGGAACCCCTAGTCTAATTTTGCTCATTGATGAACGTGACCGCGATATTCGCGATCCAAACCCACCTTGAGAATTTCAAGTTCCTAGGCCTTTCCGTTCAAAAGTTACAAATTTCTATGGTTCTGGTCATGCGATCTGGACAAAATATTGTTCTAATATACATATCATTCTCGATTAAAATACAAAATTCCATTTCGATCGAATCCGTAATTTCGAAATTATCGAGAAACCAAAATTTCAAACGACCGTATTGACGGAACCCCTAGTATAATTCTGCTCATTGATAAACGTGAACGCGACATTTCAGATCCACACCCATCCTGAAAATTTCAAGTCCCTAGGCCTTTCCGTTCGAAAGTTATGATTTTCTATGGTTTCTATGGTTCTGGTCATGTGATCTGGAGAAAAGTAGCTTGAATATATCATTCTCCATTAGTATACAAAATTTCGTCACGCTCAAATCTGTAGTTTTGGTATTATCAAGAAAACTAAATTTCAAACGACCATATTTACGGAACCCCTAGTAAAATTTTGCTCATAGATTAACGTGATCACGACATTCGAGATCCACACCTATCCTGAAAATTTCAAGTCCCTAGGCGTTTCCGTTCAAAAGTAACAAATTTCTATGGTTTCTATGGTTCTGGTCATGCGATCTGGACAAAATTTCACATGTAGCTTGAACACCTCGTTCTCCATTTGAGTGCAACATTTCATCTCAATCAAATATGTAGTTTTCAAGTTCAGGGGAACAAAACTTTGAACGGCCATATTTACGGAACCCCTGGTGGAATTTGGTCCATTAACGAACTCAACCGAGGCATTCGGGAACTAAACCCACACTAAAAATATCAAGTCTCTAGGTTGTTCCGTTCGAAAGTTATCGTGCTTACGACCGGCCGGCCGGACGGACGGTCAGACGAACAGACTCGAATTTTCCGACGGATTCGTCATCAGTGAGTCGAACATAGTCGATTGAGACCATTTTCGGCTCAAAATTCGAAAAATACAGACATCGTGACGAAATGATATAGCCCTCGTGTAAGTAGTACGAGCGCTCAAAAATGTAGCTCGTATATATCATTCTCAATTTAAATACAAAATTTCGTCAGGATCGAATCCATAGTTTTGAAATTATCAAGAAAACCGAATTTCAAACGGCCATATTCACAGAACCCCTGGTCTAATTTTGCTCATTAATGAACGTGAGCGCGAAATTCGCGATCCGAACCTATCCTGAAAATTTCGAGTCTCTAGGCCTTTCTGTTCGAAAGTTACAATTTTCTATGGTTTCTATGGTCCTGATCATGCGATCTGGAAAAAATGTAGCTCGAATATATCATTCTAAATTTAAATACAAAATTTCGTCACGATTAAATCCATAATTTTGAAATGATCAAGAAAACTGAATTTCAAACGGCCATATTTACGGAACCCCTAGTCTAATTTTGCTCATTTATACACGTGAACGCTACATTCGCGATCCACACCTATCCTGAAAATTTCAAGTTCCTAGGCCTTTCCATTACAAAGTTATAATTTTGTATGTTTTCTATGGTTCTGGTCAAGCGAGCTGGACAAAATTCTGCATGTAGCTTGAGTACGTAAGTGCAAAATTTCACCTCGATCGAATCATTAGTTTCGAAGTAATCAGAAAAATAAAATTTCGAGCGGCTATATTCACGGAACCCCTGGGCGAATTTCGCCCAATAACGAACTTAACCGCGGCATTTGGGATTCGAACCTACCCTGAAAATTTCAAGTTTCTAGGACATTCCGTTCGAGAGTTATCGTGTATACGGCCGGACGGCCGGACGGACGGAAAGACTCGAATTTTTCGACGGATTCGTCATCAGTGAGTTGAACTTAGTCGTTTGAGACCAGAATTCGAAAAATATAGACATCGTGACGAAATGATATAGCCCTCGTGTAAGTAGTACGAGCGCTCAAAAAGTAGAAGGAAAGATCAATAACACCTGAGGATATCGAAAAAGCTGAGAAAATTTGGTTCCAAAGGATACAAAATGACTGTTTCAAGAAAGAAATCGCGACTATCACAAGGGGAGAAACTTTGGATAAGAAGAACAAATTATTTCAGTTACACCACATTTGAGAAATGACTATTTATGCGTGGGAGGTAGAACGAATTATTCAACAGAGTTATCGGACACGACAAAAAGTCCAATAATTTTTGATAACCGGCATTTTGTGGTTAAATTATTGATGATTAAGTTGTGCTTAAAGAACTTTGTCAAAAATATTGGGTTCTTTAAGCAATGAAAGCAATTAAAAGAGCGATGAGATATTGTCCAATTTGCTGTATAAGAAGAGCAACACCTCAAGCACAAATGGCTCAGTTACCTGATTTCAGGTTGAAGAAACCACAGCCTCAAAGAGCATTTGTGTATACAGGAATAGATTTCTTCGGACACTTTGAAGTTACTATTGGAAGAAGAAGAGAGAAAAGATATGGATTATTATTTACCTGTCACCCTGTCAGTAAGAGCTATAAACATTGAGATTGCTGAAACCTTAAATACAGACACTACTATAATTGCAATAAGACGTTTCATGTCAAGAAGAGGAATACCGAAGATGTTTCTCACGGACAATGGAACTAATTTTCACGCTGCAGAGAAAGAACTTAGAAGAGCCTACGAAGATGTAGACACCGAGGTGATAAAGAAGAAATTGTGCGTTGAATGTATAGAGTAGAAGTTCATACCTCAAGGAAGTCCACATATGGGAGGTGCTTGGGAAAGAATGATTCGATCTGTGAAAACGGCTCTGAGAATAACACTAAAAGACAGAGTACCGCGCCAAGAAGTTTTCCACACAGTTATTGCAGAAGCTGAACATATAGTGAATAGTCGTCCTCTGACCTATGTATCCTCATCTCCGGAAGATGAAGAAAGTCTAACCCCTAATCATTTCCTCATAGGAAGTTCAAGCATTTTGAAACCACCTGGAATATTCGATGAAGTGAAATGGAATGTGAGAAAACAATGGATAATTGCTGAAAAATTGAACGAAAATTTTTGGAACAGGTGGATCGAAGAATATATACCAACTTTAACGAAACGAACGAAATGGTTCGAACAATATCAAAATTTGAGGCAAAATGACCTGATAGTTTTAATGGATAATGAATTACCAAGAAAAAAATTAGCCTAAAGGAATAGTTTACAAGACATACCCAGGAAGAGATGGTAAGGTTAGAGTAGTGAATATTAAATTAAAAAATGGTATTCATCGAAGACCTGTATCCAAGCTATGTAAGGTAGAGTGTTTAGAGATGGGCGAAGAAAAAGGTTCTTCACGGGGCGGAGAAAATGTTGAAAATTGATCAAGTTTTTCAATAAACCCTTTTTGTTGAATTCAATTTGAATCAACTTCTCACTTCAAAAAATTACGAAAAGCACTGCCGTGAAGGCAGGAGCTTTTGAGCGCTCGTACATGCACCTTGTAGGCAGATTCGCATTTTCCAGTTTTAGAAATCAATTGAAGGAATTTTTGACTGCTGTCAAAAAAATTCTGAAACTTAGGCGAAACTCCAGATTCATGTCGGTGCTTCAGCTGATCAATTTTTTTCCGATAATTCGCTAGAATTTTCCACGGTATCTATGGTCTTGGTGATGCGATCTAGACAAAATTTTGCACGTAGTTTGAATACATTATACCTGAGCTAGGTGAATAATTTCATTCCAATCCGATCGGTAGTTTCGAAACTATCAGGAAAAAAATATTTTGAACGGCCATATTTACGGAACCCCTAGTCTAATTTTGCTCATTGATGAACGTGACCGTGAAATTTGCGATCCAAACCCACCCTGAAAATTTCAAGTTCCTAGGCCTTTCCGTTCAAAAGTTAGAATTTTCTATGGTTTCTATGGTTCTGGTCATGCGATCTGGACAAAATATTGCTTCAATATATCATTCTCGATTAAAATACAAAATTTCATCTCGATCGAATCCGCAGTTTCGAATTTATCGAGAAAACAAAATTTCAAACGACCGTATTTACGGAACCCCTTGTATAATGTTGCTCATAGATGAACGTGATCACGACATTCGAGATCCACACCTATCCTGAAAATTTCAAGTCCCTAGGCGTTTCCGTTCAAAAGTTACAATTTTCTATGGTTTCTATGGTTCTGGTCATGCGATCTGGACAAAATTTCACATGTAGCTTGAACACCTCATTTTCCATTTGAGCGCAAAATTTCATCTCGATCAAATCTGTAGTTTTCAAGTACTCAGGGAAACAAAACTTTGAACGGCCATATTTACGGAACCCCTGGTGGAATTTGGCCCATTAACGAACTTAACCGAGGCATTTGGGATCTGAACCTACGCTGAAAATTTCAAGTCTCTAGGTTGATCCGTTCGAGAGTTATCGTGCTGACGGCCGGCCGGACGGACGGACGGACGGACAGACTCGAATTTTCCGACGGATTCGTCATCAGTGAGTCGAACATAGTCGATTGAGACCATTTTCGGCTCAAAATTCGAAAAATACAGACATCGTGACGAAATGATATAGCCCTCGTGTAAGTAGTACGAGCGCTCAAAAAGTTTGACAGTGAGAGAAAAACAAGAACACATTGAAAATAAGTTGTCAATTAAGAATCGAAGTAAAGTTTCTTTATGAAAGGGTGTTTATTTCATAAAACCCAAACAGTGTTGAAGTTATTCTCAATGCTTACTTTTTAATCATTACATCACTAGGCAGGTTCGTTGATGATATGTACTTGTTCAGAGAGGACCAGGCTCCTTGACTTTCAATTCTTCCATTCCCTGTACCTTTCCTAGATACTCTAAGGATAGCCTCGTGGGCTACCCTGTTGATCACTAGATGTAATGGAGTTAGATCTGTGATGTCCTCAAGTGCTCTTGTTGGGCACGTTCTCATAGCTCCAGTGATGCTAACGCAGGCAAGCCTTTGTATCTTGTCGAGTATTTTTCTCGTGCTTGTCTGCCCTATCTCAGCAGACCAGACTACTGCCCCATAAGTTATTATTGGTCTCACAATCATGACGTAGATCCATCGCAGTATTTTAGGGTTACAGCCCCAGGTTTTACCGGAAAGGCTTTTGCAAGCCATTAGAGCTCTTGTCGCTTTAATAGCAGTGTTTTTAACATGCATGTTCCATAGAAGCTTATTGTCTAGGGTAATTCCCAGATATTTGACTTCAGAATTCCATTCTACGTTATCTCCATTCACCGAGATGACAAGCACCACTGCTCGATAATTTTGAGGCCCCTCTGCAACAAATCACAGAGGGAACCCTCAAATTTATCTCTTACCATTAGGACTATGTCATCGGCAAAGCCTATACATTCGAAGCAAGCTCCGTTAGCCTGTGCAGTAGTTCATTCACTACCAGACTCCAAATGAGGGGAGATATTACTCCTCCTTGAGGTATTCCGCGAGTGGTTTTGACAGAGATGGTCTGATCGATCACCAATGTCTCAGCTGTCCTCGTCGTCAGCACTTCATACATCCATTTTATGATGGTACAGTTCACTCCTCGCTTTAAAAGTGCCTCTCTGACAGACACTTGTGTTGTCAAAGGCCCCAGATATGTCTAGAAAAGCGCATAGTGCGATTTCTTTATTGTTCAGGGTCTTCTGGATGCCTTCAGTCAGCTGATACAGAGCAGTCTCCGTGGAGCGTCCTGCCCTGTACGCATGCTGGCATTTGTGAAGTGGTGTTTTTTCCAGGTTCTCCGTTCTCATGTAGTTATCTACTAGCTTCTCCATCGTTTTAAGCAAGAACGATGTAAGAAAAATGGGTCTAAAAGTTAGGGGATCAGTCCCGTCTTTCCTCCCTGTTTTTGGAATGAAGATTACTTTTGCCCTTCTCCATATGTCAGGTATTTGACCTAATGCTAAGCTGCTTCTTGTGATCTTCAGCAGATGGGGAAGAATCTCTTCCGCTCCCCTCTGCAGGAGTACAGGAAACACCCCATCCACTCCTGGTGAATTATACGGCTGAAAGGTACTAATTGCCCATTCGAGTCGTTGTCTTGAACATATTTTCCTAGCAATATCCCAGTCTTCCTTACGGGGTTTCTTGGTGTATTCTATTGCTGTTTTGGAACTACTTATGAGTTCACTACCTGGAAAGTGTTTGAAAGAGAAGAAGTATTGATCGTTCCTCATCTCCCTCAGTGTATGACCCGTCCGGCTTTTTAAGCGACATTGTGGGATTGGTACCCCCTTTCGCCATGACTTTCTGAAGTCTGGCTGCAGTGGGAGTGGAAGTAATATTTTCACAAAAAGCTTGAAAATTAAGCCTTTTGGCCTTCCTGATCTGTTTATTAAACTGAGTATGATTCTCGGTGTACCCCTGCCAATTGTTATCCCGTCTTGCCCTATTAAAGAGCCGACGGACCTCCTTTCGGAGGTTTGACAGGCTCTCATTCCACCAAGGAGCATCCTTAGTTGATCGAGCTTTGGTGAGTGGAGAGCTGGAGTAAAACGCCTCCATTATTGCCCTGCTGACCTGCTCTACCCTTGAATTCAGCTTGAAATATAGGTGTTCTGACCCGATATTTTCGATTTGCTCTAGGTTCGTCTTAAGGTGGTGAAGGAGCCAGTCTGTTTTTCTAGGGTTTCGAGTCTCGGGGAAGGAAGTGGTATCTCCCTCCATCCTAAACTCGATAATCCTATGATCAGAGAGTGATGGCTCGTCCATCAACCTCCAAGACGTTATGTACTTCCTGGTCACAGGATTAGCAATTGTTACTTCAAGGACTTCTTTTATTGCTTTTGGGATTTCACCAAGTGGATGCATCGGAACTGGCATTTCGATTCTTCTGGTACTTTCCTCGTAGGCTTCTTTTATTCGAGTTTCTAATTTTTCAACTTCATCTTCTAGATCTTCAGGGGTTCTTATCTGTGGAATTTCGGTAATTTTCTCCTCGAGTATTTCACTGTACCTTTGTCAGTCTGTGAAGACTTTCGTTTGAGGTTCTTCTGTTATCGGTCTGCATCGCAATATATGTTCTATTGGGTGCCCTCTTCTATAGTATCAAGTGTGAAATCTTGGGTAATATCTTTCATTATGACGATATCTAATACGTCTGGTAGGCCATTACTTCTGGGCAGGTAGGTCGGAATTTCAGGTCCTAACACTATGGCATTTAGTTTTTCGGCGTACTTCATAAGCTTCTTCCCATTTTGGTTTTCAATTCTGCTATTCCATTCTCCAGATTTGCAGTTCATCTCGCCAATAATGATGTTCGGGTTTCCTCCAAGCATCTTCTTCAGATCTTTTTCTACTAATTCATTTTGGGGTGGTTTGTAGGCTGACGTAATTCTCATTTGTCCTCGATTTGTATTAACCATAATCGAGACGGCTTCTATTTGCCCATTATTCAGTACATCGTCAAAATAGTGGTCGATGTTCGTTTTGACTATAAGGGCTACGCCCCTCCTGTACAATTTCTGTCATTTCTGTATATTTCATGGTCGGGAAATGAAATTCTATTTCTTGTAGATAGTCTCGTCTCTTGAATGGCTATTATATCCGGTTGTTTCTCGGATATTATTTCTTCTATTTTAGATCTACGGGCTCGTAGACCATTTATGTTCCATGAGACTAGTTAAGTGAGTTTACGGAACTTTTTGTCCATCTCTATTTCCAGAAATTTCATGAGCTCACTCATGATATTCTTGGTGAAGGTATCTAGATCCTCTGTGGTTTCGGGTCATCTCTTGTTGGTCTTTTTTTTCTTCTTTTGGCAGCTCTTCTTGAATTTTCCATTTTTTTGGTCTTCTTTCTTCTGCTCTTGTTTGAGTGGTGGCGTTTTCTTCTCTTCATCTTCTTCCTTCTGTTCTTGTTGAACAGTAGGCATCTTTTTCTTTTCTTGCTTTGGTCACAATCTTCTTTTTGGTCACCAGTTTCCACTCGCTACATCCTTTGTAGCTGGCTGGGTGACCGGTTTTTCCGCAGAGCGTACAGTTAGCATTTCTCTCGTCGTTTCATCTAGTTATCGTACAATGTTGACTATTGTGCGCTAATTACGTTTTAGTGGTGAACAACTGGGTTTATAAAAATGAGTTTATTTAAGATTTACAAGGATGGAAAATGTCGAACGATTCGTACATAAATTCACGATCCCGATTATGTCAAGACTGACTAAAGTTTTCCAGTGGTCCCCTTTTATGTATCATGTAACATAACACTCAACATAGTTGGAATGTCCCTGTCAGCATGATTGGTGTTGGGAACTCCTGGATGTGAACGTATAACACGGTCCAGAGCATTCAACACACCTCCATGGGAAAGTGCATTTACTTGGCGCATGTCCGTAACGTTGACATCTATGACATTGGCCAGGTCCAATGCTCTTCTTTTTCGGCTATACTACACAATTTCTACTGTAGAGCTGTTTCACTTCGAATACTTTCTTATTTTGGGTTTTCACCAAAAATAAGGGTATTGCCTTTTTGGTTTTGCTGGATATCATCCTTATGACATCCGCGTCGGTAATGCCCCGCTCGGCTTGGTCTACGGTGATTCTGGTAATATTTGCGTCTTGTGGTAGATATCGTACCACCGCGTATATTCTCTTTTCTTCTTCTCTTTGGAGCGTGTTAAATTATTTTCCCCTTGACTCGAGGAATTTCGTCATCTTCCAGTGGTCATCGGGAGATTGAGGTACAACACGAATTCCGTCCCTTACTGTGGTCGATCTCTGGTATTTTATGCCTTTCGCTTGCATATCTCTCGAGATTTGAGTCCAGTCGGCAGTGCCTTTCAAGGTCACTCGTGAGACCTTTTCTTTCCTCGGCTCAATTGGAATAGAGACTCCAATTTCTTCTGCGTGGGCAGAAGAAGCTCCTACTTCTACTTCCGATTCATTTTTTGCAGCGCTGCAGTATATGTCATTTTCTTAGTTGGCTCTCCTGCAGCTATAATATCCCTTCAGGGTTGTCCTTTGGGGACCTCTTTTGGGGGTGCGGCATTATCTCTTCTGTCCCAGAAGAGAAGGCATTTTTCCTTCTTTTAGCGCGTTTCCGCGGCTTCGGAGGCTGAAACATTCCCTCCTTCGAGGATTTCACCTCATCGGATAGAGTTTCAAGACTCTCCGTCAAAACTTTCATCTGACTCATGAGTCTGTTGATATATTCCTTCTATTCTTTTATAATCCGATCTTTGGCGCATTCATCATTAGCATCTTCTACTTCAATATCCATATCGGATATTTCCGACAAGTTTTCTGCGTCGTATTCTCTGTCTTCATTTGCAGAATCGTATTCCGACATTTGGTGAGAATGACTCAATAAACAACACTTGAACACCTTATTCACTTTTCACTAAATTCACTTTTGTCTATTCAATGTAAATAATCTGTGAAACCATCGATCTAAACCTGGACTCAACACAGTTATTTCTTCGATTCTTATCACTTCTATACGAGGTTATCTAGAACTCATTAAGAAACGATTTTTTTTCCTACGGGGAAACATCAATAGACTATTTTTCTTTTATAACGGAGGGTCACTCAGACCCTGTCGGAGTCTTTGACAAGAGTACCTGCGTAATAAAATTCGTTAGTATATTGGCACACATGCGCTATTCTCAATACGTCTGCCCTCCTCGAGGGTTCAATCACTACTGTGTACAATAACGAAAGTAAGTTTATAGGCCTATAAATGCTTAGCTTGCATTTGTGGCCTTTTTCAAATAGATGTCTGAGAGTGTAGACGTGGTGTTGTGAGTTGAATAAACTGCGTAAAAATGATCTCATAGACTTATTAATTCATAATTCGTTGCCAGGCAATGTTACAAGTGAGGTGTTACTTTCTTTCGTCGATAAAATGAGGAATGAAACCCCTTTTAGTGAAACTCCGGAAGGTGGTAAGTCGGCTGATACTGGAGCTGATAATTTAGTTAACATACTTCAACTAGAAATCAAGTATATGAATGAACTTCTCATTCAAAAGGAACGAGTCATCACCAATCAGGCCATAGCAATTGAAGCCCTGCAAAGTCAAATAAAATAAATGGCTCATTCTTCACAAGGTAAAGATGCCGTTATCTCCAAAGATGAAATAAATAATCAAAAGAAAACAAAAAGACAACAAAGAAATGGGAATGCCCATGTGAAGAATACCGATCACCGTCATATTGATAAAGGTGTAAACAATGACGAGGGAATTCCCGCGCCTGGTGTCTCATATGCATCTAAGCTATCTGAAGATCTCAACACGGATATGAATACAAATTCCCAACTGATACCTAGCCCACCTAATGATATGGATCAAAAATCTGATAATCAAACTGAATGGGACAAAGTCACGCACAAAAAGCCAAAGAGAAGAGCCAATCGCATACTGGTTGTTGGTGATTTTTCGGGTACTGATGTGCGGGGAGTGGAAAAGATGAAAATTTTGCTTGTGACGAATCTAAAGCCTGATGTTACAGCTGAGGATTTTCAATCATTCCTTAATCAAAAATTTTCGGAGGCTGCTAGATGTGAACCGTTAAATTCTCGTTTTCCCGAAGCCTATTCCTCGTTCAAGGTCTCAATTCCTTTAAGTCACTACGAAAAGGCTCTCATTCCATCAAATTGGCCAAATCATGCGAGTGTTCGTAATTTTTTTCGGTCGAAAAATACTGTGTCCCGTCAGAGCTAGTTAACTGTAAGTCCAAACCAGTGAATAAATTTAAAATTCTACAGATGAATATACAATGTATGTCTAATAAAATCAATAATCTCATCGTGCTCCTGGAGGATTAAAAGCCAGATATTATTAGTATAGTTGAACATTGGTGTGTGGAGGACAGTATAAGGTGTATGGCGCTCCCGGATTTCGTACTAGCTGCATACTTCTGCCGTGCTGAACACAAAAATGGGGTTACGGCGATATACGTTCGCGAAAAATGGATGTCATCTAATCTTTGCTTGGCTCACCTTTAAGAGGAATTAGACTGTGAAGTGTGTGGTGTGAAAATTAATATTGATAACATCAAGGTGGCCATATTAAGTGTCGCCTGTAGGTAATTTCAGTGCATTTCTTGAAAGTTTAACATACATAACTCAAAAATGTGTAAAAAAAAATGAACTCATTTTCATTTGTGGTGATCTAAATATTGATGTAAACAAGACTAATTCTAGGCTTAGGTCTGACTTCAATGGTTATCTTGATTGTTTCAACTTGAAAATAACATCTTTTGAACCGACCCGAATTTTCACCGATCTTTCTGGTAATAACTCAATATCCTTACTGGACTATACAGGGTCTTTCACGAGGAACCTCACCCATATTTAAACGGGAAACTACTGAACGTATTTTCTTGAAATTCAGCACTTATAAGTATTTCACGATGCTGATGAAATCTAAAATATTTTCAAGGCATGAGCACCTCCGGTGCTTCCGGAAATGACGTCAACTTCCGTTTTTCAAATTAGAACACCATTTTTTTATTGCAGAAATAGATTCCTTAGAAAATTTCAAGTTATTTTGATGTAACATTTTTCAGTTTTGGTTGGAAAATTCTCTCTGAGCGGGAAAATTCGAAAAAAAAATCGAAAATAGAGCTCCGCTGAAACAAGAATAACTTCGAGGTTTTTGGATGGAAAATTTTCATTTTTGGGATTTTTCAAGATGTGAGATTGATGTATCCACTTTAAGAATCGAAATTGCGATTCATGATACAGGGGGTGAAAAAATCGCTTTCAAAGTTAGAGATGACAAAATCGTGAAAAATCAATTTTTTCAAATTAGAACCCCATTTTTTTATGGCAGATATTGAATCTACATTAAAAAATAATGTGAGTGTATGCATCACACCCTTGCCCTAAAATGGAAATTTTCTGAGTTATTCACAAAAAACTGTTTTTCGTCTTGAATTTTCAGCTATTTCTTTTCCCTTCACGCCAAAAAGATGAAATTTTCAGGAACTGTTATTTGAACCATGCTGTAGATTTTTCACCCCTTCTTGAAACCGACTTCAAGTTACTATTAGGAGAACCATGGCAAACTCTCGCAGTTATAACTAGAGAAGATGCTCAAAGTTTTGACCGTTAATTTCTAGACATTTATTTATACGTCTCAGGAATGCTTCGTGCGTTGCTCTTCTTATTTCATCGGGAGGAAGAGATCTGCAAAAGTGTTTAAAAACCAAATTGAGTTTCAAAACTATGAATCTAAAAATCTAAACAAACCTGAACGCATTTCTGACTCGTTCTATGCAGTCCTCTTTATCAGTCAGGGGAGTTGAGTAGACAATATTTTTTATCCTACCCCAAACATAATAGTCTAAAGGAGTTAAATCGGGAGAACGTGGTGGCCAAAGATGTGGACCATTGTTCGCCAACCATCGATCTTCAAATAGCCTGTAGAGGATATTTGACACATTGAGTGAATTGTGTGGAGGCGCGCCATCTTGTTGATACCATAAGTCATTATGGTTCTGTACTAGCGGCTCAATTATTTGAGTCAATATGTCAGAATATCTATCTCCTAAGGGAGAACATTCTTTAAATAATGCAAACATGTGTAGTGTTCTATCTTACCAGTTAAAGTCTCATCATAAATGTGAACATCGAGAATTGCATTATTTTTGATGGCGCAAAAAACATTGAAACTCCAGGTCTCTTGAAAGTTCCATTGTCTGAAGTGGTGGGTTCCTGAAAATTTCATCTTTTTGGCGTGAAGGGAAAAGAAATAGCTGAAAATTCAAGACGAAAAACAGTTTTTTGTGAATAACTCAGAAAATATCCATTTTAGGGCAAGGGTGTGATGCATACACTCACATTATTTTTTAACGTAAATTCAATATCTGCCATAAAAAAATGGGGTTCTAATTTGAAAAAATTGATTTTTCACGATTTTGTCATCCCTAACTTTGAAAGCGATTTTTTAGCCCCCTGTATCATGAATCGCGATTTCGATTATTAAAGTGGATACATCAATCTTACATCTTGAAAAATCCCAAAAATGAAAATTTTCCATCCAAAAACCTCGAAGTTATTCTTGTTTCAGCGGAGCTCTATTTTCGATTTTTTTTTCGAATTTTCCCGCTCAAAGAGAATTTTCCAACCAAAACTGAAAAATGTTACATCAAAATAACTTGAAATTTTCTAAGGAATCTATTTCTGCAATAAAAAAATGGTGTTCTAATTTGAAAGACGGAAGTTGACGTCATTTCCGGAAAAACCGGAGGAGCTCATGCCTTGAAAATATTTTAGATTTCATCAGCATCGTGGAATACTTATAAGTGCTGAATTTCATGAAAATACGTTCAGTAGTTTCCCGTATAAATATGGGTGAGGTTCCTCGTGAAAGACCCTGTATATTGACTAATGCAGATATTCAATCATGTGAAATACGAACATTTGATGCAAATCTGGCTGATCATCGAATAATTTCTCTGGACTATTTCAACTCATCTACAGATATCGGACTAAACCGCGTCAAAAATAAAATAAAATTTATAAGAGAAGTTTCTCAAAAAAATACTCTGAAAGTTATGATAAAAGAGAATGATTTCTCTGATATTTATCTCTCTAACGATGTGAATGTTTGTTTTGAAAGTTTTATTAACATAATCAAATATGATTTTGAGTCGGGCTGCCCCTTAAAATGTATCAGAAATCCGAGAAATATCCTTAAAGGTTGGTTAACACCTGAAGTGAGGCAAGCTAGTGTAGACCTAAAAAATCTCCACTGGATCCGCACTGATTTAAAAATCAATCAAAATTTATAACACCGCGAAGAAGAATTATGGTACCCTTTTGGAAAATAATAAAAAATCGTACTATGCTAGACTGATGAACAGCTCGGCTCAAAAGACTAGAACAACCTGGAACCTTGTCAATGTAGAGACTGGTAGAATGAAAAAGAACCATAATGGGTTATCACTGGTTCTGGATGGAAATCTAGTTTCTGATCAAACTGTGGTTGTCAATACCTTCCGTGAACACTTTGCCACTGTTGCTTCTAGGATGCTGACCGATTACTTTGGTGGATCAATTTCGAGGTTGTGCACGGCTTCACCTATGCATGACTCTACATTTTTCTCCCATGCGGTAACAGGTGATGAAGTAGTTGCTACTATAAAAGCGCTCAACAATAAGGGTAGTATAGGCAGGGACTGTATATCGGCGAGGGTGCTGAAAGTGATCAATGATTCTATCTCAGATCACTTCGCTTACCTAATCAACCTATCGGTATGTTCTGGCATGTTTCCTGATATTCTGAAGAGAGGCACGGTCATTCCTATCCTAAAGAAGGGTGATCCGCATGATATTTTGAATTATCGTCCTATATCGGTCTGAGCTGTTTCTCGAAGGTATTTGAGAAAATTGTTTTCAACAGAATGCTCAACTATTTGAACAAATTCAATCTCATTACTGACTCTCAGCATGGTTTCAGACCAGGACGTTCCACTGAAACAGCAGCTTTCACATTTGTTCAAGGTGTTTATGAAAACTTAGATAAGGGAAAGTGCGTAGCTGGATTGTTTTTCGATCTGACAAAAGCGTTTGACTCTTTGAATTTCTCTTTTATGCTTAGTAAATACTATAACCTGGGTTTCAGCGGAATTTTTCTTGACTGGCTGAAGAGTTATATATCGAATCGTAATATGTCTGTGAAAGTCGGCAACACTTATTCGGATGAGTATGAACTTGATGTTGGTGTCCCTCAAGGATCAGTCCTTGGAACGCTTCTATTTTTATTATTTATTAACGATTTACCATCACATGTTATAGCTACCATAATTGCTTTATTTGCGGATGATTCATCGTTTTGGATTATAGCACAAAATCTTGAAGAGTTGAAGCAAGCGACTTCATGGATTGTTGGAATGTTTGCTAGCTGGTGTGATAAAAATGGGCTCATTGTCAATGTCGAAAAAACAATTTCCATTCTTTTCAGCCTGAAGAAGGGCTCAAAGGATGTTCTTGTTATATCTCACAGAGGTGTTTCAGTTACCTCTAGAAACTCCACAAAGTTCTTAGGTATCTATGTTGATGATGGTCTACGATGGATAGATCATGCAGATGCTGTTTGCGCCTACTTTGCCATCTGAATGGCGCCTATTTTGCCATCAATAAAATAAAAAAATTGTTTCCTCTCAAATCACTTCTGGAAGTGTATTACTGTTTGTGCTATCCACATATAGCATACAATATTCTTATATGGGGCGGTACGTCTGAACTCAATAGAATTCTCGTATGTCAGAAAAAAATTATTAGGCTGATATTCAATATTCATCCGCGGACATCTTGTCGACCTTACTTCTCTGAAAATTAACTGTTAACTGCGGCTGGTGTTTACTTACTCAAATGTTTGGTTTATACCAAGAAAAATGAGAAAGATTTGAGGAAACTATCTAGTTACCATTCTTACCCGACAAGAGGTGATGTCTTAGTTATCCCTGGACACAGGACGTCGAAATACGAACAATCACCGGTCTATCAGGGAATTATTATGTTCAATCATTTGCCAGTCTCTACAAAAAGTATGAATACGAACCAGTTCAAAAAAAAAAACTGTGAAAAAATTATTGTTGATTAAATGTTATTACTCCGTGAGAGAATATCTAGATGATAATGACTTAAATTTTCAAAGCGATGTCAAGTCCTATATTCGCTGATATTAGTTGAGTGATTTGTTAAGTTTTTCTTTTCTTACTTTATTAAGACCTGTCCTAAACTCTGTCTGAAAGGATCAATAAATATTATTATTATTATTATTATTATTATTATATTGCATTGTCCCAATCGGTCTGAAGAGTCTGATCGATTTCGCGAAGGCATTTGTTATATAGGTACTTAAGAGTCTTCAATACTGGATCTCCTCCAAGTAGCAGCATTTCAACTGTGAGTCCACATCGACCTTTCCTGATTTCATTCAAAGATTTGATTATTCCAATTTAAGTTATGTCTGGTTTTTCTTCCGAATCTTTGTTTTCCACATGTACTCGCTCCATTATTGTTTTCGCTGGTGGCGCAGGAGTATAAGTGTGCATAGTATCCCTCTACCACTTTCGTTATTTCATTTGTGTATCACCATACTCTCTCCTTCGTTAGTTTATAATTTCGTGATGTTAGTAATTACCCCCTTCAGTTTCAGTTTTTTTTAGACTCTCACCTTTTTCTAGGGTTTCTATGATCTTTCCTTTATTGTGATCTCGTACATCTGTTTATATTTTTTTGCTTATTTCTCTGTTTATTTTCGATAGTTCTTCTATTTTTTATAGATTGCCCTTTAGCTGTTTTCTTTCCTGCAGTATTCTGCGCCGTTTCTATTGGTTTTTTTCTGTAATTCTCGTATTCATTTATTCCATTCTCCCTTCTCAAATGAAGCTTAGTTTTTGAAGTTCTTCATATTGTTGCCTCTTGAGTTGTTCGATGTCTATGCTGTTTCCCGTTTTGGTAATTAGTACAACCCTTTCAAACTTCGTGTTGAATTGAACTTTAGTTTTATCATTATGTGGTCCCTTCTAATAACAACTGAATTTAAAAGTTCTGTATTAAAAACCACATGTTTATTGTTAGTTATAATGTAGTCGGTCTCTTCTTTTGTATCACCTCCTAGGCTTCTCCACGTCCAACGTCTATTCGGTTTTTTCTTGAAGTAGGTACGTATTCATAATATGAAGATTTTTTTCATTTATGTAGTTCATCAGTTGTTGTCCTCTTTCATTTCGGCTTCCTAGCCCGTAAGGTACCAGGCCTGTTTCCTCCATTTCCTTACGTACTAATACCTTTCACATGCATCTCTCTCGGAATTTGTGTCCAGTCGGCAGTGCGTTTCAAGTTCACTTGGTGGGACCTTCTCTTTCTTCTGCTCGCTTGAAGCAGGGGCATCATTTTTTTGCAGGTGCAGAAGTAACTTCTAGGGGGTAATTTTTTTTATAACGCTGCAGTATACGACATCTTCGTTAGTGGCTCTCCTGCAGGTATTCTGCATTCAATAATTATTGACATCGAAGCAGGCCTTGAACGTCCAGTCGAGGCTTTATTACTCGTTACAAAAAGTAGCTTTTCAATTTCATCATAGAAATTAACATATGAATACATATAACCTATAAAAGTGTTTAGTATATTTTTGAGCTTGCAAAAAATGTTTTTTAATCTCATATACGATCACGACGGTATAAACCTGTATACCAACAGTATTTTAATTTAAATATCAGTCGAATATTCCACTGCAGACAGAAACAGAAAACGAATGATCTTTCTAGTATATGAAGCATTTTTACACGACAGTTGTACTGTAACTCTCAATATATGAACCAATTTGTGAATTATTTGATGAAGGGGATATAAGCATGAATACTATAAGAAGTCACTTTTTATTTGTATTTATCAAAACTGTCCATGTCATGAACTATTTTTAACTTGTATGAAAGTATTATAATTAATGAGAAACATTACAATTATTCAGAATACCTTTGAATAGTGAACAGTATAGCACGTTTTCAATATCAAGATTAGTAGAGGGAATGTGAACGGGGTACCTACCATACATCTACGTATGATACAGATAGATAGCAGAAACTATGTCTCCCTGCATAAGTGGAGTGATTTGGATAAAATAACATTATTCCATTGAAGAGAATTTTTTTCCATTGCAACAATAGTGGTTCTTTCTTTTTATTCTTATGAAGATCAAAATTTTATTCATCCATTCTCGAAACCTCAGGTGTTCAAGGAACGCTATATGGCCATCATGTTGATGGATCAGGTCTCATAGATTTTATTTATTATTGATATAAAATCAATGAAAAGGGTAAACAAGAAAAAAGGGAGAACTTGACAGATCATAAAAATTATTAATTATTCAGAATCAACTTTTTGAGCGCTCGTACTACTTACACGAGGGCTATATCATTTCGTAACTCGTAACTTTTGAACGGAAACGCCTAGGGACTTGAAATTTTCAGGATAGGTGTGGATCTCGAATGTCGTGATCACGTTCATCTATGAGCAACATTATACAAGGGGTTCCGTAAATACGGTCGTTTGAAATTTTGTTTTCTCGATAAATTCGAAACTACGGATTCGATCGAGATGAAATTCTGTATTTTAATCGAAAATGATATATTGAAGCAATATTTTGTCCAGATCGCATAACTAGAACCATTGAAACCATAGAAAATTGTAACTTTTGAACGCCTAGGAACTTGAAATTTTCAGGGAGGGTTCGGATCGCGAATATCGCGGTCACTTTAATCAATGAGCAAAATAAGACTAAGGGTTCCGTAAATATGGCCGTTCAAAATATTTTTTTCCTGATAGTTTCGAAACTACTGATCGGATTGAAATGAAATTATGCACGTAGCTGAGGAATAATGTATTCAAACTACGTGCAAAATTTTGTCCAGATCGCATCACCAAGACCATAGATACCGTAGAAAATTCTAGCGAATTATCGAAAAAAAATTGGTCAGCTGAAGCACTGACATGAAGTCTGGAGTTTCGCCTAAGTTTCAGAATTTTTTTGACAGCTGTCAAAAATTCCTTCAATTGATTTCTAAAACTGGAAAATGCGAATCTACCTACAAGGTGCATGTACTCAAATGCTCCTGCCTTCACGGCAGTGCTTTTCGTAATTTTTTGTTCAAGATATTATTATACATAATGTTGGCTTTGATTAAAATCCAGGTGCTCTTTGGCCTGTTCAAGAAGGAAATCTAAACTGAAATATTCTTTTTTTTAATTGTAGCAAAAATAAAGTCATTTCACTATCGCTTTGAAGAATAATCGTATTGTATAGATTAATTCCAGACTTACCTTCTTTTGTCACCAAAATTCTTCGAATAGTACTGGCAGAATTCTGAAATTTATCTCATTTATGATCAGAATACACTTTGAGTAGAATAATAGTTTACCTGAAAAACTAACGGAAATATCTGCTGAAGCTGCGAAGAACCTGCCCCACGTCCCCTTGTTGTTAGGCGCCAGATATCAACTCCAGCCATTTTTATAACACAAGACTGAAGACATACTTGGAATAAAGAACTTATCGATAAGCATTCAAAATTAACAAAATTATTTCCGAATTTGTTCGATAAAAAAAAACACCAAACCAAGGCCTCTCTGTGTTAGTGTTCTTTCTATTCCAACCTGAATTCAGCAACCCAAAATATTACTGAATAGTCTATTATCAACTTATATTCGATTTTCCACAGCCTCCCGAGATGTCAATAATTCTTGAACGGAGTATATATTATCTCTTTCGGGTTGTTTTTTGGGGTCATCTTTAGGGAGTGAGGGGGTTTATACTGTCTCTTCAGTCCCAGAGGCTATGCATTTTTTTCTCACGGCGCGTTTCCCCAGTTTCGAGGGCTGGGACATTTCCTGTCTCAAGGATTTCACCTCTCGTGACAATAAATTCACGTTTTCCGTCAACACTCTCAGTTGATTCTTGAGTAGGTTGATCTTTCCTTTCAGTTCTTTAATAATTTGATCTTCCGCGGATTCTTCATTAACTTCTCCTTCTACTTCTATATCCATATCGGAGTTTTCTTCTTTCGACGAACTAGCTGATTTGGAATCTCTGTCCTCATTCGCAGAGTCGTATTCCGATATTTTGTAAGAATGACACGACAAACAACACTTCAACAGCTATCCCACTTTTCACTAAATTCACTTTTGTCTCTCCAATGTGAAATAATCTGGGGAAGTATCGATCTAAAATCTGTTATATCTTCGATTCTTATCACTTCCAGACGAGGCTATCTAAAACTCATCAAGGAAAGATTAGTTTCCACTGCGCGGCAATATCAATAGACGATTAGTCTTCTATAACAAAGCGTCACTCAGGTACAATCTACCCTGTCGGTGTATATGGCTAGACAAGTCAAAACCGAAATGATGAGCTGAAAAGACCAGTTGACTTCAACCCCGCAGAAGATGTGCAGTGAACTCAATTTCAAAGATGAAGAAGAGACTCTCTTATGAAAGTCATAGATAACATAATAATCACACGACAAAGATCGCCAAAGAGATACGTGCAAAAAGACTCAAAAAGTTAATAGGAATAAATATCCGGAACAGCAGGTTAGGTTTAGTTCGAGCAGGTCGTGCTTCACACGAAGTCTTACACTGTTCTACCTATCAGAGATAGTTTGTCCTTGAGGAGTACCCCTGACTAAACAAAAAAAATCGCTAATTTCGTATCTGGGTGGGTGACCACTCTTAGCGCTTTTACATTTTTTCTTAAAGAATATTTCAAAGAATGTATTATAGGATATAATGAACCAAGAACTTCAGATTAGCTTCTTGTTTCTCGGATACATTACATAACCCACCGGACATGAGACAGTATCGATAAAATTATTTCATATGGGTAGTCGTTTGTATTTATGAGCTCCACAATAGACAATCTAGCTTCCAGGGGAGTGTGATAATCGCAAGCACTGCAAGTTTCGTCTCTTGAATTCGCTCACTTCAAACTCAATTTGGTGCTGTTCGAATGGTAACGACGTTCTCCTGTCTACCGCCCTCATCGAAACGATCAAAGATTCAATACCGAGGTTAAGTGATATTTTATGTACTATCCATTCATCCATTTACACCAATTAAAATTGGGAGCACCCCGGAAACATTGAGGTCCCCACTTTCGAAGAGACTGAAATTTCGAATTTCTTAATCAATTCCAGTTGAAGTGTTCTCAGTCACTACAGAATCTCTTCTCAAAAGACTACATCCGTATTTATGCAGATTGGACGTTCTGTCGATTGTCTCTTTATGTGATGTGAAAGATCGCTGATGTCAAGGAGTGGGATTGGTAAACTTCGGATTGGCGAATAGGGCTGGTCCTGTTGAATTGAACTCAAGATAATATAATATATTTCGTTAGACTTCAGAACATTCTTGAAATGTTCAAAGTCATTATGTTATCTTTGACCATTTTATGATCTCAGGTATCCTCTTCTTGCAAACAGTTTATGTGTAGATTTCTATCAGCCCGGCACATGGTAAAAGATAGAAAAAGAAGAAGAGGATTCTTGCTAACAAAGAAAAAAAAGTTATCAAAATATAATGAAGACCAAAACCCGGATATTCTTTGTGTAAAATATGAGTTTAGCACAACCGATTCCCCAAGACCTTCACTCCCTTTTTTGTTTTTATCGCCCTTAAGGTGCGTGCAGACATGCTCCGAATATCGTACCGAACCGTGTCGCGTACACCGACGCGATCAACAAAAGTTCGCGTGTGCGAATCAAATTCATCGCACCTCTACTTGATCGCGTAAATGTGCGATACGCGGTTGCAACCCTCCGTCCACACTTGAGTACGCGACACGGTTCGGTACGATATTCGGAGCATGTCTGTACGCACCTTTAGAATATCTCGAACTTTAAGCAATAGCCTGGCTAGGTACTCATAATCCAAGATTCATACCCGAATTTATAAACCGAATCGTATGGGTTTACTGCGGATAAATTGCTTACAGCCATGTTTTCCGTAATAAGGAATCATCGATTCATCTATTGAAATATTTTGCTGGATGGGTACGTATTTAGGAGGAGTTTTATTCAACAAATCAATTTTTGCAGTTGCTTAGCCATTTTGCCTTGAGGAAGAGTGCTGTTGTCACACGCATGGAAAAATCTACATACCTCTTCAAACCGATTACGACTCATCGATTGCGATACTAGGGAATAATGCACATCCTGAGCTTCTTCCGAAAATATTCTTTTACGAGGTAGAGGAACGTATCCGCTGACCAGAAGAATTCCAATAAATACATAGAGTTCTCAGCTTGGGAGTTTAAACTCACTTACATTTTTCTGAGAAGCGTAGGGTAAACACTACAGTTATTGACACCTTAAGCCAACTGTCCCAATAGAATATAAATAATTTGTTATTTGGGTATGAAATGAAAATATTTCTTTTTCGAGGTTACGTTCTGGTTTATACTCGATTCAAATTAACAACCGAAAGTGGAAAAACCTTTTCAGAAGAAGTTTTAAAACACATCGTTAACATCATGTGTCAATTTTCAGTGATTGACACTGTAAAATCTATTGTTGACACCACCTGATACAGTTATTGACATACTGTTGTCTCTCATATTTTCAATAAGCTGAACAAGGATGTGGATAGGTATAATATATAGTAATGGATCGTTCATTATAAGTTTTGCATTGAAAAATATTCGAAATGGAAACCTTCTCTATGAAGACATATTTCAATAAACATTAAACATGGAATTTTCATGCACAGGAAATGCATTTAATTATTTAATACCATTTAAATCTAATACCATTTAAATACAAATTCTTTTTGCAAATAGGACACAAGCCCTGGCAGTTGGTTCTCCAGTAGCCGTTTATAGCAACTTGGTTTTCATTGTTATCACAGATTGTGTCTTCAGATGTACAATCCATGTCTATATTGGACTGTTTCATGACCGTATAAAGGATTCTTCATGAATTTCATCATCAAGCTTTATGTTTGAAATAATTTGTTTTTATTTTTTTTTGCACACCCGTCTATTCTATCACATAATTTGAGATCTTATTCATAGGTTAATACAGGGCAAGGTGCGTGATTTGTTGAGCGCTCGTTGGACTTACACCAGGGCTACATCATTTCGTCAAGATGTCTGTATTTTTCGAATCTTGCCGTAAGCACGATAACTTTCGAACGGAACGACCTAGAGACTTTAAATTTTCAGTGTGGGTTCAGTTTCCGACTGCCGTAGTTGAGTTGGTTAATGAGCAGAATTCCAGCAGGGGTTCCGTAAATATGGCCGTTCGGAATTTTGATCTCCTGATTACTTCTAAACTACTGATTCGATCGAGATGAAATTTCGCACCCAGATGGTGCGAATGACGTGTTCAAGTTACAAGCAAAATTTGTCCAAATCGCATGACCAGAAGAAAATAATAACTTTCGAACGGAGGGGCCTAGGGATTAGACATTTTCAGGATAGGTGTGGATCTCGAATATCGCGGTCACGTTTATCAATGAACAAATTTATCAATGACCAAAAGTGGATGTTCAAAAAAATTTTTTTTAGGAAGATTCTACCTACTAGATAGATGAACGAGCGCTCGAAAGCTCCTGACTACACGTCAGTACTTTTCATTTTTTCAACAAGTTTTTCACTCAACCAAAAAATTATTGTAGAACGAGGAACGCCATAGGTTTGGAAGGCAAGTTTTCTGGACATTCCTTCTGATTTTACTGCTGATAAGGCAGAAATAATAGCATCCTCCGTGTAATTTTTCTTATAATTGCTTCCTTCTTTTGCTTTTGCCATGTGAGAATGAAGCGTGGAAAATCGATTCAGGGGGTAGGGACAAGAAGTAGGAACTAGTTGAACTTGCAATATAGTTATTGACACGTGGAAATTCACAGAGATTGCCTCTGGTGTCAACAACTATCTAGAACAAAATTAGATAAAGTTCAATCATTTTTCAGTATTCATTGAGAAATTGAGGCCTGAATAGTAGGCAATACGGACTAATTTTGCAAAATTTGAATACGACAGTTATTGACATACTATGTCAATCACTATTCATCCACATATTTTCAAAGGCAAATATTGACACCCACAAAAAACCGCGAAACCTTCAACCAAATAGATTTCAAGATATGAAAAAGTATTTATTGAAGAGTTTCGATAATTCAAACGAAAATTATGCTTCAGACAAAAATTAGAACAATTAAAAAAATGTTATGAACTTGAGTTAAGTACCTTGAGAAAATGGCAGTATTTTTCTAATTGCAATGATAGTCAGCACGCTCCACATTGATAAATATATGGTGAATTAGGAATGCAAACCTAACCCAAATTAATACTAACAGTCCAAACTTGAAAAATTGAAATATTTTTTTCAAAGCTCCATGTTTTTAAGGCCTCCATCCAATTCTTATAATTCAAATATGAAAATGAGGGTGTCAATCACTGATAGGGTGTCAACAACTGTACCTTTTACCCTACTTTACTGTATATTTTACTAGCTCTTCAACGAGTGGTGGAATAATAAACAGATCAAAGAACTCGATAGGGTGGCTATGTTTGGATAAGGCATAGTACTATTCCAAGAGAAAATTCTATCACAGTTTTGGCCTTTTTCGAAGGAGGTGGTAGGGCTTCATCACCCTTTTGGTTACTGGTGTCCATAAGAATCTCTCGAAATTTCAAACAACATCTTCTTTTTCTCCCTGTTACCCATATTTTCTCTAAAATACATGGGTTCTAGCTTAACACGATGAGGACGAAAAAGAGGAATCATACGAAGAGATTAACGAAGTACTGGAGCTCCAAAAAGCCCACCTCGTCTTTATGTATGATGGGCGATTTCAATGCTAAAATTGGAATACCTTACGGGCTAGGAAGCCTAAATGAAAGAGGACAACAACTGATGAACTACATAAATTAAAAAAATCTTCATATTATGAATACGTACTTCAAGAAAAAATCGAATGGACGATGGACGTGGAAAAGCCCAGGAGATGATACAAAAAATTACGAAAAGCACTGCCGTGAAAGCAGGAGCTTTTAAGCGCTCGTACATGCACCTTGTAGGTGGATTCGCATTTTCCAGTTTTAGAAATCAATTGAAGGAATTTTCGACAGCTGTCAAAAAAATTCATGTCAGTGCTTCAGCTGATCAATTTTTTTTCGATAATTCGCTAGAATTTTCTACGGTATCTATGGTCTTGGTGATGCGATCTGGACAAAATTTTGCCGAATTACCCCCATCAAACCGACCTTATAAAAGGGGGAATGGGATGGAATTTTGGCAATTCCGAATTATCCGCCGTGTAAAACGTAGTTAGAGATTCGTAGTAGAAGTTCCGATTTAGCCGCCGTGTTAAGCTTAGTTAGAGATTTGTATTAGAAATTCCCAGTTAGCCGTTGCGATTGACGCTGTTTGAAAGTTTGTTCAAAATTCCGATCGAACGAGAGAATTATAGCCCGACTGATAAACCGTCAGATATCGTGTCGAGCGTGTGACAATTACCGACTTTCGTTCGGGGTTAGCGTTAAACCGAGAAATTGACCCTAAGCCGTTTTGTGCTGTTCGAAGTGTTCCAACGCTTGTGCAGTGTGTGCTGCCCGTACAGGAAAGTCCTAGAGCTGGTGAGCTGTATTTCCGTATTTACATAAGTTCTTTTATGACCGTAGATTATTCTTCCTGTGTTCCGCGATCGTTACTTGTAAATTCTGGGTCTTCTATTTCTCAATCATCAAACCGAATAGACAATTTAGCTAGGTCATTACCGTCCTAGATTATCCGATATTTAGTCCAACTTGTTATTCGGACCTTTCGCAATATTTGCAGCCGGTTAAGTCCATCGGTCGAATTTGTTCTTGTTCATTCTAACGTTAATCTGAATAACTGAAACCATTTTTTCTACCGAATAATTAGCATTTCCTGTCCTGACCGATCCACGATAGGTGGCATACGTCCAGTAGTTGTAAACATTAACCCCACCGAATAATTAGTATACTCTGGCAGTATGAAGTATCGTGTCAGTACTTCAATGGCCCTCGAATGAAGTTCAGACGCCATTATTCATTGCGGATTGGTCTTATGAATAATGCCTGATGAACTTTATACGTTTAGGAAAGGGGTCAATATCCTTTAGTAAGTTGCCACAACTCCGAGTGTCAGTTCGGTGGCAACCATATTCCAAGTTCCGATTGTTCCACCGTTGGTGGTCTTGCCTATCTCTCTCCGATTAAAGTTTCTTTTGGGTGAATATCTCACCACATGTCCTGACCGATCCACGATAGGTGGCATACGTCCAGTAGTTGTAAACATTAACCCCACCGAATAATTAGTATACCCTGGCAGTATGAAGTATCGTGTCGGTACTTCAATGCCCCTCGAGTGAAGTTCAGACGCCATTGTTCATTGCGGCTTGGTCTTATGAATAATGCCTGATGAACTTTATACGTTGAGGAAAGGGGTCAATATCCTTTAGTAAGTTGTCACAACTCCGAGTCTCAGTTCGGTGACAACTATATTTCAAGTCCCTATTGTTCCACCGTTGGTGGCCTTGCTCATACTTCCCCGACCAAGGTTTCAGTTTTGTCAATATCCCACCCCACAGTAACATTTTGGTGGATGCGCCATTTCTTATGTTGGTTCCTCTACCATAGACCCCTTTGTATCAGCTCAACGACCAAAATTACCCTCCACCATAGACCCATTCGTATCAATTCCCCCCGACCAAAATTGCTTTTTGGTGGATGCGCTCTTTAAATTCCGAGTTTACTTATTAATTACACAATGGTCTACTTCGTCTCGACTTGGTTTCGGTCTTGACTTACATCACCACTGGTTTGTTTGGATACTGTTTAGGCAGCGCCGTGCTGTCGCTGAACATCATTAATCCCGATTTCGCGGAACACAGGTTAGGGTGTCACCTCGCCGAAACTCTGGACTGTAAACCGTTGTTTGATTTCCATTTTGTATGCTTCCACTTTTGTCCGCATTTTTACCACGCTTGCCATCGCTTTCGACATTTGCCCTGCTTATCGCTTTGTAATATGATACCCGCTGATTGCTCGCCTCACTCGTTCCTCGTCCGCTTGCCGCCAACACATTGTATATCTTTTGATATTGGGAATTATTTTTTTATTGACCTTAAGACTGAGAATTATTTTTTGTTGTTGTTGATCATAGGACTGTGTCAGACAGATCATTATCATTATCTTTCGTACTGTATAAGACATTTAGTTGTAGAAAATTAGACCAGCTCTCCATTGAAGTGTACAAAATTGGACATATCGTCAAGGTAAATATTATTCACTACCTCCATAGCCTCCTCCTTCTCGCCGGCAGAAGAAATTGATACTTGCCAATCGCTACCGCCTCAGATTGGATCGAACTCTGTCTCCAACTGTGTAAAAGCTACCCGAGTTTGAACTCAGTAAGTGTCATAAGGTATTGCGACCTTATAAAACCCATCGCAATTGGCGCCCGAGTTCTTTAGTGAATCCGGTCAAAGGCATTATTCTCAACCGAAGAAAAAACGTCGTTACAAGCTAGGTGCAAAATTTCATTCCAATCCGATCAGTAGTTTCGAAACTATACGGAAAAAAATAGTTTGACGGCCCTAGTCTAATTTTGCTCATTGATGAACGTGACTGCGATATTCGCAATCCAAACCCACCCTGAAAATTTCAAGTTCCTAGGCCTTTCCGTTCAGAAGTTACAATTTTCTATGGTTTCTATGGTTCTGGTCATGCGATCTGGACAAAATATTGCTTTAATATATTATCATTCTCGATTAAAGTACAAAATTTCATCTCGATCGAATCCGTAGTTTCGAAAATATCGAGAAAACAAAATTTCAAACGACCGTATTTACGGAACCCCTAGTATAATTCTGCTCATTGTTAAACGTGAACGCGACATTTCAGATCCACACCTATCCTATCAAGTCCCTAGGCCTTTCCGTTCGAAAGTTATGATTTTCTATGGTTTCTATGGTTCTGGTCAAGCAATCTGGACAAAATGTAGCTTGAATATATCATTTTCCATTTAAATACAAAATTTCGTGACGATCGAATCTGTAGTTTTGAAATTATCAAGAAAACTAAATTTCAAACGACCATATTTACGGAACCCCTAGAATAATTTTGCTCATAGATGAACGTCATCACGACATTCCAGAACCTTACATATCCTGAAAATTCCCTAGGCGTTTCCGTTCAAAAGTTACAATTTTCTATGGTTCTGGTGATGCGATCTGGACAAAATTCCACATGTAGCTTGAACACCTCGTTCTCCATTTGAGTGCAAAGTTTCATCTCGATCGAATCTGTAGTTTCGAAGTAATCAGGAGAACAAAATTTTGAACGGCCATATTTACGGAACCCCTGGTGGAATTCTGCCCATTAATGAACTTAGCCGAGGCATTTGGGATCTGAACCTACACTGAAAATTTCAAGTCTCTAGGTTGATCCGTTCGAGAGTTATCGTGCTTACGGACGGCCGGACGGACAGACTCGAATTTTCCGACGGATTCGTCATCAGTGAGTCGAACACAGTCGATTGAGACCATTTTCGGCTCAAAATTCGAAAAATACAGACATCGTGACGAAATGATATAGCCCTCGTGTAAGTAGTACGAGCGCTAAACAAATAGAAACTGCGCAGAATATTGCAGGAAAGAAAATGCAAAACGAAGAAAGCTCACGAAAGAAACTGAAATTATGTTACAAAATAGAAAACACCTAAAAGGCTATTCAGAAAAAAAAGAGGAACTTTCCAAAATAAACAGAGTAATAAGCGAAAAAATATGAAAATATGTATGAAATTACAATAAAGGAAAGATCATAGAAACCCTAGAAAAAGGTAAGAGCCTAAAAAAACTGAAACTGAAGGGAGAACGTATTAACATCACGAAATTATTGACTAACGAAGGACAGTATGATGATACACAAATGAAATTACGAACATGGTAGAAGGATACTATGCACACTTATACTCCTGCGCCACCAGCGAAAACAATAATGGAGCGAGTACATGTGGAAAACAAAGATTCGGAAGAAATACCAGACATAACTTAAATATAAATAATCAAATCTTTGAATGAAATGAGGAAAGGTCGAGATGGACTCACAGTTGAAATGCTGCAGCTTGGAGGAGATCCAGTATTAAAGACGCTTAACTACCTATATAACAAATGCCTTCGCGAAATCGATCACACTCTTCAGACCGATTGGGACAATGCAATAAAATGATCCACCTATTTGAAAAAGGCGACAAATGCAAACTAAGCATTTATAGGCCTATAAGCTTTTATTGGCCTATAAGCTTACTTTCGTTAGTGTACAAGCTTTTCCCCAAAATAATTAAAGAGTTGTTGACAAACAAATTAAATCAAGACCAGCCAAGGAAGCAGGAATGATTCAGAAAAGGTTTCAGCACTTTGGACCACCTTCAAGTTATTCGTACCCAGAGCTGTGCCGAGCACTGAATATTACTGCTTCGAGCACTAAGCACTTAACACTTGGAAAAAAGTGCTCCCGAGTCGTGAGCACTTAGCACAAATTCCACAAAAGGCTCGCGATTACTAAGCACTTGTAACCTAACTATCAACCATATTAACTATTGTAACGAACTGAAGCCGGACCTGTCGCGGCTCCCAGAGCTTCGAGAACGGAATGGAACGGTCGCTACTCTTCGAGAATATTCAAGCAACGACGAGAAGCCTCGACAGCCTTCTGGAATATACTGGAATCCTTCGAGCACGATGAATCGGGATATAAAACGACGTCGGCCTGAGCAGGGGTCAGTTAGTAGAGAATTAGACTTGCGTATGTAAATAAATCGTGTGTTAAAAATAAATTAGTGAATAGTGAATTGTAAATAAATTATTTTAAGTAGAACTTGGACAATATTCATTACATTGGTGTCAGAAGTGCGATTTTTAAATAAATAGGTGTCGTGAATAACTGGATCGCGGAAAATAAATTGATTGAACTTTCAGACTTGATTGAAACAGACTGGTTTTATTTCGTTCAAAGACAAAATGGTGAAAGAAGTGCGTCTTGTGGAATTGAAAGTCGCGGAGTTAAAACAGGAACTGGAAGAAAGGGAACTGGAAACAACGGGTAAAAAGGCAGTTCTTAAAGAAAGACTTGCAGAAGGACTCATACAAGAAGGTGAGGACCCCGAAACATTCTTATTTGAAGTTCCCGGAGTTGATTTGATCTCGATAATGAATAAACTCGAGGAAAATGCAAAAAGCTTGGAGGAAAATTCTAGAAGCCTAGAGGATAAACTTCAGGAAAATGTGAAAAGCCTGGAAGAAAAGTTTCAGGAAACTACTAAATCTTTGAAAGATCTAGAAGAAAATTCCAGAAACCTGGAAGAAAAGTTGGTAGAAACTCTGGAAGAAAAGTTTCTAGAAAATTCTAGAAATCTAGAAGAGAAGCTCCAAAAAAATTGAAGAAACCTGGAAATAAGCTCCTGGAAAGCACGGAAGGCCTGAAACAAGAACTATGTAGTGTAGAAGAAAGGATAGAGACAGAAATGGACAACATTAGGGAACAAATGAACACCGAGATAGAAAAATTCGAGGAGGAAATGAAAAAAATGAAGAAAACCATCAGTAAGCTGGAAAATCGAGCTAATGTTGCGCAAACCACAGAAATGGTCAATGATTATTCAATGCTGGACCTGAAGAAGGGGATGCAGAATTTCAAGGTCGATTCTGGAATCAAGAAGCTTTCTATGAAGCCGCCCTAGTTGGACGGGAAAACTGCATGGGCAAATTACCGCCGTCAATTTGAAACTGCGGCCAAAGCAAACGAGTGGAATGCAGTGGAAAGAGCGGTAGCACTTACACTAGCATTACGAGGAGAAGCGACAGATATTCTGCAGACCCTCACCGCTCAAGAACAGGAGGACTATGATCAGCTGATTAAACATCTGGAACTACGATTTGGCCAAGCCCATTTCGAACACGTTTACCACTCCCAGCTGAAAAATCGTTACCAGAAATCAGGCGAGTCGTTACAAGAATTCGAAGCTGACATTGCACGCCTGGTACGTCTCGCATATCCGGCCACACCGGAGAACGTAATGGAGCGATTGGCGGTTCAAGCATTCTTGGATGGACTTCGTGACCAAGAAACTCGACAAGCGTTGACACTAGCCCGACCATCACATCTCGTAGACGCACTGGGACGCGCTTTGGAGTTCGAGGCGGCAAAGCAGTCCTGTAGAAGTCAAGGCAAGATCCGAATTATCGAGGAGGATTCACAGGAGCCTGTTGACCTAGAAACTGCCATTAAAAAAGTGATCAACGAAGTGCTGCCTGGAAAAAGACAGATAAAATGTTGGCACTGTGGAAAAATCGGACATGTGCGTAGCAAATGCCCGACGTACAAAGAATCGGCAAAGACACAGGAAAACTAAAAAGGGTCGATGAGGAGGGGCAATCTTCGACCTGTATCCAGCGAGCCCCAGTCAACAACGCATATGTCGCTGTCCTCAAACCTCAGAATAAGGGTGTCTTCGTAGACGGTCTCATCAGAACGAGCCCTGCACCATGTTGCTGGATACAGGTGCAACTAGGACAATTCTGGGACTTTCCTTTGGTAGAACACCAGCACGAATCGAAACGACGTCTTGGAAGCTACGCACCGCGACAGGAGAGCCAGCTACTGTATATGGTGAGCTACCAGTTGAACTGGTTTTGGGTAGCACTACAGTGAAACATCGGGCACTAGTAGCGGACATCGAAGACGATGCGATCATTGGGATGGATATCATGAACTCAAGAGGGTTTGAGTTGAATTTCAAGGACGGCGTCTTACGTGTCAACGGAGAGGAGCTGGTGCTTCATGGGAGAAGTGAGGAGAAGATCCGTGTCGTATTGGCAGAAGATGTGAGAGTACCTGAGAGGGCCGAAAACATTGTGGAGGCACAAGACTAGTCACTAGACAGTGATGCAAGCAATGGAGACGTGGTAATGTTCGAGCCCAAACTTCATGATGAGGAAATTGGACGAGGGATTGCTCTAGGGAAAGCCTTGCTGCGTGCTGACGAATTGGTGCCGGTAAGGGTCATGAATGTAAATTATTTCCCAGTGACCTTGAAAAAAGGACCAGTTTTAGTACATTGCTCGTCAGTTTCTTCTGTGAGACGGAGTGTACAAGGTACAATTAGCCAGGACAAGCATCTACCAACAGAATTGGAAAAGTTAGTTTCTTGGAAATAAGACTTTTTAGCTCTGGAGAGAACCACGTAGGAAAGGTTGACCTCTTGATTCGGATCTTGGGCACGAACATACCTATAATTTTGATCATTGATGAACGTGACCGCAACATTCGAGATCCACACCTATCCTGAAAATTTCAAGACCTTAGGCCTTTCCATTACAAAGTTATAAATTTCTATGGTTCTGGTCAAGCGAGCTAGACAAAATTCTGCATGTAGCTTGAACTCTCTGATTTCCATCTGAGTGCTTAATTTCACCTCGATCGAACCTGTAGTTTCAAAGTAATCAGGAAAACAAAATTTCGACCGGCCATATTTACGGAACCCCTCGGCGAATTTTGCCCAATAACGAACCCAACCGCAGTATTCGACGGACAGACTCAAATTTTCTGACGGATTCGTCATCAGTGAGTCGAACTCTATCGATTGAGATCATTTTCGGCTCAAAATTCGAAAAATACAGACATCGTGACGAAATGATATAGCCCTCGTGCAGAGCTGTGCCGAGCACTGAATATTAGTGCTTCGAGCACTAAGCACTAAGCACTTGGAAAAAAGGGCTCCCGAGTCACGAGCACTAAGCACCAATTTCCACAAAAGGCTCGCGATTACTAAGCACTTTGTGAAAGTAATTCGATATTTCGAGCACTAAGCCCTAAGCCCTTCCTCAAGTACTGTTGAGGTGAAGTTACTTCAATCGAAAGAAATATTGCACCTATTTAGTTGAGGTTTTATAATAATTGAAGGTATTTTCGACAGAAATTCGCTAGAATTTTCTACGGTATCTATGGTCTTGGTGGTGCGATCTGGACAACATTTTGCCCGTAGTTTGAATACATTATTACTCAGCTAGGTACTGAATTTCATCCCAATCCGCTCAGTATTTTCGGAACTATCAGCAAAAAAATATTTAGAACGGCCATATTTACGGAACCCCTAGTCTAATTTTGCTCATAGATGAACGTCACCGCGATATTTACCATCCAAACCCACCCTGAGAATTTCAAGTTCCTAGACCTTTCCGTTCAAAAGTTACAATTTTCTATGGTTTCTATGGTTCACGTCATGCGATCTGGACAAAATATTGTTTTAATATATCATTCTCGATTGAAATACAAAATTTCATCTCGATCGAATCCGCAGTTTCGCAATTATCGAGAAACCAAAATTTCAAACGACCGTATTCACGGAACCCCTAGTATAATTCTGTTCATAGAAAAACGTGAACGCGACATTTCAGATCCACACCTATCCTGAAAATTTCAAGTCCCTAGGCCTTTCCGTTCGAAAGTTATGATTTTCTATGGTTTCTATGGTTCTGGTCATGTGATCTGGAGAAATGTAGCTTGAATATATCATTCTCCATTAGTATACAAAATTTCGTCACGATCGAATCTGTAGTTTTGAAATTATCAAGAAAACTAAATTTCAAACGACCATATTTACGGAACCCCTAGTATAATGTTGCTCATAGATGAACGTGATCACGACATCCGAGATCCACTCCTATCCTGAAAATTTCAAGTCCCTAGGCATTTCCGTTCAAGAGTTACAATTTTCTATGATTTCTATGGTTCTGGTCATGCGATCTGGACAAAATTTCACATGTAGCTTTAACACCTCATTCTCCATTTGAGTGCAAAATTTCATCTCAATAAAATCTGTAGTTTTCAAGTAATCAGGGGAACAAAACTTTGAACGGCCATATTTACGGAACCCTTAGGCGAATTTGGCCCATTAACGAACTTAACCGAGGCATTTGGGATCTGAACCTACACTGAAAATTTCAAGTCTCCAGGTTGATCCGTTCAAGAGTTATCGTGCTTACGGCCGGACGGACGGCCGGACGGACGTACAGACTCGAATTTTCCGACGGATTCGTCATCAGTGAGTCGAACATAGTCGATTGAGACCATTCTCGGCTCAAAATTCGAAAAATACAGACATCGTGACGAAATGATATAGCCCTCGTGTAAGTTGTACGAGCGCTCAAAAAGGATTCACATGTACAAATGATTTGCCATCGAATAAACTCATGGCTTGTCAAAGGCTATGTATAGATATATCTATAACGAAAAATAGAGTATGCACTTAAATACAATAAATATTCACATATAAACACTCGAGGACTGAAAACAATGTTTTTCATGTATATATATGAGATGTAAACAGTGCTCAAAAAAAGTTATTATCTGTCCAGAAAATCACTCAACCTATAAATAGACTTCTCTAAAAGAAGACATTTTACCTTCCTACTGAAAGCTGCCGAACTCAATTTCTTAATCTCTTCTGGTAGTTTGTTATATAATTTCAAACATATATGATAATATGTGAGATTATTGATGTAAAGGGGGTCCCGAATTCGATTCTCACTTTTAGCATGTCGAGAACTATGTGTGTTGGAAAAAAATTTGCAAGGACTCCGGATCTCTTTGATTGAAATAATATGAATTCATAAATATATATCGATTCATTTACACTGGACTCTGAATATCAATAATAGATCTCAAGGTATCAAGGCGTTGGCGTCGATCGCATATATTCGTGTTACGACAAGATTGGGAAAGGGCTTAGTGCTTAGTAATCCGCAGAAGTGCTCGGGAGCATTTCAGTGCGCGGGAGCACTTTGGGGATTACTAAGCACTAAGCCTTTTGCTGGAGTGCTTCGATTACTAAGCACTAAGCACTGCTTTCAAAAAGTGCTCGGGAGCACAGTGCTTGGAAGCACAAAAGGGCTTCGAGTGCTTTCGAAAGTACCAAGCACAATGCTTTGGCACAGCTCTGCCCTCGTGTAAGTAGTACGAGCGCTCAAAAAGAACTGAAACCCCTTCTGACCGCAATCAAACCCCTACCTCCAGTTTCCTTCGAATTCGAAAGACTCGACCTTTCCTTTCTAAAAACTTTATAATTAAACATTTGTAACTCGGCATCGGCAATCGATGTCAAGCCATGTTTCGGTGAGCAAAATCACATCATAATCTACAATACTTACATTTTTCATTAAATCATACAATTTCAGTTTTCCCCTAATACTACGAACATTTTGATAATAGACACACAAATTTTTCAAATTTAGATTATCCCTAACTGTTAGTTCTTTTTGATACAACTGTTCTTGGAAAACCATCAACATGTCTTATGGTTAGGTTCGATTCTCCGTTCCCCCTGCGCAGGTCCAATTCTTGACGAAGGGTCTTCAAATACTCACGGTGCTTGCGGGTGGAATCAGATGAAAATCTCGCAGAAGGGTGCCCAATGTTATGCTTGTTCTTCAACACAGTCAAAGCCGCATCAGACGTAGCAAATACCACTTTGGGAGGAAAGAGCTCGTTTTCCGTCTTTCTCCCCAATCTGTACACCTTGATGACCCTGACTCTGGAATAGCCGTTGACAACAGAGTCTGCACCATTTTTCTTTCCTCGACAATAGAATCCTGAATCTTTTGAGACGCTCTTCGATTGCCATTATAAATTCGTCATGAGATGTTGAATTATGACTACTAGTTTGATTGCTGAGCCCAAAAGAAGGCCGAAGAGAAGCTATTGTTGCCTTCAACGAAGAAATATCCTCATCTGGACAGGCAACCTCAACCCTCAATCCTTCAATTCATTTCGAGCATTTTGAATGAATAATTCTTCTCCATTTCCCCCCTAAATTCATTGAAGTGGCTTTCAAATAGGAGGGTGAGCTATTTCATTATTCTGTCAGAATCAGAGTTCCCGGAGTTATCATTCAGGTGTTGAGAACATAACATTTTACCATCCTTCATGACGACCCGAACCTTTACGGAGCAACTGGGATGAAGGAGGGCATCGCATTCTGAGCAGCTAACTGGATTTAAAACGGATTTCCTACAGTACGTTCAGTCTGGTTTCGGACTTTCCTGACTTGACATTTCAATGTCAGGTACGCCATTGGGAAATAGGGAGCTCCATCGATACGATAACAATGCTATCGATAAGGTGATTACAAGAAACAGCTGTGATCTCTGATAGTTTTTACGATAGACAAACATATATTTAGCTATAACTATCAGAGTACAATCTCAAATCCGATCTAGCGAGAAGAGTATCATTGGCCTGGTCGGCTTCCGGCAAACGCAAAGTCAGTTTTTTTTTGTTTTATTTTTGTTTACTCAGGGGAAATCCTCATGGACGAACTATCTCCGATAGATAGAACAGTGTGAGACTTCGTGTGAAGCACGACCTGCTCGAACTAAACCTAACCTGCAGTTTTAGATTTCGGGCATTTATTACCTATTAACCTTTTGACTCTTCTTGTTGGTATTTCTTTCTCGATCTTGATCATGTGATAATTGTGTTACCTATGAATTTGAATTCCATACGAGTATCTTCTTATTGATAATTGAAATTGAGTTCACTCAATTTCCCTTTCTACGTAGTTGAGCTCTGAGGCTTATGTGATAGGTGGGTATCCTAACCACATCTTCTGAGGGGTTGTAGTTAACTAGTCTTCTTAGCTCATCATTTGGGTCTTGACTTGCTTTTTCAAATATCTTATCGCCCTTCTTTGTTCTGTGGCAGTTTCCCATTCTGAGTCTCTGTGGATTTGTTGGTTTCTTACAAACCACGGCATATTCATTGCTGCTCTTAGCAGTTAATTTTCTGGTGCTTGATTCTTCTTTATATAGCTATTGGCTTCATGGCCTCATGCCGCCGATCCATATGATAGTTGGGGTCTTTTTGAGCGCTCGTACTACTTACACGAGGGCTATATCATTTCGTCACGATGTCTGTATTTTTCGAATTTTGAGCCGAAAATGGTCTCAATCGACTATGTTCGACTCACTGATGACGAATCCGTCGGAAAATTCGAGTCTGTCCGTCCGTCCGTCCGGCCGTCCGGCCGTCAGCACGATAACTCTCGAACGGATCAACCTAGAGACTTGAAATTTTCAGTGTGGGTTCAGATCCCAAATGCCTCGGTTGAGTTTGTTAATGGGCCAAATTCCACCAGGGGTTCCGTAAATATGGCCGTTCAAAGTTTTGTTTCCCTGATTACTTGAAAACTACAGATTTGATCGAGATGAAATTTTGCACTCGAATGGAAAATGAGGGGTTCAAGCTACATTTGAAATTTTGTCCAGATCGCATGACCAGAACCATAGAAACCATAGAAATTTGTAACTTTTGAACGGAAACGCCTAGGGACTTGAAATTTTCAGGATAGGTGTGGATCTCGAATGTCGTGATCACGTTCATCTATGAGCAACATTATACAAGGGGTTCCGTAAATACGGTCGTTTGAAATTTTGTTTTCTCGATAAATTCGAAACTGCGGATTCGATCGAGATGAAATTTTGTATTTTAATCGAGAATGATATATTGAAGCAATATTTTGTCCAGATCGCATGACCAGAACCATAGAAACCATAGAAAATTCTCACGTCACGTCACGTTCATCAATGAGCGAAATTAGACTAGGGGTTCCGTAAATATGGCCGTTCAAAATATTTTTTTCCTGATAGTTTCGAAACTACCAATTGGATTGGAATGAAATTATGCACCTAGCTCAGGTATAATGTATTCAAACTACGTGCAAAATTTTGTCCAGATCGCATCACCAAGACCATAGATAACGTGGAAAATTCTAGCGAATTATCGGAAAAAAATTGATCAGCTGAAGCACCGACATGAAGTCTGGAGTTTCGCCTAAGTTTCAGAATTTTTTTGACAGCAGTCAAAAATTCCTTCAATTGATTTCTAAAACTGGAAAATGCGAATCTGCCTACAAGGTGCATGTACGAGCGCTCAAAAGCTCCTGCCTTCACGGCAGTGCTTTTCGTAATTACTGTCTCATGTCCGGTGGGTTATGTAATGTATCCGAGAAACAAGAAGCTAATCTGAAGTTCTTGGTTCATTATATCCTATAATACATTCTTTGAAATATTCTTTAAGAAAAAATGTAAAAGCGCTAAGAGTGGTCACCCACCCAGATACGAAATTAGCGATTTTTTTCGGTATTTAGTCAAGGGGAATCCTCATGGACGAACTATCTCCGATGGATAGAACAGTGTAAGATTTCGCGTGAAGCACGACCTGCTCGAACTGAACATAACCTGCTGTTTCAGATTCCGGGCATTTATTATTTATTATTACCTATTAACCTTTTGACTCTTCTTGTTCGTATCTCTTTCACGATCTTTGTCGTAATTGTGTTACCTATGAAATTGAATTTCATTCTTGATAATTGAAATTGAGTTTACTCCACTGCATATTTTATATGGTTTTTCCATGTAAGCCCTTTATCTAGTTTTACTCCTAGATATTTGACTTCATTTTCCCACTTTGTCTCATCTCCATCTATCCTTGGGTTGAAATTGATTTGAAGTCCTCGCTTCTGTAGTAGAAAAGCTTGGCTCTTTTTGAGCGCTCGTACTACTTACACAAGGGCTATATCATTTCGTCACGATGTCTGTATTTTTCGAATTTTGAGCCGAAAATGGTCTCAATCGACTATATTCGACTCACTGATGACGAATCCGTCGGAAAATTCGAGTCTGTCCGTCCGGCCGTCCGTCCGGCCGTAAGCACGATAACTCTCGAACGGAACAACCTAGAGACATGAAATTTTCAGTGTAGGTTCAGTTCCCGAATGCCTCGGTTAATGAGCCAAATTCCACCAGGGATTCCGTAAATATGGCCGTTCAAAGTTTTGTTTCACTGATTACTTGAAAACTACAGATTCGATCGAGATGTGAAATGTCCAGATCACGTGACCAGAACCATAGAAACCATAGAAAATTGTAACTTCCGAACGGAAATGCCTAGGGACTTGAAATTTTCAGGATAGGTGTGGATCTCGAATGTCTTGATCACGTTCATCTATGAGCAAAATTATACGAGGGGTTCCGTATATATGGTCGTTTGAAATTTAGTTTTCTTGATAATTTTAAAACTACAGATTCGATCGTGACGAAATTTCGTATACTAATGGACAATGATATATTCAAGCTACATTTCTCCAGATCACATGACCAAAACCATAGAAACCATAAAAAAACATAACTTTCGAACGGAAAGGCCTAGGGACTTGAAATTTTCAGGATAGGTGTGGATCTGACATGTCGCGTTCACGTTTATCAATGAGCAGAATTATACTGGGGGTTCCGTAAATACGGTCGTTTAAAATTTTGGTTTCTCGATAATGTGGAAACTATGGATTCGATCGAGATGAAATTTTGTATTTTAATCGAGAATGATATATTAAAACAATATTTTGTCCAAATCGCATGACCAGAACCATAGAAATCATAGAAAATTGTGTCTTTTGAACGGAAAGGCCTAGGAACTTGAAATTTTCAGGGTGGGTTTGGATCGCGAATATCGCGGCCACGTTCATCAATGAGCAGAATTAGACAAGGGGTTCCGTGAATATGGCTGTTCAAAAAATTTTTTTCCTGATAATTTCGAAACTACTGATTGGATTGGGATGAAATTTTGCACCTAGCTCAGGAATAATGTATTCGAACTACGTGCCAAATTTTGTCCAGATCGCAACACCAAGACCAAAGATACCGTAGAAAATTCTAGCGAATTATCGAAAAAAAATTGGTCACCTAAAGCACTGACATGAAGTCTGGAGTTTCGCCTAAGTTTCAGAATTTTTGTGACAGCTGTCGAAAATTCCTTCAATTGCTTATCAATATTTACAGAACCCCTAGTCTAATTTGGCTCATTGATGAAAGTGATCGCGAAATTCGCGATCCGAACCTATCCTGAAAATTTCAAGTCCCTAGGCTTTTCCGTTCAAAAGTTATGATTTTCTATGGTTTCTATGATTCTGATCATACTATCTGGGAAAAATGTAGCTCGAATATATCATTCTCAATTTAAATACAAAATTTCGTCAGGATCGAATCCATACTTTTGAAATTATCAAGAAAACCGAATTTCAAACGCCCATATTCACGGAACCCCTAGTCTAATTTTGCTCATAATGAACGTGAGCGCGAAATTCGCGATCCCAAGCTATCCTGAAATTTTCGAGTCCCTAGGCCTTTCCGTTCGAAAGTTATAATTTTCTATGGTTTCTATGGTCCTGATCATGCAACTACGCAAAAACTATTCATCCGACAACATCCGGATTGTGCAAACTCAAAGTACCCGTTTACCACTACTTCCATCCGGAAAACCAGCGCTACAACTTCGAAAATGGCCAACTTATTGAAGAATATAAGAATATATTCAGCTCATTTGGATATAATTCTTACATAAACGATGTAACAAGACCCTCCAGTGGTAGTTGTTTAGATCATATATTTCTTGGACGTCGTAATCCAACTGAAGATAAGACTAATGCATTCATAGTTCGTTCAGATATAACTGATCACTATGCGGTATTGTTGTGTCTAGATATTGGAGAAGTACAAAGGGAAGGAGCTCATAGATATAAAACTTATGTAAATTATGGAAATTTCAAGGAGGAGCTTGGAAAAATAAATTGGGGTAATAAGATTGAAAATAAAAATGAAAACTCTTTTGCAGAAACTTTTATTGATTTAATAACTTATTATACAGAAAAAAGACAACAAGGATAAGATTATCATATAGAGAATCAGCCAGAAAGGATTGGATTACACCAAGTCTTCAGAAAGCTATAAATAACAAAAATAACTTATATAAGAACATGATTGATCATGTTATTATATAAGAACATGATTAATCATGTTCTTATATAAGTATATAAGTATTGAGTGGGTCCTTAAGGGGCCACTCAATATGAGATTGAAGTTGCAATATGCAAGATATCGAAATGTATTACAGAAGTTGATAAAAACTTCAAAAAGAGATTATTTGAATAGCTTCGTAACAGAGAATACCTCAGAGGCGAAATCCTTATGGTATTATATTGATGATATCTGCGGAAAAACTGGGCCTAAAACAGACATAAATTCGGTTGAAACTTCTGATGGACAAGTACTTACATCCAAGATAGAAATAGTGGAGGAATTCGGAAGATATTTCAGTGAAAAAGGAAAACGACTTGCTGAAGACATAGAAGAAGTTCCAGAAACTGAGGAGGGAGAACATTATTGTGATAATACACTTTTTCTGTGTCCAACTTCTGAGGATGGAGTGAGAGAAATGATAAAGGAACTGAAAAATGGTGGAGCTCCCGGAAATGATGGTATCAGGACTGAACTCCTAAAAAACAAAGCTGTGTTTTGAGACGGATGAATTTCCGAAGATTTTCGAGGTGGGGGGATCAAACCATCAAGATAAAACCATTTTATCAAATATAACTGTTTTAATGTTTAACATCTAATTTGTCTAAAATAATGGAAAAACTATTGAAAGTTCGTATTATTAACTTTTTCGAGAAGAATAAAATTTTGTCTGATGATCAATACGGTTTCAGGAAGGGCAAATCTACAGAGGATGCAATTCAAAAATTTGTGGAGAGAATTTACCAATGGATAAATGGCAACAAGGTAGGTCTGTGCGTATTTATCGACTTTGCAAAGGCCTTCGACACCGTATCGCATAAGAAGCTACTACAGAAACTCCACCTCAATGGTTTTCGAGGTAAAACATTCGAGTTAATGAAAAGCTATTTATCAGATAGGATCCAATTTGTTAAAATTGATCAACACACAAGTGAAAAAAACTGTTGAATATGGGGTAGCACAAGGGACAGTTTTGGGGCCAATTTTGTTCACTATTTACATGAACAGCTTGTTACTTATGAAAACGAAAGGGGAGATTATCAGTTTGGCAGACGATACTGTCATACTGTACGTAGATAGTACTTGGGAAAAACTGAAACACCAAGCAGAGGGAGATCTTTTCACTATAAAACAATGGTTCAGAGAAAATAAATTAACTGTGAATTTGCAAAAAACAAAATAGTATTTTCTGCTTATGAATCGGGACTTCCACATATCGGCAATTTGGAAGTTGACAACGGAACATCAATCCCCCAAGCCGAGCACAAATATCTAGAAATTATAATAGATCGACATCTAAAATGGGATAAACGTAAAGATATCTTAGTGACCAAACTAAGCTGTTTACTTACCAAATTTGAATATCTGAGAAAGTACTCAGATATAAGAAACTTAATGATGGTGTACTCAGCTTTATGTCAGTCCCAAATAAGACATGGGATAATAGTTTAATTGTTTGTGATGCAGATATTAGTTGGCATAAGCGAGCGGAGATTCCACTCAAACTAACGGAGTGAATATATGAAACACGGAACAAGATGAATCAATACCTTACGCCAAGAGCAGTAAAACGTATAGGCCAGAGATGCTTCGCCTATCTAGCCCCACGAATATATGCCACAGTTCCAAAAGACCTGAAGAATATAAGAAAACCCAGAACAAAAAAATTACGAAAAGCACTGCCGTGAAGGCAGGAGCTTTTGAGCGCTCGTACATGCACCTTGTAGGTTGATTCGCATTTTCCAGTTTTAGAAATCAATTGAAGGAATTTTTGACTGCTGTCAAAAAAATTCTGAAACTTAGGCAAAACTCCAGACTTCATGTCGATGCTTCAGCTGATCAATTTTTTTCCGATAATTCGCTAGAATTTTGCACGGTATCTATGGTCCTGGTGATGCGATCTGAACAAAATTTCGCACGTAGTTTGAATACATTATTCCTGAGCTAGGTGCATAATTTCATTCCAATCCGATCAGTAGTTTCGAAACTATCAGGAAAAAAATATTTTGAACGGCTATATTTACGGAACCCCTAGTCTAATTTTGCTCATTGATGAACGTGACCGTGAAATTTGCGATCCAAACCCACCCTGAAAATTTCAAGTTCCTAGGTCTTTCCGTTCAAAAGTAAGAATTTTCTATGGTTTCTATGGTTCTGGTCATGCGATCTGGACAAAATATTGCTTCAATATATCATTCTCGATTAAAATACAAAATTTCATCTTGTAACGAAGTGAATTTCGTTACTAGATCGGCCGGTATCATTCACGTAAATTTTTGTAGAAAATTTGGGGAAATTGTTCAATATTTCTGAATACGAGGACATATGGGCACCCTGTATGTTTTACGTCGATTTCTGGAGATTTTACTCAGATAAATCCTCATTCCCCGTCAGGAAGTTTCATAAGTCACCCGGTATAATCGGCCGGGATTTTGAGAAAATTTGTCGGAATTATTTTCATGTCGCATATGAGGCGAATTTAACGCGATCAATTAAAATCCGAGCCTATGTAGAAAAACTCTAGGATTTCGTCGCGGAAGAGATAACGTTTGCAGAAGCGAGTTTTGGTATGTTGACTGGGAGTTTTTTGGAAAACGACGCCGTCTTCGAATGTCCGAATTACCCCCATCAAACCGACCTTATAAAAGGGGGAATGGGATGGAATTTAGGCAATTCCGAATTAGCCGTCGTGTTTGACTATTAGAGATTTGTATTGAAAGGCCGATTTATCCGCCGTGTTTAACACTGTTAAAAAGTTGTGTTAGAAAATTCCGATTAAGTCGCCGTGTTTGAGACTGTTAGAAAGTCGTAGTAGGAAATTCCAATTTAGCCGGCGAGACTAATATTGGTGAAAAGCGTTATTATCAGAATTATTCGTCGTGAGAAACTTCGTTATAAATTGCTGATAGAACAAGTGAATAATTTTCTCGACTAGAAAAGCCGCTCGAGATCGTGTTGCGCTTGGGATAATTACCGACTTTCGTTCGGGGTTATCGTAAAATCGAGAAATTGACTCTAAGCCGTTTTGTGCTGTTGGAAGTGTGTCAACGCTTGTGCAGTGTGTGCTGCCCGTACAGGAAAGTCCTAGAGCTGGTGAGCTGTATTTCCGTATTAACCTGAGTTCATTTTTAACCGTAGATTATTCTTCCTGTGTTCCGTGATCGTTACTTGTAAATTCTGTAACTTTTATTTTTTTTATCATCAGTCCCAAGAGACAATTTAGCTAAGTCGTTATCACCTTAGATTATCCGAGATTTGGTCCGACGGGGAATTCGGAGCTGTTACAATTTTTGTAGATAATCAAGCCCCTCGATAGACTTCGTTTGCATTCATTCTGGCTTTAGTTCCAGTAAGTGAAATCTTAACCCCACCGAATAAGTAGTATACCCTGGCAGCGTGAAGTACCGCGTCGGTGCTTCAATGCCCCTCGAGTGAAGTTCTGACGTCCATTGCTCATTGCGGTGTTATCTTATGAGTAATGCCTGAGGAACTTTATACTTCGAGGAAAGGGGTCGATATCCTTCAGTAAGTCACCACAAGTCCAAGTTTCATTGCGGTGGCAACCCTCGTCCAAGTTTTAAATTTTTCCACCATCGGTGGTCTGGCCTTTTTCTTTCTCTGATTAAAGTTTCTTTTGGGTGAATATTTCACCACATGTCAGGACCGACCCACGATAGGTGGCATACGTCCAGTAATTGAAATCTCAACTCCATCGAATAACTAGTATACCCTGGCAGCGTGAAGTACCGCGTCGGTGCTTCAATGCCCCTCGAGTGAAGTTCTGACGTCCATTGCTCATTGCGGTGTTATCTTATGAGTAATGCCTGAGGAACTTTATACTTCGAGGAAAGGGGTTTATATCCCTTGTTAAGTTGTCCCAACTCCGAATCTCCGAGAAGTGACAACCATATTTCAAGTTTCTTTTTCTCCACCGTTGGTGGCCTTGCTTATAGTTCCCCGAACAAGGTTTAAGTTTTGTCAATATCCCACTCCACAGTAATATCGTGGTGGATACGCCCCTTGCTTGTTTCAGCTTCTTCTCCGTGGACCCCTTTGTACAAAAATTCCCCGACCAAAAATTGTTTTGGTGGATGCGCTATTTAAACTCCGAGTTTACTTATTAATTACATGATAATCTACTTCGTCTGGACTTGGTTTCAGTCTTGACTTACATCAACCCCGTTTGGTTCAGCTACTATTTAGGCAGCGCCGTGCTGTCGCTGATCCAAGTTGTTTTGGGGGATGCGCCAATTAAGCTCCGAGTTTACTGATTGATTACACGACAGTATACGTTGTCTTGACTTGGTTTCAGTCTTGACTTACTTCATCACCGATTTGTTTAGTTGTTGTTGGGGCAGCGCCGTGCTGTCACTGAACTTAAGTAATCCCGATTTCGCGGAACACAGGTTAGGGTGTCACCTCGCCGAAACTCTGGACTGTAAACTGTTGTTTTATTACCATTTTGTATGCTTTCACACTTGTTCGCATTTTGACCACGCTTATCATCGTTTTCTACATTTGCTCTGCTTATTGCCTGCTAATATAATAACTGCTGATCGCTCGCCTCACTCATACCTCGTCCGCTTGCCGCCAACCCATTGTATATATTTTGATATTGAGAGTTATTTTTTTTTGATCTTTAGACTGAGAATTATTTGTTTTGTTGATCATACGACTGCGTCGAAACGATTATTATTGTTGTCTTTCGTACTGGTTGCGACATTTGGGGTGTAACAATTTGACCAATTACATATTATAGTGTCCATAATCGGACATACTATCAGAGTGAATTTCATTTATTACCTCAATAGCCTCCTCCTTCTCGCCGGCCAAAGAAATCGACACTTGCCAATCGCTACCACCTCAGATTGGGTCGAACTCTGTCTCCAACTGTATCAAAGCTACCCGAGTTTGGACTCAGTAAGTGTCATAAGGTATTGCGACCTTATAAAACCTATCGCAATTGGCGCCCGAGTTTATTCGTAAATCAAGTTGAAGGCGATTTTTCCTAACCGGAGAAAAACGCCGTTACAAATTGGCGCCCGAGCAGGGACCGATTTTCTTGTGAAGAATACAGGTCAAAGAGGCCTTTCCGGTATTGTAGATTATTGAGAGAGAGGAGTATGGAGGTTAACCGATTGAGAGCGGACGAGCTGATATGGGAGTTGGAAGCTCGCGGCCGTCCGGCCGGCAGGACCGTCCAGGAGAACCGTATGGAGCTGCGGAAGGTTTTAGCGCAGAACGTGCGGTTCTGTCCGAGAGAGAGGGACATGGAAGAGGAATTAGGTGAGGCTGGTCGAATCCTGAGGAGTTTGGTGGAACAGGTCCAGGATTTCGATGAGGATAACGCCATAAACGAAGAATCGCGTATCAGGAGCCGACTCACCCACCTCAAGCACCGTCTCGGTCAAATGCGACCAACTACCGTGGAAGAACAGGATAAAACCGACGAACTGTCCGAATTATGGAAGCAGACAGAAGAGATGCTGAAGGACGCCGTGATCCTGGCCGGAGCGAAGTCGGAGTTGAACGCTCCGTTGGAGGATGTTGCCGAAGACGCAGGACGCCTTCAGAGGAGGGAAACCTCCCAACCCGAGGGAGATTGGCCGTTGATCTCTTTTGAGGATTCTTCACCGGGGAGCCAACAAGTCTCGCATCCCGAAGGGACCCACACCGTCGCAGGCGATATGGAAGGAACTCCTAACGTCTCCAGGGAGCCAATAATGTCCAGGAGCCGCACACTACTGAACCAGACCCACCTCAACCGAACCCAGCGGAACCAAACCCGGGTTCTGCAACCAGAGATCCCTGCAGGAGGTTTTACTTTAAGTTTCTTCCAGAGGTTGCATAACCGGGTCTGTGAAGCCGTCCGCCAACGACTAAACTTCACAGTGCCGTGGGGTACAAGTAGAAATGGATCATACGAGTCTCCTACACCAAGAAGTCGTCCGGCAGTGGCAGAGTCCACTCGAAGAATCGCGTTCCCACTTTTAGAACCAAAGGAGTCAAGAGCGAACAGGCAGAGTACGATTTTCACAGGTGACCAAGCGGGCTCAAGTGGATTGAGTGAGGTCGATCAGGGTCAAACTGGACCAGTCAACTGGACCCGGACCGATAGATCGTTCAACCATCCGCCGTCCGTACCAGTATACAAATGGAACGTTTGTTTCGACGGAGCGACCAGCGTCGATGCTTTCCTGCAGGAGGTGGAACAACTAGCAGACACTCGGAGGATTACTCGTCAGTACCTCTTCGAGTCGATCTTCGAATTGTTGCGAAAGGACGCTAGGGATTGGTACATCCCTAGAAGAGGTTCGTTCAGGGATTGGGAGGACTTCAAAGAACAGCTTCGTGAAGCTTTCCTTCCCCTGGATTACGAGGAAACCCTTCTAGAAGAGATAAGGAAACGAACTCAAGGAGAAGGCGAAAAGCTGCTGCTCTTCGTCACCAGGATGCAAAACCTCTTCCTGAAGCTGACCACCAAAAGACCTCCTGAGGAAGAGCAGGTGAACATGATCAGGAAGCGACTGTTACCAGCCCTGCAGAAAGCTCTGGCGTTCCAGGAGACCAGATGTTACACCGAGCTTTTGGCCCGAGGAAAGAGGTTTGAGTTGGTCCAGTGGCACGTGGACCAATACACTCCACCTCCAACAAACAAAGGTTTGATCGACGACCCTCATTTGGTGTACGAAAATTCCCGCCGGAAAACCCAGACTATGACCGTCCAGTATTCGCCACCAAAGGTGCCGGAAGTCATCAAACCGACCGTGAATATGCCGAGACCGCCGCCCCCGGTTCAGACCGGTACGACAAACCGAAAACCGAACCCAACGCCGGCTAAAGTGGAGGAGTCACCACCGCGCGATACGAGGGCCGTTCGTTTTGAGGATACCAGGTTGGGCGGCATCCAGTGCTGGCGTTGTGGGAAGACCGGACACTTCAGGAGAGAGTGCCCATCAGCGCCGAGGTTGTTTTGCTCTCGATGCGGGAGACAAGACGTGATGTCCCGAGATTGTCGTTGTTCGGAAAACTAGAAAGGAGCCGTCTCATGGGGAAGAGACAGTTCCGCTCAACCGCATCCCCAATTAAACAACCAGCCTGCACACAGGATAACCGGCCAATCATCACCGTCTGGATTGGAGAACGACCCACAAAAGCCCTGCTGGATACCGGAGCATCGAAGTCATTTCTGAGCAACAACGCAGCCGAGGTTTGCCGGAGAATGAAAGTGTATCCGTCCGAAATAGCTGACATGACGGCCACAGTGGCCGATGGAAGTTCAGTCACCGTTGGAGAGGTGTACGAGCCCATGATACAGTTCGGGAGGGAGAAGATCAGGCCCCGACTGTACCTGGTACCCCGTTTACCGGTCGATTTGATCCTGGGAATGGACCTGTTGGCTTCCCACGATTTCAGAATTGACCTCCGTACCTCTCAATGTTTCCTGAGAGGAGAGTTGTTGGAGAGATCCGTGTCACCACCCGTTACGCCGCACAACTCATCAATCAGTTCCTCGGACCGAGAGAAGGAACGAGTACTCCAAAGGTTTCTGAAGGAGGAACTGGCAGACTTTGAAGAGGTAAGAGGTCTGACCGATATGACTCAGCACGAGATTAGGGTCAAACCTGGAACCATACCGATCAAACAAAGATACCGTCCGTGTAACCCGAAGATGCAGGAAATTATGGATCAAGAGGTGGACCGAATGTTGAAAGAGGGTATTATCGAACCTTCGAGGTCACCGTGGAGTTCTTGCGTCGTAATCGTGAAGAAGGCGAACGGAAAACCCCGGTTTTGCATCGATTTTCGGGCGGTTAATGAAGTCTCCGTGAAAGATGCGTACCCTTTGCCGTATATTGCCGGAATATTGGACAAGTTGAGACGAGCAAAATATATTTCTACGTTGGACTTAAGGCAAGGATATTGGCAGATTCCCCTCACCGAAGAGAGTAAACCGGTTACCGCTTTTGCCGTGTCTGGAAGGGGTTTGTTCCAGTTTAAAGTTATGCCGTTTGGCCTTCATTCCGCCGGGGCCACATTCCAGAGGCTCTTGGACCGTGTCATAGGTCCTGAGTTGGACCCAATTGCCTTTGCATATCTAGATGACATAGTGGTCCTGGGAGAAACTTTCGAGGAACATCTGGAAAACCTAAGGGTAGTGTTCCGTCGACTCCGGGAGGCGAACCTGAAGATCAATCCGGATAAATGCGAGTTCGTCCGGAGTTCCCTCAAATATTTGGGTCATGTGATCACCAAAGACGGGATTGCGACCGACCCAGACAAAATTGAGGCCGTCAATTCCATGCAACCGCCAAAGAACGTCCGCGAAGTTCGCCGATTCTTAGGAGTAGCAAGTTGGTACCGTAGATTTGTGGAAGATTTTACAAAGATAGTCACCCCACTCACAGGACTGTTGAAGAAGAAGCAGAGGTGGAAATGGGAAGGGGAACAGCAACAGGCGTTTGAGGCACTGAAGAGGAAACTCACTGAGTCACCAGTGCTGGCCTGTCCGGACTTTTCCCAGCCGTTTACCCTCCAGACCGACGCCTCCGAGCACGGCCTCGGAGCAGCCCTGACGCAGGCCCTGGATGGACGCGAAAGAGTAATCGCTTACGCCAGTCGTACCTTGAATGGTGCCGAGAAGAATTACTCGGTGACCGAGAAGGAGTGTTTGGCGATCGTATGGGCCATCAATAAGATGAGACCGTATCTGGAAGGGTACCGTTTTACCGTGATAACCGACCACATGAGCTTGCGCTGGTTGCAATCCATTAAATCCCCATCGGGACGGATTGCAAGATGGAGCGTCTTCCTGCAACAGTATGATTTCGAGATCAAATACAGGAAGGGCGCTTTGAACCGAGTGGCAGACGCCTTGTCCCGAGATCCGCTACCGTCCGAAGAACAGGTCTGTGTGACCGAAAATCCGATCCTATGCCCGTGGTACGTCAAGAAATACCAGGAAGTCTCGAAGGAACCCGTTGACTTCCCTGATTACCGAATACAGGAGGGAAGGCTGTACAGGCACTTCTGGAGCGCTGACGACTTCACCGAACCCGAGATGGGAACACCGTGGAAATTGTGCGTTCCAGCCGAGGATCGACAGTCAATTCTGCGAGAAAACCACGACGAGCCGTTGGCTGGTCACTTAGGAGTCGCAAAGACCATATCCCGAGTGGCCCAAAGCTATTACTGGCCAGGGATGTTTCGTGAAGCGGCCCAATATGTACGCAGGTGCCCGCGATGTCAGAGGTATAAAGTTTCCCAGCAGAAGCCTCCGGGAAAGATGCAACCGTACCAGATCAGTGAACCGTGGAATACCGTCAGCACAGACCTGATCGGCCCGTTACCCCGTTCGAAGAAAGGTAATACGTTCCTGGTGATGTTTCAAGATCGCTTTTCGAAATGGATCGAGTGTAAACCCCTTCGTACCGCAACGGGTAAGGGAGTGTTCCAGGCATTCTACGATTTAGTAGTGCTGAAGTTTGGATGTCCGAAGACCGTGATCAGTGACAATGGTTCACAATATGATGGCCGTCTGTTTAAAGGAAACCTGAAGAGTTTGGGTATCCGTCATAGATTTGCTCCGGTCTACTCACCGCAGTGTAATCCAGTAGAAAGAGCCAACAGAACTATAAAGACGATGATCGCGCAGTTTTGCGAGCAAGATCATCGCTCCTGGGATGAGCGCATAGGAGAATTGGCTTTCGCGGCGAACTCAGCCAAACATGAATCTACCGGGTTCACACCGGCATTCCTGAATTTCGGCCGGGAGGTCCACTCCCCAGAAACTAGCAGTCGGCTGACAGGCACAGAAGAGGGCTCAGAAGAGCAAACCGAAGAACCGCCCGTCCAAGAGGTAGACCACTACGCAAACCGTATTCAGCGACTCAAGGAGACGCGGGAGTTTGTAAGACTCCAGTTGGCCCGAGCTTTCAACCAACAGAGTCGGTATTATAACCTCCGTAGGAGAGCATGGTCATGCCGGAAAGGTGATAAAGTCTTGCGCCGGGAACATCCGCTGTCATCGGCGGCAGACGGTTTCGCGTCTAAGTTAGCGCCCAAATATTCAGGACCTTATACCATTACCAAAGTTATATCTCCCGTAGTGTATGATTTGCGAGACGCGTCAGGTAAATATCTTCGCCATATCCACGTGAAAGATTTGAAACCCTTTCACGAGAGTGAATCGAGCAGTGAGCAGTCCATAGTCGCGGAAAATTCGCGAGGGTCAGGTGGAAAGCATACATAATCCGTTGGTATATCCGTATTATCCGTCCGTATTACCCCGTGAATAAGGCCGTCCGTCCGCCAGTTTGCTCCCGGAGCAGGTCATCGTTGGTCTCAGAAAAGTCAATGCGAACGATTACTAATTCGGTTGATTTCAGAGTAGGAATGTCTAGAGAAGAATGGGATCTCATCGATGCCGGGCTGGTAGAGTCCATACCGGCCAGCTTCGACGAGTTGGTGGAAGAAGAGTTCGACTACTGGAAGGAAGGACGTCGAGAAGTAGCAGCCAAGGAACCGTCTACATCCATACCGAACCGTACAGGACCAGCCGAGAGACCCCAACCTAAGGAAGTGCCTAACAACCCTCCTAAGAAGCGCCCACGACGTGGAGGACCCTCACGCGTAGGAAGAACCGGGACCAGCCAACCCCAAGGACCAAGTGGAACTCAGACTCCGCCCTCAGAACGACCCGAACCACTCAGGAGGACGAAGAACCCGGACCCGGAAGAGAACAACCGTGATGCCGAAGAGGAAGGTCCCTCAATACATACAATTGGTAGAAGGAGCCTGCTGGAGATGTTGCCTGCCAGGCCACCCCAGGAAAGACTGCAAGAACGTCGCCCGCTTGTTCTGTTCACGTTGCGGTCGCTTGGGCGTCATGTCTAGAGAATGCCCATGTCCGAAAAGGGCCCCCCATGGGACCAGAATAGGAACCAGTTTATCGCAAGGAGCCTCACCAGACGGGATAACCACCGTCCAGGAAATCCGGAACAACCGACCCAAGGTCAGATCACTGGGGATCCAATGCGAGCTTCTGCGGCCGGGGGCGAATGCCCAACCTTGGCCATTCGAACTCCGTCAGGGAATGATCCTGGCGGTGTGCCCATAGAAATGTTGTAAATAACGCGGCGGCAGGCGGAGGTGAGAGAAAAAAAACTGTCGTTTTTTTTTTGGGAAAGTAGAGGGGGTGTGTAACGAAGTGAATTTCGTTACTAGATCGGCCGGTATCATTCACGTAAATTTTTGTAGAAAATTTGGGGAAATTGTTCAATATTTCTGAATACGAGGACATATGGGCACCCTGTATGTTTTACGTCGATTTCTGGAGATTTTACTCAGATAAATCCTCATTCCCCGTCAGGAAGTTCCATAAGTCACCCGGTATAATCGGCCGGGATTTTGAGAAAATTTGTCGGAATTATTTTCATGTCGCATATGAGGCGAATTTAACGCGATCAATTAAAATCCGAGCCTATGTAGAAAAACTCTAGGATTTCGTCGCGGAAGAGATAACGTTTGCAGAAGCGAGTTTTGGTATGTTGACTGGGAGTTTTTTGGAAAACGACGCCGTCTTCGAATGTCCGAATTACCCCCATCAAACCGACCTTATAAAAGGGGGAATGGGATGGAATTTAGGCAATTCCGAATTAGCCGTCGTGTTTGACTATTAGAGATTTGTATTGAAAGGCCGATTTATCCGCCGTGTTTAACACTGTTAAAAAGTTGTGTTAGAAAATTCCGATTAAGTCGCCGTGTTTGAGACTGTTAGAAAGTCGTAGTAGGAAATTCCAATTTAGCCGGCGAGACTAATATTGGTGAAAAGCGTTATTATCAGAATTATTCGTCGTGAGAAACTTCGTTATAAATTGCTGATAGAACAAGTGAATAATTTTCTCGACTAGAAAAGCCGCTCGAGATCGTGTTGCGCTTGGGATAATTACCGACTTTCGTTCGGGGTTATCGTAAAATCGAGAAATTGACTCTAAGCCGTTTTGTGCTGTTGGAAGTGTGTCAACGCTTGTGCAGTGTGTGCTGCCCGTACAGGAAAGTCCTAGAGCTGGTGAGCTGTATTTCCGTATTAACCTGAGTTCATTTTTAACCGTAGATTATTCTTCCTGTGTTCCGTGATCGTTACTTGTAAATTCTGTAACTTTTATTTTTTTTATCATCAGTCCCAAGAGACAATTTAGCTAAGTCGTTATCACCTTAGATTATCCGAGATTTGGTCCGACGGGGAATTCGGAGCTGTTACAATTTTTGTAGATAATCAAGCCCCTCGATAGACTTCGTTTGCATTCATTCTGGCTTTAGTTCCAGTAAGTGAAATCTTAACCCCACCGAATAAGTAGTATACCCTGGCAGCGTGAAGTACCGCGTCGGTGCTTCAATGCCCCTCGAGTGAAGTTCTGACGTCCATTGCTCATTGCGGTGTTATCTTATGAGTAATGCCTGAGGAACTTTATACTTCGAGGAAAGGGGTCGATATCCTTCAGTAAGTCACCACAAGTCCAAGTTTCATTGCGGTGGCAACCCTCGTCCAAGTTTTAAATTTTTCCACCATCGGTGGTCTGGCCTTTTTCTTTCTCTGATTAAAGTTTCTTTTGGGTGAATATTTCACCACATGTCAGGACCGACCCACGATAGGTGGCATACGTCCAGTAATTGAAATCTCAACTCCATCGAATAACTAGTATACCCTGGCAGCGTGAAGTACCGCGTCGGTGCTTCAATGCCCCTCGAGTGAAGTTCTGACGTCCATTGCTCATTGCGGTGTTATCTTATGAGTAATGCCTGAGGAACTTTATACTTCGAGGAAAGGGGTTTATATCCCTTGTTAAGTTGTCCCAACTCCGAATCTCCGAGAAGTGACAACCATATTTCAAGTTTCTTTTTCTCCACCGTTGGTGGCCTTGCTTATAGTTCCCCGAACAAGGTTTAAGTTTTGTCAATATCCCACTCCACAGTAATATCGTGGTGGATACGCCCCTTGCTTGTTTCAGCTTCTTCTCCGTGGACCCCTTTGTACAAAAATTCCCCGACCAAAAATTGTTTTGGTGGATGCGCTATTTAAACTCCGAGTTTACTTATTAATTACATGATAATCTACTTCGTCTGGACTTGGTTTCAGTCTTGACTTACATCAACCCCGTTTGGTTCAGCTACTATTTAGGCAGCGCCGTGCTGTCGCTGATCCAAGTTGTTTTGGGGGATGCGCCAATTAAGCTCCGAGTTTACTGATTGATTACACGACAGTATACGTTGTCTTGACTTGGTTTCAGTCTTGACTTACTTCATCACCGATTTGTTTAGTTGTTGTTGGGGCAGCGCCGTGCTGTCACTGAACTTAAGTAATCCCGATTTCGCGGAACACAGGTTAGGGTGTCACCTCGCCGAAACTCTGGACTGTAAACTGTTGTTTTATTACCATTTTGTATGCTTTCACACTTGTTCGCATTTTGACCACGCTTATCATCGTTTTCTACATTTGCTCTGCTTATTGCCTGCTAATATAATAACTGCTGATCGCTCGCCTCACTCATACCTCGTCCGCTTGCCGCCAACCCATTGTATATATTTTGATATTGAGAGTTATTTTTTTTTGATCTTTAGACTGAGAATTATTTGTTTTGTTGATCATACGACTGCGTCGAAACGATTATTATTGTTGTCTTTCGTACTGGTTGCGACATTTGGGGTGTAACAATTTGACCAATTACATATTATAGTGTCCATAATCGGACATACTATCAGAGTGAATTTCATTTATTACCTCAATAGCCTCCTCCTTCTCGCCGGCCAAAGAAATCGACACTTGCCAATCGCTACCACCTCAGATTGGGTCGAACTCTGTCTCCAACTGTATCAAAGCTACCCGAGTTTGGACTCAGTAAGTGTCATAAGGTATTGCGACCTTATAAAACCTATCGCAATTGGCGCCCGAGTTTATTCGTAAATCAAGTTGAAGGCGATTTTTCCTAACCGGAGAAAAACGCCGTTACAATCTCGATCGAATCCGTAGTTTCGAATTTATCGAGAAAACAAAATTTCAAACGACCGTATTTACGGAACCCCTTGTATAATGTTGCTCATAGATGAACGTGATCACGACATTCGAGATCCACACCTATCCTGAAAATTTCAAGTCCCTAGGCGTTTCCGTTCAAAAGTTACAATTTTCTATGGTTTCTATGGTTCTGGTCATGCGATCTGGACAAAATTCCACATGTAGCTTAAACACCTCATTTTCCATCTGAGTGCGAAATTTCATCTCGATCAAATCTGTAGTTTTCAAGTAATCAGGGAAACAAAACTTTGAACGGCCATATTTACGGAACCCTTGGTGGAATTTGGCCCATTAACGAACTTAACCGAGCCATTCGGGAACTGAACCCACACTGAAAATTTCAAGTCTCTAGGTTGTTCCGTTCGAGAGTTATCGTGCTTACGGCCGGACGGACGGCCGGACGGACAGACTCGAATTTTCCGACGGATTCGTCATCAGTGAGTCGAACATAGTCGATTGAGACCATTTTCGGCTCAAAATTCGAAAAATACAGACATCGTGACGAAATTATATAGCCCTCGTGTAAGTAGTACGAGCGCTCAAAAAGAATAAATTGAAAAATTGATGAGGGAAGAAACTATTTCTCAGATAAGAACTCCTGAAGATCTAGAAGATGAAGTTGAAAAATTTGAAACCCGAATGAAAAAAGCCTACGGAAGAAGTACCAGAAGAATCGAAATGCCAGTTCCGAAGCATCCACTTGGTGAAACCCCAAAAACCATTAAAGTGCCATAAAGTGGAAGATGCAAAAGTGCTTACGACGCGAGAAAACCGAAATTCCTCCTCTACCGGAGCAAATGGGATGACCTACTCGCAGCTTGAAAAAGCTGAAGTGTGTTCAACAAGTTAGAAAAAGATAGGAAATTCCCACAAAATTACAGGCCGATCAATCTACTGTCAGCCCTTGGAAAAATTGTGGAGAGAGCCATTGCAAAGAGAAACAATGAAGAAACAGAAGCGCTGAATCTGATGCCAACGGAACAATTTGGATTAGGAAGAAATCATTCCACAGAACTTCAACTGTTAAGGATCACTGAATACGTCACTGAAGGATTTCAGAATAAGCAAGCCACAGGATTAGTGCTATTAGTGAGCCTTTGATCGAGATTGGCACAAAGGACTTGCCTACAAGATGATGATGATGGCAGCCTACACTACCAAAACCTGCAAGATGATGAGAAATTACATGAGGAACAGGGTGTCAAAATAGATGTAACATTATTTTCCACCAGACAATTAGAGGCAGCAATGCCCAAGAAGAGAAGAAATTCAAGGACCCTTGAGTAGAGACTCGATATCTATATTTACGATATTCCTGACAACCCAAGAAATCAGCAAGCCCTATATGCAGACGACACAGGAATAGCCGTCAGACATCGACGACCAGATGTCATATACAGAAGATTGCAAGAAGCAATAGAAGGTTCAGAAGAATGGTTCATTCAAATGAAAAGCAAACAAAGCCAAGCTATACTACTACAGAAGCGGAGACTCGGAATGAATTCCAATCTAAGGATAGATGGAGAAGAGATAAAATGGTAAAATGAGGTCAAATATATAGGATCTAAATGAAGAGCTTACATGGAAAAACCATATAGAATATGAAGTGAATAGAAAAAACACAGCAAAAATAACATACGTCATTCGGAATTACATATAATAATAATAATATAATAATAATATATATGTCACCTTGATCACAGCTCAGTTGAGCCTCAATTTCGTTGCCACGCAGAACTTAAATATACTTTCCTTCGACAATTTATAATTTACCTTGAAAAATATATGTTGGATTCAATTAACAATCGATCTCAATAAAGATCAATCAATGATGTAAATCTTTTACATTCAAAATAAAAATCATTCAGAAACTTTGGTTTCCAACTCTAAATAATCTGATACAAAGTGACAGTGATATATCAGCTGGCTGGCGCAGATACATCCAATTTTGTCCTTCCAGATAAGGCAACCACTATCCCGAATGCCATTTCCAGGGCCAATATGATTCCAGGGCCAAAATCACCCCTCTGACGTTCTCGACGATCCCAAAACAGATCAACGATCAATAGACTAACCAAAGAAATAAACGAAGAAGAAATAAAGAGCCTGTAATAATAATAAGAAAATAACGACTGGGAAAAATGGCGGATGCCAATAATTTACCTCAGTTGTTGTGCGGCTCTTGATGGAAATTGAAGTATTCGAAAGCTTTTCAAATCCCTTAAAGGAATGCTCAGGAACGTAACAAGAGCTCGAACAGTATTTTGTACAAATCTCGTACTCCACGGAAATCAGTTTCAACTTTAAAATTCCACAAATCTACTGATACATTATCAAAATACTGCCTACGAAAAATACTCTAAATCGAATGCGCACAATGCCGACCTTTTTTTTTTTTTTTTTTTTTTGTTTAGTCAGGGGGAATCCTCATGGACGAACTATCTCCGATAGATAGAACAGTGTAAGACTTCGTGTGAAGCACGACCTACTCTAACTAAACCTAACCTGCTGTTTTAGATTCCGGGCATTTATTACCTACTAACCTTTTGACTCTTCTTGTTCGTATCTCTATCACGATCTTTGTCGTGTGATGCTTGTGTTACCTATGAATTTGAATTTCATAGGAGTCTCTTCTTCTGGATGATTTAAATTGAGATTACTCAATTTCTGTTTCTACGTAGTTGATCTCTGGGTCTTTTGTGATAGGTGGGTATCCTAACCACATCTTCTGCGGGGTTGTAGTCAACTAGTCTTCTTAGCTCATCATTTGGGTGTTGACTTGCTTTTTCAAATATCTTCTCGGCCTTCTTTTTTAGGAAATCTGTGACAGTTTCCCATTCTAAGTCTCTGTGGATTTGTTGGTTTCTTACGAACCACGGCATATTCATTGCTGCTCTGAGCAGTTTATTCTCTGTTGCTTGAATCTTCTTTATATGGCTATTGGCTGCATTGCCCCATGCCGCCGAGCCATATGTTAGTTGGGGTCTTGCAATTGACTTGATCATTCGTAGTTTCGTGCTTTGGTTCATTTGGCTTCTTCTTCCTAGTAGTGGGTAAAGTCTACTCATTGCTGAGTTTGTTTTATTCACTGCATATTTTATATGGTTTTTCCATGTAAGCCCTTTATCTAGTTTTACTCCTAGATATTTGACTTCATTTTCCCATTTTATCTCTTCTCCATCTATCTGTAGGTTGGAATTAATTTCAAGTCTCCGCTTCTGTAGTAGAATAGCTTGGCTCTTTTTGCTATTTATTTGAATTTTCCATTTAATGAACCATTCTTCTAAATCTTCTAGTGCTTCTTGCAGTCTTCTGTGTATGACATCTGGTCGGCGATGTCTGAAGGCTATTCCCGTGTCGTCTGCATAAAGGGCTAGCAGATTCCTTGGGTTCTTAGGAATATCGTAGATATATATGTTGTAAAGCAGAGGTCCTAGAACTGATCCTTGGGGCACTCCTGCTTCTACTTGTCTGGTGGTAGATAATGTGTCGTCTATTTTGACATAAAAATTCCTGTTCCTCAGGTAGTTTCTTATTATCTTGCAGGTTTTGGTGGTGTAGCCTGCCATCATCATCTTGTAGGCAAGTCCTTCGTGCCAAACTCGGTCGAAGGCTCTTTCGACATCTAATAGCACTAATCCTGTGGCTTGTTTATTCTGAAATCCTTCAGTGACATATTCAGTGATCCTTAACAGTTGAAGTTCTGTGGAGTGATTTCTTCTGAATCCAAATTGTTCCGGTGGTATCAGATTCAGCGCTTCTGTTTCTTCATTGAGTCTTTTTGCAATAACTCTTTCGACAATTTTTCCAAGGGCTGACAGTAGACTTATCGGCCTGTAGTTTTGTGGGAATTTTCTATCTTTTCCTGGCTTATTGAACACAATTACTTCTGCTGTTTTCCATCTTTCCGGATAATATTCTGTTCTCATCACTGCGTTTGCTATATTGGTAAGCGCTGCTATTCCTTTTCTGGGCAATTTCCGTAACATAAAGTTTGTTACTTTGTCTTTCCCTGGAGCTTTCCTGTTTTTCAATTTCTTGATAATTTCTTTAATTTCCGTTGGTGTTGTTGGGTTTGGGATGGTATCGCCTTCCGGCGGTTCCAACATCAATTCTTCATTTCCTTCGACTTCTTCTTCTAAGTCTTCATTGTCATCGTCTTCTCTGTAGTTGATTCTGGCTTCTCGTTCTATTGCGTCAACAAGAGCTTCGGCTTTTTCAAGCTTTGAGTAGGCCATCCCATTAGCTCCGTGTAGAGGGGGAATTTCGGTTTTCTCGCGTCGTAAGCACTTTTGCATCTTCCATGCTGAGTGGTCTATGGTGTTTAGCTCTCTAACTCTTTGGTTCCATCTGTCTGTTCGCAGTTCTCTCAGTGCATTTTTCAGCACTTGGCTGTGTTTATTCAGCTCTTTCTTGTCTTCTTCTCTATGTGAAGTTCTGTAGTTCTTCCTAAGTTTTCTATTCCTCTTTATAAGCTCCTTTATTGCTTTTGGGGTTTCACCATGTGGATGTTTCGGGGCTGGCCTTTCGATTCTTCTGGTACTTTCCTCGTAGGCTTCTTTCATTCGGGTTTCTAATTTTTCAACTTCATCTTCTAGATCTTCAGGGGTTCTTATCTGTGGAATTTGAGTAATTTTCTCCTGGAGTATTTCACTGTACTTTTGCCAGTCTGTGAAGTCTTTCGTTTGAAGTTCTTCTGTTATCGGTCTGCGTCCCAATCTGAGTTCTATTGGGTTGTGGTCTGATGTGCCCTCTTCTATAGTATCAAGTGTGAAATCTTGGGTAATATCTTTCATTATGACGATATCTAATACGTCCGGTAGGCCATTACTTCTGGGCAGGTAGGTCGGAATTTCAGGTCCTAATACTATGGCATTTAGTTTTTCGGCGTACTTCTTAAGCTTCTTCCCATTTTGGTTTTCAGTTCTGCTATTCCATTCTCTTGATTTGCAGTTCATATCGCCAATAATGATTTTCGGGTAGTTTCCTTCAAGCATCTTCTTCAGATCTTCCTCTATTAAGCCGTTTTGGGGTGGTTTGTAGGCTGACGTAATTTTCATTTGTCCTCGATTCGTATTCACTATAATCGAGACGGCTTCTATTTTCCCATTATTTAGTATATCGTCAAAATAGTGGTCGATGTTCCTCTTGACTATTAGGGCTACGCCCCCTCCTGTACAATTTCTGTCATTTCTGTATATTTCATGGTCGGGAAATGAAATTCTATTTCTTGTAGATAGTCTCGTTTCTTGAATGGCTATAATATCCGGTTGTTTCTCGGATATTATTTCTTCTATTTCAGATCTACGGGCTCGTAGACCGTTTGCGTTCCATGAGACTATCTTGAGTTTGTTTTTACCTTCGTTAGTCACTAGCTCCATTAGTTGGGTTTAGTGAGTTTTCGGAACTTTTTGTCCATCTCTATTTCCAGGAATTTCATGAGCTTGCTCATGATATTTTTGGTGAAGGTATCTAGATCCTCAGTGGTTTCGGGTCCTTTCTTGTTGGTCTCTTCTTTCTTCTTTTGGCTGCTTTTCTTAGATTTTCCATTTTTTGGGGCTTCTTTCTTCTGCTCTTGTTTGAGTGGTAGCGTTTTCTTCTTCTTATCTCCTTCCTTCTGTTCTTGTTGGACAGTAGGCATCTTTTTCTCTTCTTCTTTTCTTGCTTTGGTCGCAGTCTTCTTTTTGGTCACCAGTTTCCACTCGCTACATCCTTTGTAGCTGGCTGGGTGACCTGTTTTTCCGCAGAGCGCACAGGTAGCATTTCTCTCCTCGTTTTCTCTTGTTAGCGTACAATCTTTACTATTGTGCGCTCCAGAGCATTTAACACATCTCCATGGGAATGTGCATTTACTTTGCGCATGTCCGTAACGTTGACATCTATGACATTGGCCAGGTCCAATGCTCTTTTTCTTCGGCTCTACTACACAATTTATACCGTAGAGCTGTTTCACTTCGAATACCTTCTTATTTTGGGTTTTCACCAAAAATAAGGGTATTGCCTTCTTGGTTTTGTTGGATGTCATCCTTATGACATCCGCGTCGGTAACGCCTTGCTCGGCTAAGTCTTCATTGATGATGGTAATATCTGCGTCTAGTGGTAGATATCGTACCACCGCGTAGATTTTCTTTTCTTCTTCCCTTTGGAGCGTGTAGAATTCTTTTCCCTTTGACTCGAGGAATTTCGTCATCTTCCTGTGGTCATCGGGGGATTGAGGTACAACACGAATGCCGTCCCTTACTGTGGTCGCTCTTTGATAATTTATACCTTTTGCTTGCATTTCTCTCGACATTTGAGTCCAGTCGGCAGTGCCCTTCAAGGTCACTGGTGGGACCTTTTCTTTCCTCGGCTCAATTGGAATAAAGACTCCAATTTCTTCGGCGGGTGCAGAAGAAGCTTCTACTGGGCGATTCACTTTTTGCAGCGCTGCAGTGTATGTCATTTTCTTAGCTGGCTCTCCTGCAGCTATAATACTCCTTCCGGGTTGTCCTATGGGGGCCTCTTTTGCTGGTGCGGGGGTTGACACTCTCTCTTCTGTTCCAGAGGAGAAGCCATTTTCTTTTCTCTTAGCCCGTTTCCGCGGCTTCGAGGGCTGAGACATTTCTGCTCTCAAGGATTTCACCTCATCTGATAAAGTTTTAAGACTCTCCGTCAAAACTTTCAGTTGACTCATGAGGCTGTTGATCTGGTCCTTCTGTTCTTTTATAATCCGATCTTTTTCGGATTCATCATTAACTTCTTCTTCTTCAATATCCATATCGGATATTTCTTCATCCGATAAGTTTTCTGCGTCGGATTCTCTGTCCTCATTTGCAGAGTCGTATTCCGACATTTTGTCAGAGTGACTCAGCAAAACAACACTTAAACACTTTTTTCACTTTTCACTAAATTCACTTTTGTCTCTTCAATGTAAAATTATCTGTGGAACCATCGATCTAAACCTGGACTCAACACAGTTATTTCTTCGATTCTATACGAGGTTATCTAGAACTAGACTACCTGCATAATAAAATTTGTTAGTTCACTTGGCACACATGCGCATTTCTCAATACGTCTGCACTCCTCGAGGGTTCAATCGCTACTGTGCCGACCTTCTGACCTCGCTCGACATATTATATCCCATAAGACTCCCCGGATCTTTCGCCAACGAAGGAAATGGAGGAGCTTGTTAGGTTCTGCGAGCGGAAAGGATGACCCTTGCTCGTTGGTTGTGATGCGAATGCGCACCACATTATGTGTGGTAGCTCTGGCGTTAACCCAAAGGGCAAACTCTAGCCGAATTCCTGTTCTCAACCAGTCTAAACCTACCCAATTGGCGTGACGAGCCGACCTTCATTACTTCAAGAAGAAGGGAGGTACTTGACATCACTATGTGTAGCATCCCTATCGCCGATTGTATTGAGGATTGGCGTGTAGCCACGGGGGTGATCTCATTGTCTGATAACCGGCACATCTGCTTCACCATTGAAGGAAGAAGTTCTGCAAGGGATCCGGAAATTTCCAGAAACCCGAGGAAAACAGATTGATTCAGATATTTGGAGTTTCTCCCTGACAATCTGGAACGGGTAAACCTCAAACCTAAGACTGCAAGAGGGCTGGGCACTGCAGCTAGCAAGCTACAGGAGTCCATAATCTCGGCCTACTATAGCAGCTGCAGTCCCCAGTTTCGAAGACCGAAGGGTCGGACGAAATGGTGGACATCTGAAATAAATGATGCCGGACGCAACAGCAGGCATCTCTTCAACAAGGCATAGAGATCTGGCCTTGCCAATAACTGGGAAGAATATAAAGTGGCCCTGAAAATATACAAGGAACTTATGAGAAAGTCCAAACGAGAATCGTGGAGGCGCTTCTGTAGCGACATTGAGGGCGTACCTGAAGCTTACCGGCTCAGGAGGATACTTTCTGCAGGATTGATTACTTAAAGTTTCCCACGGGGTACAAAACATGCTCAGGGGAGGAAAGCTTGAGACATCTCTTAGGGGCGCACTTTCCGGGCTTCATTGAGAATGGAAACACACAAAGCCCTAGACATGCCTCATGTGCAGTGTGGAATCCAGACAATTTTCTTCGGGGGGGAATTTCAAAATCTCGGGAGGTATCTAGTCAAAAATTCGTTTTGATTTTTGCGCGACAATATGGAAGTTGGTTCAAGTGCATAGGGATTAAACCGTTTTTGCCCGAATTATCTAAATTTTTAGTCCTCATGTCCGAATTTTTGATTTCTTTGAAGTTGGATTCTTTCACTTGATTCAGAATTCACAAATACATATAATTCAACCCATCACGTAAAAAAAAAATTACGAAAAGCACTGCCGTGAAGGCAGGAGCTTTTGAGCGCTCGTACATGCACCTTGTAGGTAGATTCGCATTTTCCAGTTTTAGAAATCAATTTAAGGAATTTTTGACTGCTGTCAAAAAAATTCTGAAACTTAGGCGAAACTCCAGACTTCATGTCGGTGCTTCAGCTGATCAATTTTTTTCCGATAATTCGCTAGAATTTTCCACGGTATCTATGGTCTTGGTGATGCGATCTGGACAAAATTCTGCACGTAGTTTGAATACATTATTCCTGAGCTAGGTGCATAATTTCATTCCAATCCGATCGGTAGTTTCGAAACTATCAGAAAAAAAATATTTTGAACGGCCATATTTACGGAATCCCTAGTCTAATTTTGCTCATTGATGAACATGACCGTGAAATTTGCGATCCAAACCCACCCTGAAAATTTCAAGTTCCTAGGCCTTTCCGTTCAAAAGTTAGAATTTTCTATGGTTTCTATGGTTCTGGTCATGCGATCTGGACAAAATATTGCTCCAATATATCATTCTCGATTAAAATACAAAATTTCATCTCGATCGAATCCGCAGTTTCGAATTTATCGAGAAAACAAAATTTCAAACGACCGTATTTACGGAACCCCTTGTATAATGTTGCTCATAGATAAACGTGATCACGACATTCGAGATCCACACCTATCCTGAAAATTTTAAGTCCCTAGGCATTTCCGTTCAAAAGTTACAATTTTCTATGGTTTATATGGTTCTGGTCATGCGATCTGGACAAAATTTCACATGTAGCTTGAACACCTCATTTTCCATTTGAGTGCAGAATTTCATCTCGATCAAATCTGTAGTTTTCAAGTAATCAGGGAAACAAAACTTTGAACGGCCATATTTACGGAACCCCTAGAATAATGTTGCTCATAGATGAACGTGATCACGACATTCGAGATCCACACCTATCCTGAAAATTTCAAGTCCCTAGGCGTTTCCGTTCAAAAGTTACAATTTTCTATGGTTTATATGGTTCTGGTCATGCGATCTGGACAAAATTTCACATGTAGCTTGAACACCTCTTTTTCCATTTGAGTGCAAAATTTCATCTCGATCAAATCTGTAGTTTTCAAGTAATCAGGGAAACAAAACTTTGAACGGCCATATTTACGGAACCCCTGGTGGAATTTGGCCCATTAACGAACTTAACCGAGCCATTCGGGAACTGAACCCACACTGAAAATTTCAAGTCTCTAGGTTGTTTTGTTCGAGAGTTATCGTGCTTACGGCCGGCCGGCCGGCCGGACGGCCGGACGGACAGACTCGAATTTTCCGACGGATTCGTCATAAGTGAGTCGAACATAGTCGATTGAGACCATTTTCGGCTCAAAATTCGAAAAATACAGACATCGTGACGAAATGATATAGCCCTCGTGTAAGTAGTACGAGCGCTCAATAGTCAGTATTCACAAAAATAATTTTGTTCCAATTTTGGAATACTGTGAGTGGAAGGTAGGATCTGGTTTCAATATGACATATTGAAAGACATCAAATTTAATTGTAATTTCTTATCATTTTTGAGCGCTCGTAGGACTACTTAAACGAGGACTATATCATTTCGTCACGATGTCTGTATTTTTCGAATTTTGAGACGAAAATGGTCTCAATCGACTACGTTCGACTTACTGATGACGAATCCGTCGGAAAATTCGAGTCTGTCCGTCCGTCTGTCCGTCCGGCCGAAAGCACGATAACTCTCGAACGGAACAACCTAGAGACTCGAAATTTTCAGTGTGGGTTAAGCTCCCAAATGCCTCGGCTAAGTTCATTAATGGGCCAAATTCCACCAGGGGTTCCGTAAATATGGCCGTTCGAAGTTTTGTTCTCCAGATTACTTGGAAACTACAGATTTGATTTGAAATGAAGTTTTACACTCAAATGGAGAGTGAGGTGTTCGAGCTACATTTGAAATTTGGTCCAGATCGCATGACCAGAATCATAGAAACCATAGAACATTGTAACTTTTGAACGGAAATGCCTAGGGACTTGAAATTTTCCGGATAGGTGTGGATCCCGAATGTCGTGATCACGTTTATCTATGAGCAAAATTATACCAGTAGTTCCGTAAATATGGTCGTTTGAAATTTAGTTTTATTGATGATTTCAAAACTACAGATTCGATCGTGACGAAATTTTGTATACTTATGGAAAATGATATATTCGGGCTACTTTCCTCTAGATCGCATGACCAGAACCATAACAACCATAGAAAATCATAACTCTCGAACGGAAAGGCCTAGGGTATTGATATTTTCAGGATAGGTGTGGATCTGAAATGTCGCGTTCAAGTGTATCAATGAGCAGAATTATACTAGGGGTTCCATAAATACAGTCGTTTGAAATTTTTTTTCTCGATAATTTCCAAACTACGAATTCGATCGGGATAAAATTTTGTATTTCAATCGAGAATGATATATTAAATCAACATTTAGTTCAGATCACATGACCAGAACCATAGAAACCATAGAAAATCATAACTTCCGAAGGGAAAGTCCTAGGAACTTGAAATTTTCAGGGTAGATTTGGATCGCAAATGTCGCGGTCACGTTAATCACTGAGCAAAATTAGACTAGGGGTTCCGTAAATATAGCCGTTCAAAATATTCTTTTCCTGATAATTTCGAAACTACTGATTGGATTGGAATGAAATTTTTTTCTCTCGATAATTTCGAAACTACGAATTCGATCGAGATAAAATTTCGTATTTTTCGAGAATGATATATTAAAGCAACATTTAGTCCAGATCGCATGACCAGAACCATAGAAAACGTATAAAATCATAACTCCCGAAGGAAAAGGCCTAGGAACTTGAAATTTTCAGGGTAGATTTGGATGTCGCAGTCACGTTCATCAATGAGAAAAATTAGACTAGGGGTTCCGTAAATATAGCCGTTCAAAATATTCTTTTCCTGATTATTTCGAAAATACTGATTACATTGGAATGAAATTCTACAACTAGCTGAAGAATAATGTATTCAAACTACATGCGAAATTTTGTCAAGATCGCATCGCCAAGACCGTAGATAATGTAGAAACCTCTAGCGAATGATCGAAAAAAAATTGGTCCATAAATACAGTCGTTTGAAATTTTTTTTCTCGATAATTTCCAAACTACGAATTCGATCGGGATAAAATTTTGTATTTCAATCGAGAATGATATATTAAATCAACATTTAGTTCAGATCACATGACCAGAACCATAGAAACCATAGAAAATCATAACTTCCGAAGGGAAAGTCCTAGGAACTTGAAATTTTCAGGGTAGATTTGGATCGCAAATGTCGCGGTCACGTTAATCACTGAGCAAAATTAGACTAGGGGTTCCGTAAATATAGCCGTTCAAAATATTCTTTTCCTGATAATTTCGAAACTACTGATTGGATTGGAATGAAATTTTTTTCTCTCGATAATTTCGAAACTACGAATTCGATCGAGATAAAATTTCGTATTTTTCGAGAATGATATATTAAAGCAACATTTAGTCCAGATCGCATGACCAGAACCATAGAAAACGTATAAAATCATAACTCCCGAAGGAAAAGGCCTAGGAACTTGAAATTTTCAGGGTAGATTTGGATGTCGCAGTCACGTTCATCAATGAGAAAAATTAGACTAGGGGTTCCGTAAATATAGCCGTTCAAAATATTCTTTTCCTGATTATTTCGAAAATACTGATTACATTGGAATGAAATTCTACAACTAGCTGAAGAATAATGTATTCAAACTACATGCGAAATTTTGTCAAGATCGCATCGCCAAGACCGTAGATAATGTAGAAACCTCTAGCGAATGATCGAAAAAAAATTGGTCAGCTGAAGCACTGACATGAAGTCTGGAGTTTCGCCTAAGTTTGAGAATTTCTTTGACAGCTGTCGAAAATTTCTTCAATTGATTTCTATAACTGGAAAATGCTAATCTACCTACAAGGTGGATATACTTCACGGCAGTGCTTTTCGTAATTTTATATTTTATTGAATATGAAAACTTTTGAAACATTGTTCATAGAGATTTACAAAACATTTCTCACACATTTTAGTTGTGTTCTTACGACAAATAGCACAGCGTTTGGTATTTCCTAGTAGGAATCTTCCAGTGATGTAAACCATCAAACCTCAAATTTTGATGTATTCTGGCGATTATTGGTTCCGAAAATTCAGTCCGCACCCCTCCAGATAATTTCCGTTTTTTTTTCAAATACTGATTTTTTTCCTGAATTCCAAGAAATCAATTTTTTCATTCTCAGGTTGGTGTCTGTAGATTTGCAGGGCATTATGGGCGTTATGAAAATATCTGCTTTTCCAAAATCCTCATTTCCACGAGATCGATCTCTTCTGCTGTAGTTTAATATCCATTACATTCGTTCCCACTGTTCCAATTTTGGAACATATAAAAAAGTAGTGCTGATATGGGAAAAAATTTTTTTTTGCAAAATATAATACAAATATTATAAGAACATGGATAACTCTGAAAAGTGAAATCACTCAGCATGGAAGATGCAAAAGTGCTTACGACGCGAGAAAACCGAAATTCCCCCTCTACACGGAGCTAATGGGATGGCCTACTCAAAGCTTGAAAAAGCCGAAGCACTGGTCGACGCAATAGAACGAGAAGCCAGAATCAACTACAGAGAAGACGATGACAATGAAGACTTAGAAGAACAAGTCGAAAAAAATGAAGAATTTATGTTGGAACCGCCGGAAGGCGATACTACCCAAACCCAACAACACCAACGGAAATTAAAGAAATCATCAAGAAATTGAAAAACAGAAAAGCTCCTGGAAAAGACAAAGTAACAAACTTTATGTTACGGAAATTGCCCAGAAAAGGAATAGCAGCGCTAACCAATATAGCAAACGCAGTGATGAGAACAGAATACTATCCGGAAAGATGGAAAACAGCAGAAGTCATTGTGTTCAATAAGCCAGGAAAAGACAGAAAATTCCCACAAAACTACAGGCCGATAAGTCTACTGTCAGCACTTGGAAAAATTGTCGAAAGAGTCATTGCAAAAAGACTCAATGAAGAAACAGAAGCGCTGAATCTGATACCACCGGAACAATTTGGATTCAGAAGAAATCATTCCACAGAACTTCAACTGTTAAGGATCACTGAATATGTCACTGAAGGATTTCAGAATAAACAAGCCACTGGATTAGTGCTATTAGATGTCGAGAGAGCCTTCGACCGAGTTTGGCACGAAGGACTTGCCTACAAGATGATGATGGCAGGCTACACCACCAAAACCTGCAAGATAATAAGAAACTACCTGAGGAACCGAAATTTTTATGTCAAAATAGACGACACATTATCTACCACCAGACAAGTAGAAGCAGGAGTGCCCCAAGGATCAGTTCTAGGACCTCTGCTTTACAACATATATATCTACGATATTCCTAAGAACCCAAGGAATCTGCTAGCCCTTTATGCAGACGACACGGGAATAGCCTTCAGACATCGCCGACCAGATGTCATACACAGAAGACTGCAAGAAGCACTAGAAGATTTAGAAGAATGGTTCATCAAATGGAAAATTCAAATAAATAGCAAAAAGAGCCAAGCTATTCTACTACAGAAGCGGAGACATGAAATTAATTCCAACCTACAGATAGATGGAGAAGAGATAAAATGGGAAAATGAAGTCAAATATCTAGGAGTAAAACTAGATAAAGGGCTTACATGGAAAAACCATATAAAATATGCAGTGGATAAAACAAACTCAGCAATGAGTAGACTTTACCCACTACTAGGAAGAAGAAGCCAAATGAACCAAAGCACGAAACTACGAATGATCAAGTCAATTGCAAGACCCCAACTAACATATGGCTCGGCGGCATGGGGCCATGCAGCCAATAGCCATATAAAGAAGATTCAAGCAACAGAGAATAAACTGCTCAGAGCAGCAATGAATATGCCGTGGTTCGTAAGAAACCAACAAATCCACAGAGACTTAGAATGGGAAACTGTCACAGCTTTCCTGAAAAAGAAGGCCGAGAAGATATTTGAAAAAGCAAGTCAACACCCAAATGATGAGCTAAGAAGACTAGTTGACTACAACCCCGCAGAAGATGTGGTTAGGATACCCACCTATCACAAAAGACCCAGAGATCAACTACGTAGAAACAGAAATTGAGTAATCCCAATTTGAATTATCCAGAAGAAGAGACTCCTATGAAATTCAAATTCATAGGTAACACAATTATCACACGACAAAGATCGTGATAGAGATACGAACAAGAAGAGTCAAAAGGTTAATAGGTAATAATTGGCCGGAATCTAAAACAGCGGGTTAGGTTTAGTTAGAGTAGGTCGTGCTTCACACGAAGTCTCACACTGTTCTATCTATCGGAGATAGTTCGTCCATGAGGATTCCCCCTGACTAGAAAAAAAACCGGTTTTGCAACATTTTAACGAAAAATCAAGATTGCCGTTTTGTAGTGTTATATTTCTTCTTTCAAAATCCGTTATGTAAATTGAAATCGGACAACTTCCGACGCATCCAGCTCTTCCGGAAAATAGTGCGTGAAATAATTACAATCGCAAATACGCAAAAACTATTAACCCGACAACGTCCAGGTTGTGCACACTTAAATAACCTGTAAACCACTACTTTTTTTCGGGAAGCTAGAGCTACAACTTCATAATTGGCCGAGTTATGAATTCTTGAAAAAACGCTGATTTTTTTGGGTTTTTCGGCTTTCTTCCGAGTATTGATGACCTGATTGAGTTCCACTAGCACTCATTTTCTTCGTCTTTTCATTCACTACAATTCGTCTGTTGAAAGTATCAGCACCGCTCCATTGGTTCCGATTTTACAAGCAAAAAACTAGAAAACACCGTTTTTTTAGGTGTTTCTTCGCAATTACAAGAAAAGTAATCATATTTGCGAGTCGAAAACATATCACTAAACATCCACGGACTACCCCACGTAACCCCCCACTCGCGGTTTTCTTCCACGATTTTTGTCACGGAATTACTCTTTTTCTGCTCTATTGCCTTGTAACGTACCCAGCTAGGGTAGGTTCGCTCAATCGTTATGCAGTCGAGGGATGGTGAATAAAACACTAACACTCGTCAAAGGTTTATTGGTAACATCTCGGGACTCTCATCTGAAGACTTCTATCTGAAGACTTCCTCTTAGCCAAGATGTCAATAAGTTTATATATTCAAGATTGTTACATGTTTAATCGATTGTATGAAAACACCTTCGAGAATCGATAACATGATTGATAACATTATACATATTATAGTAAACACACTATTTATGTTTCCAGCACGTTTTGATGACAAAGCGAGGTAACAGATATTGCAACTCAATATCGTTAATATACAGAGTGTTCGTACTGATACATACTACAGCCTGGTCTAATATAATGTATGTTAACAATGATGATAATTCCCTATCTCACACAATGGACAGACAATGGTAAGATCAGTAAGGGGTGTGAGAAATTTAACAAGAGTTTATATTCTCACTCTTCTTTATTTCATTATGTCGACGTTTCGACCCCGATAGGGAGCTTCTTCAGGACTCTAAAATGACAAACATGACCGTAAGTTATAGCACACAGTACATATTAAAATTCATACCGAAATATAGAGGTAGATAAGATCTTGATTGCAATAGCAAAAACACAAGTCAATAGTTGGAAATAGGCAAAAATATTCAACAAATAGTGGACACAGTATAAGATGGAAATTCGCAAGTGCAGATGAATATCATTAACATACCGAAAGCCTATGAGCTCAGGAAAATATTTACACTATCTATCTGATCATTCACATGGGCAAGAAGTTAACATGGTTTTTGGATTAAAAAACCGCATTCAGATGGTTGCTCATTCAACTCTGGTTCAGAAAAATCTGAGATTGTTGATGCTTGAGAACGGCCACCCAAAAAGGTTATTGTCCAGATTGCTTTATAATACCACACCTTCAAGACAGCTAACGAATGGAGATGTGATCGCATCCACTAATATTGGTTCTGATAACACAAAAAGAATCGTTTACTCTTCTATTCCCCTAATAAATGGCATGACGCATGCTCTAATTAATCTCTTAAAGACCACCTCTGTGAGGTTGATTCCCAGATCATATTTTATGATTGACAGATTGTACAGTCAAGCGAAAGACAGGATGAGTGTTGGGAATATGAGTGGTGTAATTTACTGTGTCCCTTGCTCGATGTGCGATGAAGTGTATGTGGGTCAGACTTCACAGTTTCTGAAAAGAAGGATTACCCAACATAAGAGAGACGTCAAGATCCCTAGTAAAATGTGGCTGAACACGTTCGTAATAAGGATCACCCTATGAACTATGATTCCACCAAGATCCTGGATTGTGAAGTTTATGGAAAGAAGAGACGTTCATGGAAATGTACCACATCAAGCGCCAACCAACCTCGATGAATTATAGAAAAAATTACGAAAAGCACTGCCGTGAAGGCAGGAGCTTTTGAGCGCTCGTACATGCACCTTGTAGGTAGATTCGCATTTTCCAGTTTTAGAAATCAATTGAAGGAATTTTCGACAGCTGTCAAAAAAATTCAAGATTCACACCTATCCTGAAAATTTCAAGTCCCTAGGCCTTTCCGTTCGAAAGTTATTATTTTCTATGGTTTCTATGGTTCTGGTCATGTGATCTGGAGAAATGTAGCTTGAATATATATTTTTTCATTAGTATACAAAATTTCGACACGATCGAATCTGTAGTTTTGAAATTATCGAGAAAACTAAATTTCAAACAACCATATTTACGGAACCCCTTGACTAATGTTGCTCATAGATGAACGTGATCACGACATTCGAGATCCACACCTATCCTGAAAATTTCAAGTCCCTAGGCGTTTCCGTTCAAAAGTTACAATTTTCTATGGTTTCTATGATTCTGGTCATGCGATCTGGACAAAATTTCACATGTAGCTTGAACACCTCATTTTCCATTCGAGTGCAAAATTTCATCTCGATCAAATCTGTAGTTTCCAAGTAATCAGGGAAACGAAACTTTAAACGGCCAACCCCTGGTGGAATTCGGCCCATTAACGAATCTAACCGAGGCATTCGGGAACTGAACCCACACTGAAAATTTCAAGTCTCTAGGTTGTTCCGTTCGAGAGTTATCGTGCTTACGGACGGCCGGACGGACAGATTCGAATTTTCCGACGGATTCGTCATCAGTGAGTCGAACATAGTCGATGGAGACCATTTTCGGCTCAAAATTCGAAAAATACAGACATCGTGACGAAATGATATAGCCCTCGTGTAAGTAGTACGAGCGCTCAAAAATGTTAATAATATAAGCTCCATATATTCCTATCTAGTTCACTACGACCAGTTCAGTGGGAGCGAATTGGGAAGATCACGTGGTGAAGGGAGGATTTCTTCTAATTCTGCAGTTTTAGAAATAACGTGAGTGGGTTCGCTTTCAATGTGACTCTGACTGGTTTAGTGAGTGTGGATCGGAAATCGGTTTGGTGAAAGCAAACCGCATTATTTTCTGTGATATGTTTATTGTAACCCCTTTTTGAGCGCTCGTACTACTTACACGAGGGCTATATCATTTCGTCACGATGTCTGTATTTTTCGAATTTTTAGCCGAAAATGGTCTCAAACGACTATATTCGACTAACTGATGACGAATCCGTCGGAAAATTCGAGTCTGTCCGAGTAGTTACTTTGAAACTACTGATTCGATCGAGGTGAAATTTTGCACTCAGATGGAGAATTACGTACTCAAGCCACATGCAAAATTTTGTCCAGCTCGCATGACCAGAACCGTAGAAACCAAAGAAAATTATAACTTTGTAATGGAAAGGCCTAGGAACTTGAGATTTCCAGGATATGTGTGGATCTCGAATGTCGCAGTCGCGTTCATCAATGAGCAAAATTAGACTAGGGGGTCCGTGAATATGGCCGTTTGAAATTCAGTTTTCTTGATAATTTCAAAACTATCGATTTGATCGTGACGAAATTTTGCATTTGAATTGAGAATGATATATTCGAGCTACTTTTTTCCAGATCGCATGATCGGGACCATAGAAACCATAGAAAATAATAACTTTCGAACGGAAGGGCCTAGGGACTTGTAATTTTCAGGATAGGTTCAGATCGCGAATTTCGCCGATCTTTTTCATCAATGAGCAAAATTAGACTGAGGATTCCGTAAATATAGCCGTTCTAACTATATTTTTCCTGATAATTTCGGAAACACCTATTGGATTGAAATGAAATTTCGCACATATATGAAGAATAATGTATTCAAACTACGTGAGAAATTTTGTCCAGATCGCATCACCAAGACTATATAAACCGTAGAAAATTCTAGCGAATTATCGAAAAAGAATGGTCACCAAAGCACTGACGTGAAGTCTGAATTTTCGCGTAAGTTTGAAATTTTCTTTGGCAGCTTTCAAAATCTTTCCAATTGGTTTCTAAAACTGGAGTATGTGAATCTACCAACAAGGTGCATGTACGAGCGCTCAAAAGCTCCTGCCTTCACGACAGTGCTTTTCGTAATTTTTGAAAAAACAACTCTCATTGCCGTTTATGTTAATGATATTCATCTGCACTTGCGAATTTCCATCTAATACTGTGTCCACTATTTGTTGAATATTTTTGCGTATTTCCAACTATTGACTTGTGTTTTTGCTATTGCAATCAAGATCTTATCTACCTCTATATTTCGGTATGAATTTTAATATGTACTGTGTGCTATAACTTACGGTCATGTTTGTCATTTTAGAGTCCTGAAGAAGCTCCCTATCGGGGTCGAAACGTCGAAATTATGAAATAAAGAAGAGTGAGAATATAAACACTTGTTAAATTTCCCACACCCCTTACTATTGTCTGTCTAATGTATGTTATATACATAGTAACAATATAGTATATGTAGTGTCGATACGACAAAAAATGTGACATAAATTATGGATACTTATTTGGATCATACGAATTATTTATCGTAATGTTCCTTCCTTGTCTCCCTAAAATACTTCAAAGAGATGTAGCCTGTCATCCAAATAAACTTATTGCTGGGACTCCCTTAAAACAAAAAATTCTAACCGATGAATTTGTAACGGCTCGCTTACACCAAAACCGTCATCGGCCGAATTTTGCTCGGGCGACGACGGCCGAACTCGGACGATCGAATCAAACACTTGTGAATGAAAGAGAGCGCGCACACCAACCCGACCGTCATCGTCCGATGACGTCCGACAACGGCCGATTGACTGTCGAATCCGAATTTGTTGGGATTTCTCGCCCGATATCGGCCGACGTCTACAGTGCAAATTGAGTAAATAATTCATATTTTAATTCAATCGTGTTGTTATCTTCTCAAACGAGTATGGATATTGAAAAAATAATCAGTTGTGTTCATAATAGGCCAACCCTGTGGGATAGACATTCAAGAAATTAAAATAATCTGTTTCGAAACGGTTATGGGCTGAAGTCTGAAGTTGCATCGGCAACGCAAGATGTCGGCACAAGTACACGGTTGCAGTGTGAGCACATACATATCCGAGTTACTCGTCCGGGCAGTTCTGTCCGCCATCGGCCGACAAAGTCGGTTTTGGTGTGAGCGAGCCGTAAGGATTTTAATTAAACCTTGAATTCTAATATATCTTTTGTTTCAGTGACATCATCCAGGACTTTGATGAGAATTCTATGTACAACGAGTGAGTCCAAAACCTCAATGCTATATGAATGAAAATCTCGAGCATTCCATAACAAACGAGTTCAAGGGTGCGATGGACTTTTTGAAGTAGGGCTAAGATTGCGCCATATTTAATTACATTATTTTTTTCTAGTGAAGCATATTTCCAAGATACATTCGAAATCTCAAGGCTTCTTTGACCTCGTTTGTCTTTATATGCACGTATTTTCTGTGTGCGACATAGGTATGGTCCTAGAATACTGTCATTTAAACTGCAGAACTTTATTTTATGTTTTTATACAAAAGGAAAAGCACTTAACACTGGTCATTTAAAGGTGTGAAACTAAAAAAAAAAACCCACGCAAGATCGGACCCCAAAACTGTGCTTTTTAGGCAATGAAGTGAAACCAAGAAGTATCCCATATAACCTCTATGGTCAATTGACTATAATGCCGAATTCCTGAAACTGACTTGTGAAAGTACGATGCGCATTAATTAACGCTAGCAAATAGTTACTTCGAATTCCGTCTGTTTGGCGTGAACACTTTTATTTTTGAAAGAATTTTTTGCAACCCACAGCAAAACACCCAAATTGATTTGACATCGCTGTCTAGTTTAGTTTTGTATCAGTTGAACTACACTTTATTGCATTTCTATTTTTTTTTTATTTCATTTATTGGTAAATAACAAGAATGTGATTCCAAGTATGTAATCTTCGAGAAAATCGCTGTAAAATCATTGAAACTCAATAACAACTTGAATCGATCCAATAAAAATCAGTATGAGACAATTCGTCAATCTGGTCGCCTTTTTTCTGAAGTTTGGTTCCCTGAAGATGCTTCATGAATGTTCTTATTTTGAAATGAAGTCAGTTTATCAACGGCTTCGATTTGAAACGAGTTTTCTGAGAATGCCAAGACGTAAATTAACGAACGCTGAGGCTAATAGGGCTATCGGAATGCTACAGAGTGGCCTAACACAGGTTGTTGTAGCAAAAGGCTCCAAGTCAGCCAAAGTGTGATATCTCGAAATGGGTTCAGGGAGACAGGTTCCGTGTTGGAAAGACCAAGGCTTGGTGGGCGACGAAAAACAACACCTGCTCAGAATCGTTTCATCACCGTTTCGGCGAGAAGAAGCCCCTTCATCTACGTGTGTAATGCTACGGAATACTCTTCAAAATGCAGATGGGGTCCAAGTTTCCATCGAAACCATCAGACGACGTTTGAGAGAGGTGAATCTAGGTTCTAGACGTCCATTAAGAGGAGTTCCATTAACACGTGACCATAAGAATCAAAGACTGGAATGGGCAAGGCAACATATCAATTGGAACGATCCTTTTTACTGATGAATCCAGATATGGACGATTTTCAGATTCTCGAAAAATAAGGGTATGGACAATCCCACGCATACCCTGTAATCGTCGCTATGTCCAAGAAGTCCATCCATTCCGAGGGGGAAGTGTTATGGTATGGGCCGGGATGTGTTTCAACGGGCGCACAAATCTACACATTTGTCCTGGGAATATGACCGCCTTACACTATAGGGAGCATGTCATTGACAATGTTGTGCCAAATTTTCACGCTGCTATTGGTGAAAATTCCCAATTTCTAGACGATAACGCTAGACCGCACCGTGCAGCCATAGTTGAGAATGCGCGCGAGGAGCTTGGTATTCCACATTTACCAATACCTCAGCATTCACCAGATTTGAATTGCATAGAACATGCATGGGATATGCTCCAAAGAAGATTAGATAATCATCAACCTACCCCAGAATCCTTAAATGATCTGAGAGAGCTTCTGCCCCGTTTATGGAACCGAATTCCTCAAGAAATGTTCAACAACCTCGTGTGTAGTATGTAAAGAAGATGTCAAGCTGTTATTGATGCCCGTGGAGTCCATACATTGTATTGATAGTTTTAAAATGCTTGAATTCTGTGGGAATAAAATTTCGTTATTTCACTCGATTTTACTTAACCACCCTGTATACGCTGCGGACCTACAGGCTAAAATTAATTTGCAACTTGAAATCATATTATTATGAATTTTCATCACGCAAATCATATTTTAACTATATTTTTTTGCACTTTAAGTCAATATCCCTAAATCATGTGGAGCAGTTTATTTAAAAACTTCATCACTCTGTGAAAAATCACTCAACTTGTTAATAGTTCCCTCTAAAAGCGAATTCGACTGGAATGTGACCTTCGAATGTGTTCTCGATGAGTTTTTATCCGTTTCGTTAGTGGAAACGTCTCTATGTTTAGTCAGGAACTTAACCTGCTGTGTTAGATTTCGGGCATCTATAGCCTATTGAACTTTTGAATCTTTTTGTTTGTATCTCTTTCACGAGCTTTATCGTGTGCTTTTTGTGCTACCTATGTGTTTCATAAGAGAGTCTCTCCTTTTTGAGCGCTCGTACTACTTACACGAGGGCTATATCATTTCGTCACGATGTCTGTATTTTTCAAATTTTGAGCCGAAATTGGTTTCAATCGACTATGTTCGACTCACTGATGACGAATCCGTCGAAACATTCGAGTGTGTCCGTCCGTCCGTAAGCAAGATAACTCTCGAACGGAACAACCTAGAGACTTGAAATTTTTAGTATGGGTTCAGTTCCCAAATGCCTCGGTTGAGTTCGTTAATGGGCCAAATTCCACCAGGGGTTCCGTAAATATGGCCGTTCAAAGTTTTGTTTCCCTGATTACTCGAAAACTACAGATTTGATCGAGATGAAATTTTGCATTCAAATGGAAAATCAAGCTACATGTGAAATTTTGTCCAGACCGCATGAACAGAACCATAGAAATCATAGAAAATTGTAACTTTTGAACGGAAACGCCTAGGGACTTGAAATTTTCAGGATAGGTGTGGATCTTAAATTTCGTGATCACGTTCATTTATGAGCAGAATTATACTAGGGGTTCCGTAAATATAGTCGTTTGAAATTTAGTTTTCTTGATAGTTTCAAAACTCGATCGTGACGAAATTTTGTATACTAATAGAGGATGATATATTCAAGCTACATTTCTCCAGATCACATGACCAGAACCATAGAAACCATAGAAAATCATAACTTTTGAACGGAAAGGCCTAGGGACTTGAAATTTTCAGGATGGGTGTGGTTCTGAAATGTCGCGTTCACGTTTATCAATGAGCAGAATTATACCAGGAGTTCCGTGAATACGGTCGTTTGAAATTTTGTTTGCTCGATAATTTCGAAACTACGTATTCGATCGAGATAAAATTTTGTATTTTAATCGAGAATGATATATTAAAGCAACATTTTGTCCAGATCGCATGACCAGAACCATAGGAGCTATAGAAAATCATAACTTCCGAAGGAAAAGGCCTAGGAACTTGAAATTTTCAGGGTGGGTTTGGATCGCGAATGTCGGGGTCACATTCATCAATGAGCAAAATTATATTAGGGGTTCCGTAAATAAAGCCCTTCGAAATATTTTTTTCCTGATATGTTCGAAACTACTGATTGGATTGGAATGAAATTTTGCACCTAGCTGAGGAATAATGTATTCAAACTACGTGCGAAATTTTGTCCAGATCGCATCAACAAGACCATAGACCCCGTAGAAAATTCTAGCGAATTATCTACAAAAAAATTGATCAGCTGAAGCACTGACATTAAGTCTAGAGTTTCGCCTAAGTTTCAGAATTTTTTTGACAGCTGTCCTTCAATTGATTCCTAAAAATTCAATCTACGAATCTACTCTTGACAAACTTCAAAATACTATTCATTATAATTTTCTTCTCGCAAAAACAATTTTTTTGCAAACTTTTTGAAAAAATCGATCTTTCACCCTGACGTTTTTCTCAATTCTCCACTGGCCTGCTTCCCTCTTCCTTCGAATTTTTTATATCGCATTTACTAGGTATTCCAACATCCTTGATAAATTTTTTCTGAAGTCTAAACATGACTAACTAAACTAAACTATTTACAATTGATCATTTTAACCAATTCACATTTTTCCTTATTTTCAAATAGAATTAACCCTCTTTGAAAATACAATAATACAACAATCCACAAATTGATCGAACTTCCAAAATTGACTATACGATGTTTGAAGGTTCTTGAATTTTGGTGATATAATTCGACTTTATTTTATTTTAAATTCTTGAAACTTAAAACAGAGAAATATAACCATTTTCAATTTCCATAACAGTATATGTCATTACTTGCTCTATACTCTTGTTATACACCGCCAGCTTGCATCTTCCTGGTTCTCTAGAAATAGAAAGGCATTGGGTTTTCTGGGTGGAGATAATCAAATTGAAACGTTCGGCCACTCGTTCGAAAGCATAGAGAAGCCTGTGAAGGTCATCCTAATTATCAGAGATTATAACTGCGTCGTCCGCATAGCACAGAATTTGAATTTCCTTATTTCCCCCATTCGGTATCCTCGGCCCTCGCTCTCAACCTGTCTTATAATTTCGTCCATGATTATATTGAAGAGTATCGGGCTCATGCTATCTCCTTTTCTTATCCCTGTCGTGATTGGTACTTCTTTCGTCAGCTCTGACTCAGTCTTGATTATTGTTGAGGTGCTGGTATTTAGTTCGTTAACAAGACTTATGATGATTGAATCTACTTAGCAATCGTACTATGTCTGTTAGACGTAATCTATCGACTGCCTGGGTGAGGTCGATGAAGCACATATATTTCGTTTTGTTGAATTCTATGGCTTTCTCGGTGATCTGCCTGATGGTAAATATCGCATTTGTCGTTGATCTATTTTTTCTGATCCCTTGATGTTCCTCAGATGCCAACTCGTCTGATGTTATTCTCGTGAATAGATTTGATACTGAGCTTAGGAGGCTGATTCCCCTGTTGTTTTTGGGGTCGAGGTTTTTCTCCTTTTTTAAGATGGGTATCATAATGCTTTTTTTTCACTGTCCTGGTATATTTTTTGTGGTAATTATTCGGTTGATCAAGGTGTACAATTCCTGAACTTAGTCATCTCCTCCGTATTTCAACATTTCTTTGATAATTTCATCTAAACCAGGTGATTTTCTATTCTTTAGTGCTTTAAGTGTTTCTCTTCGGATATCGACCAAATTCCATGTTCGCCCACATCCTCACTCTCACATTCACCTCTGTTAGTCTCGCCATTAAATTGATGGAAGTGTGTTTCCCAGGTTTCTGGTGAGATCTTCGTTATTTGTATAATATAATAATGATAATAATAATAATAAAATTTATTCCCATAATTGCTACAATAACAAAATGAAAACAGGTCAAAATTCCGCAAACAAAAAAAACATAATTAAACTCTACAGCTTACTATATTGACTCTTGAATTCGAGTACCTATTGTGTAAGGTTCACATTCAATTAACAATGAAAATATAGTTTTCTTAAACATTTTGAATTCACAAATATTTCTCACAATCCTTGGCAAGTAATTGAACATTCTTATACACATATAAGATACATTATGCTCGGTCATTGAAAGTTTGTGAGAAGGAAAAAATTATTCGTTCATTCTTCGCGTAGCATTCACATTTTTGCATTTTTCAAAATATTGTTTGTTCTTGTGGAAAAATAATGAGACTCTATACATATAGGCCTAGTCATGTAAGACAATTATGCCTTTTGAATGTACCTCAACACGATTCCCTAAATTTCATATTGAAAATTGTTCTTATAGCGAGTTTCTGAATTATGAATACTTGTTCAGCTGCGGTACTCCCTCCCCAAAAAATTAACCCATACGACATTACAGACTGGAAGTTTGCATAATAGATCATCTTTAAGGTGTTATCGTCGATCTGATTCCTTAAAACTCTCAACATATAATTACGTTTGTGGAGCGAAAGCCGATCTTTTGAAAAAGATTTATTTATTTACAACGGAAGATTATCCCATTCTAACACTTAGCTAGGAAGAAATGCACTTAATTATTGACGACCAATTCGTCTTGAGAGGTATTTATAACATTTCTTATCTGCAAATGAATAACACGCGACAAACAACACCCACGTCATCCACACAGTGGTATGATCCAAAAATGATGAGTTATCACAAATTAACATGTTCATATTCAAATAGAATGCAATACAGATAAGCAATTCATCTAAGGTATACAGGGTTGGCATTATGTAATTATATATACGGTAGAATTCAACCTGGTCGTCAGTGAATCGCAGTGTGCAGACCAATTCAAATGGCGGTCAACACATATTCCCAGTAAATTTGTCTGGCAGCTTGTTCGAACTGTTCCACTGTGGAAAGCTATACTGACAGGTGGTGTCAACTTTGATCTAGCGTTCGAGAATATAAGAATATTTGTTTTCTCGCCATTGAGAACCAGACCGTTTTGCAAACACCAGTTCTCCACCAATAACATAGAGTGTCGCAAGCTGCGAACGACCCCATCAGTGTCTTCAGAAGAAACCAGAATATTCACGTCATCGGCGTAAAGATAAGCTTCCAGTGCCAATTCATTCAACGGCCACTCTTCAACAGACTCTGTTTACTTAGATACAACTCTTCAAGGATACAAGCTATATCAGACGAATTACAATTCGATAAATCGATGTGCTGGAGCGAACTGATATCAGGTGATCTGTATAATTTTATCATGGTGTCTACTATTGATTATAACATGTCAGGTAGGTCGTTGACATATATCACAAACAGGATGGGCCCCAACATGGTACCCTGAGGCACACCATTCAAAATAATGCCTTCGGATGACATATCGCAACCATCTTCACCGTACAAAACTACGATCTGCTTTCTATTCGTGAGGTAACTCTCAAAAAGTCTGAGTGGTATACCTCTGATGCCACATTTTTCAAGTTTCGATAGCAAGGTTTGATGGTTAACGCAGTCAAATGCTTTAGGAAAGTCGATAAATAGCCCTGCGGGTATTTCACCTTTTCCTAGGGATAAAATTATTTGTTGCAATAATTCAAAGATAACAGACTCTGTACTTCTGCCCTGGATGAACCCGTGCTGGTTTTTCGACAGTACACCATTTTTTTTGAAGAAGTTTAGAAGTCTATTCACTGAAATTTTTTCGAATAATTCTGCAAATGATGACACAAGACTTATTGGTCTATAATTGGATATGTCAGCCAGATCTCCTTTTTTGTGACAAGGCGTGACAATTGACCTCTTCAGAGCATCAGGAAAGATGCGTGACATGAATGAACAATTCATTATGAAATTAATTAGTTTCAGTATTAGTAATATATGACGTTCTATCACGGACATTGGAACACCATCGTATCCGAAAGATGACTTGTTTTTCATCACCATCACAGTACACAAAATTTCAGGTTCCAAAACTTCGAACAAAAAAAATGACTTGGGGACAGATTTTTCACTGTAGTTGGTGGATATACCAGTCTTGCGATTATCGGATAATGTGCTCGATATATTTATGAAGAAGTTATGAAATTCGTTTGCCAATTGAGACATGTTGGCACCACTTTTGTTATATTCTCTACTTTCATTTATTTTATTATTTGTGAGTTCACGGATAACATTCCAGGCAGTTTTAGATTTAATCACAGAGTTATTTATAAGAGACGAATGAAACAACTTTTCATCAGATATTAGTGCAGCATCTTGACGGCGTTTCACTATTTTATATTCATCAACGAATTCTGATTTATATGTAGACAGAATAAACAGTAAATCTAATCTTTCTTTTAGATATTGAGTTTCTGAAGTTACTTTCTTTTTCTTCTCAGAAAAATCAACGGATTTCAGTGGATATGCCTTCTGAAAACTATCAACAAACCTTTCAGAGGAGAAGTTCCACAGTTCATCAAGATTCTGCTTAGGAATGTCATAAAGCTCTGACCAATTTATATTGCAAAGAAGTGCTTCAAAAGTTTGGTGGTTCTGATCATTAAATACTCTTATATTTCTTTTTCGTCTTGGTTTTGTGAATGGAGTTTCATGAACAAAGGTGAATTTTTGTCCAGAATGGTCAGATAAATGTTCCTCAACAATACTAGTTATTCCCTCAATATTTGAAATGTTATCTAAGCAAGTTGCTGTGCTCGATGTTAGGCGTGTGGGTTCCATAGAGGATACTTGCAAACTGTAAGTTTCGAGAATCGATAAGACCATTTTCGATTCGTAGGATATGGACAATGAATCTATGTTAGAATCACCAGCTATGATAAATTAACTTTTTCTGCCTGACATTCATCTAGTGTTAACATAATTCTCGAAAAAAATTTCAATCTGACCCACAGGGAAGCTATTAGGACGGTATAAACAAATGATCAAATATTTCACAGAGTCAACAAAAATTTGACTCGCACAACATTCAAAAGATCCGCTTACGTTGAACATCCCAAACTCTTTTCTATTCGAACATTTCATACCCCTTTCAATAAATATAGCACATCCACCATGTTATGAGCGCTCGTACTACTTACACGAGAGCTATATCATTTCGTCACGATGTCTGTATTTTTCGAATTTCGAGCTGAAAATGGTCTCAAACGATAGAGTTCGACTCACTGATAACGAATCCATCGGAAAATTCGAGTCTGTCCGTCCGTCCGGCCGTCCGTAAGCACGATAACTATCGAACGGAACAACCTAGAGACTTGAAATTTTCATTGTATGTTCAGATCCCAAATGCCTCGGTTAAGTTCGTTAATGGGCAGAATTCCACGAGGGGTTCCGTGGCTGTTCAAAGTTTTGTTCCCCTGATTACTTGAAAACTACAGATTTACTCGAGATGAAATTTTGCACTCGAATGGAGAATGAGGTGTTCAAGCTACATGTAAAATTTTGTCCAGATCGCATAACCAGAACCATAGAAATCATAGAAAATTGTAACTTTTGAACGGAAACGCCTAAGGACTTGAAATTTTCAGGATAGGTGTGGATATCGAATGTCGTGATCACGTTCATCTATGAGCAGAATAATACTAGGGGTTCCGTAAATATGGTCTTTTGAAATTTTGTTTTCTCGATAACTTCAAACTACGGATTCGATCGTGATGAAACTCTGTATTTTAATCGAGAATGATATATTAAAGCAATATTTTGTCCAGATCGCATGATCAGAACCATAGAAACCATAGAAAATTCTAACTCTTGAACGAATTCGATGTCATCTGCTTCTCCGATCTTTTTGTTATTTATCTGCAGTGTCAAACTTCTCTGATGAAGCTCTTTTGTTGAATCATTTGACAACGATTCTATAAAATTCAATACATATTTTTGCATGTAATCCAATCCATACCAGGCGGATAATTCAAACTTACTTCAGCAATTACTGGCGATGAAAAAAAAAAAATTTAAATTTCTTTCAATATCAAAAAGTTGTTCTCATTAGCCATCGATTCATTAATTTGATTTCACTCCATAAACTAGAATATTTATACATGAACATAATATATCCGATTTGAAAGGTGATGGATTGTAATCAAATTGAGGAAGCGATGAGAAAAAATTTCTGATATCGAAAGAAATATGAATTTTCAATTTTTTCTTCTTTATCGCCAGTAATTGTTGGAGTAAGTTTAAATTTTCCGCCTCGGATTACACGCCCGAATGTACAGGGTGCGCAAATTTTGATGTTTTAGCGTTACAACTTTTAAATCAGAGGAGATAGACAAATCTTATACCCCATTATCGTTTTTTTTTCTGAGAAACTAACAAGAGTAGTATTCATTTTTGGCCACCTCCTTTTGTTTTCGAGTTATAAGCGAAAATTGGAAAAATTGCGATATCTAAAAAAAATTATATCTCTGCTAATACTGACGATAGAGCTCTGGAATTAAAACATTATACAGGCACTTTTTATGTAGAATCCAGTGGCGTGCTTATCTTGTTAGCAGGATTTTTAATTACGAAGCTATGACCCTAAGTAATGTTTTTATAAATGGGAATACTAGATTTCTGTGCCATTTTTGACAGCTTAATTTTTCATGATTCAAGAAATATACAACATTGTATGGTTTGTATCAATATAAATAAAAGAAAATGGTCTAAAAACTTTTTTTTTATTTATGGCTCTCAATATTTATACGGTTTCAACTGTTGATGGACACAGAAAAATTTAGCATCGTATAATTACCACAGTCTTCTTTTATTTGTCTTTTCGTTTCTAAGCTTTCTATTCAATTTCTCCAAGATCACAGAATAATGGACTGCTTTTATAACGGACTCTTGGACTCTTGATATAGGAAGCTCTATATTTTTGTGTTCATCAACAGTTAAAACCCTAGAAATATTGAGACCCTTAAAAGAAAAAAGTACGAAAAGCACTGCCGTGAAGGCAGGAGCTTTTGAGCGTTCGTACATGCACCTTGTAGGTAAATTCGCATTTTCCAGTTTCAGAAATCAATTGGAGGAATTTTCGACAGCTGTCAAAAAAATTCTGAAACTTATGCGAAACTCCAGACTTCATGTCAGTGCTTCAGCTGATCAATTTTTTTTCGATAATTCGCTATAATTTTCTACGGTATCTATGGTCTTGGTGGTGCGATTTGGACAAAATTTTGCACATAGTTTGAATACATAATTCCTCAGCTAGATGCAATTTTTTATCCAAATCCGCTCAGTATTCTCGGAACTATCAGCAAAAAAATATTTTGAACGGCCATATTTACGGAAACCCTAGTCTAATTTTGCTCATTGATGAACATGACCGCGATATTCGCGATCCAAACCCACCCTGAGAATTTCGAGTTCCTAGGCCTTTCCGTTCGAAAGTTACAATTTTCTATGGTTTCTATGGTTCTGGTCATGAGATCTGGACAAAATATTGTTTTAATATATTATTCTCGATTAAAATACAAAATTTCATCTCGATCGAATCGGTAGTTTCGAAATTATCGAGAAACCAAAATTTCAAACGAGTGTATTTACGGAACCCCTGGTATAATTTTGCTCATAGATGAAAGTGATCACGACAATCGAGATCCACACCTATCCTGAAAATTTCAAGTCCTTAGGCCTTTCCGTTCGAAAGTTATGATTTTCTATGGTTTCTATGGTTCTGGTCATGTGATCTGGAGAAATGTAGCTTGAATATATCATTCTCCATAAGTATACGAAATTTCGTCACGATCGAATCTGTAGTTTTGAAATTATCAAGAAAACTAAATTTCAAACTGCCATATTTACGGAACCCCTTGTATAAAGTTGCTCATAGATGAACGTGATCACGAAATTCGAAATCCACACCTATCCTGAAAATTTCAAGTCCCTAGGCCTTTCCGTTCAAAAGTTACAATTTTCGATGGTTTCTATGGTTCTGGTCATGTGATCTGGACAAAATTTCACATGTAGCTTGAACACCTCATTCTCCATTTGAGTGCCAAATTTCATCTTGATCGAATCTGTAGTTTTCAAGTTATCAGGGGAACAAAACTTTGAATGGCCATATTTACGGAACCCCTCGACGAATTTTGCCCAATAACGAACTCAACCGCAGCATTTGAGATTCGAACCTACCCTGAAAATTCCAAGTTTCAAAGACATTCCGTACGAGAGTTATCGTGTATACGGACGGACGGACGGCCGGACGGACAGACTCGAATTTTTCGACGGATTCGTCATCAGTGAGTCGAACATAGTCGTTTGAGACCATTTTCGAAAAATACAGACATCGTGACGAAATGATATAGCCCTCGTGTAAGTTGTACGAGCGCTCAAAAAGGTTTTTGACCATTTTCTATTACAACTATTACAATACAAACCATACAATGTTGTATATTTTTGGAATCAGGAAAAATTAAGATTTCGAAAAATCGCACAGAAATCTTGTGCTCCCATTAATAAAAACATAACTTTGGATCATAGCTTCATAATTAAAAATCCTGCTAGAAGGACGAGCACGCCACTGGATTCTACGTAAAAAAGTGCTTGTATAATGTTACAATTTCACAGGTCTATCATCAGTGTTTATTAGCGGAGATATAAATTTTTTCAGATATCGCCATTTTTCCAATTTTCGCTTATAACTCGAAAACAAAAAAAGTGGCCGAAAATGAATACTCCCTTGTTTTTTTCTCAGAAGAAGAGAACCAGAATGGGGTGTCAGATTTTGTCTATCTCATCTGATTTAAAAAGTGTAGTGCTAAAACATCGAAATTTGCCCACCCTGTACATTCAGAAAATTATAAAAAGCACTGCCGTGAATCATTTGAGCACTCGTTGATCCACCTTGTAGGTAGATTCGCATTTTCCAGATTTAGAAACAAATTCTCAAAAATTTTGTACTGTCAAAAAAAAATTTCAAACTGAGGGGAAACTTCACGTAAGTGCTTTAGGTGATTGTTTTTCGATAATTCGCTAGAATCTTCTATGGTATCTATAGTCTTGGTGTTGCCATCTGGACAAAATTTCCCACGTAGTTTGAATACATTATTCTTCATCTATGTGCAGAATTTCATTCCAATCCAATGAGTAGTTTCGAAATTATCAGCAAAAAAATATTTTGGACGGCCATATTTACGGAACCTCTTGTCTAATTTTTCTCATTGATGAATGTGACTGCGACATTCGCGATCCGAACCTAACCTGAAAGTAATAATTTTATATGGTTTCTATGATTCTAGTCATGCGATCTGGGAGAATGTAGCTTGAATATATCATTTTCCATCAAAATACGAAATTTCGTCACGATCGAATCCGTAGTTTTGAATTATCAAGAAAACTTAATTTCAAACGACCATATTCATGGAACCCTAGTTCTGCTCATTGATGAACGTGAGCGCGAAATTCGAGATTCACACCTATCCTGAAAATTTCAAGTCCCTGAGCCTTTCCGTTCGGCAGTTATAATTTTCTATGGTTTCTGGTCATGCGAAAATGTAGCTTGAATATATCATTCTCCATTGAAATACAGAATTGTCAGGAAAACTGAATTTCAAACTACCAAATTTACGGAACCCCTTGTCTAATTTGCTCATTGATAAACGTGACCGCTACATTCGAGATCCACACCTATCCTGAAAATTTCAAGTCCCTAGGACTATTCAACACAATGTTGAAATTTTCTATAGTTTCTATGGTTCTGGTCATCCAAATATGCACGAGCCTACTGCACTTTTTTGAGAATTTTGATGCAGCACTTGGAAAAATCAAAATTTCAACAGCTTGTATACCGAAAACGAACCGTTTAAAAGACGTGTACCTTAGGACGTTTGTACCTTTGGACACACTTTTCGTTTCGAAATCCTTGCTGTGACTTTGGGCTACACCTACATCAACCATATGACAGACGCACACGTACAGTGTAGTAGTTTATAAAAAAATTACGAAAAGCACTGCCATGAAGTCAGGAGCTTTTGAGCGCTCGTTCATCCACCTTGTAGGTAGATTCGCATTCTCCAGTTTCAGAAACCAATTGAAAAAGATTTTCTCAGCTGTCGAAGAAAATTTCAAACTAAATCCAGAAAATCCAGACTTCACGTCAGTGCTTCAGAAGACCAATTTTTTTTTCGCGAAATTTCATTCCAATCCAATAAGTAGTTTCAAAATTATCACGAAAAGAAATAGTTTGAAGGGCTATATTTACGAAACCCCTTGTCTAATTTTGCGCATTGATGAACGTGACCGCGAAATTCGCGATCAGAACCTATCCTGAAAATTTCAAGTCCCTAGGCCTTTCCGTTCGAAAGTTATGATTTTATATAGTTTATATGGTTCGGATCATGCGATCTGAAAAAATATATCTCAAATATGTCATTCTCAATTCAAATACAAAATTTCATCACGATCAAATCTATAGTTTTGAAATTATCGAGAAAACTGAATTTCAAACGACCATATTTACGGAACCCAAAGTCTACATTTGCTCATTGATGAACGTGACCGCAACATTCAAGATCCACACCTATCCTGAAAATTTCAAGTCCCTAGGCCTTTCCATTACAAAGTTATAATTTCCTATGGTTTCTATGATTCTGGTCATGCGAGCTGAACAAAATTCTGCATGTAGTTTGAACACGTAATTCTCCATCTGAGTGTGAAATTTCACCTCGATCGAATCTGTAGTTTCGAAGCAATCAGAAAAACAAAATTTTGAGCGGCCATATTTACGGAACCCCTGGGCAAATTTTGCCCAATAACGAACTCAACCGTTGCATTCGAGATTCGAACCTACCCTGAAAATTTCAAGTCTCTAGGACATTCCGTTCGAGTTATCGTGTATACGGCCGGACGGACAGACTCGAATTTTTCGACGGATTCGCCATCAGTGAGTCGAACAAGTCGTACGAGCGCTCAAAAAGGGAAAGTCCCTCCAGTGACATTAAGAGGCACGGCCGACTGGACACAAATCTCGAGAGAGATGCAAATGAAGGGTATTAAATACCTGAGAGCGACCACTGTAAGAGACGGCATTCGCGTTGTTCCCCAATCCCCCGATGACCACAGGAAGATGACAAAATTCCTCGAGTCGAGAAATAAAGAATTCTACACCCTCCAGAGAGAAGAAGAAAAGAGAATCCACGCGGTGGTACGTTATTTGCCACTAGACGCAGATATCAACATTATCCCAGAAGACCTCGCCGAGCAAGGCATTACCGACGCGGATGTCAAAAGGATGACATCCAACAAAATCAAAAAGGCAATACCCGTATTTTTGGTGAAAATCCAAAATAAGAAGGTATTCGAAGTAAAACAGCTTTACGGTATAAATTGTGTAGTAGAGCCGAAGAGAAAGAGCATTGAACCTGGCCAATGTCATAGATGTCAACGTTAAGGACATGCGCAAAGTAAATGCACATTCCCATGGAGATGAGTTAAATGCTCTAGAGCGCACAATAGTAAAGATTGTACGCTAACAAGAGAAAACGAGGAAAGAACTGCTACCTGTGCGCTCTGCGGAAAAGCAGGTCACCCAGCCAGCTACAAAGGATGTAGCGAGTGGAAACTGGTAACAAAAAAGAAGACTGCGACCAAATCAGGAAAAGAATAAGAAAAGAAAAAGATGCCTACTGTCCAACAGGAAGAGAAGAAAGAAGATAAGAAGAAGAAAACGCCACCACACAAACAAGAAGCCCCAAAAAATTGAAAATCCAAGAAGAGCAGCCAAAAGAAGAAAGAGGGGTCCAACAAGAAAGGACCCGAAACCACCGAGGATCTAGATACCTTCACCAAGAATATCATGAGTAAGCTCATGAAATTCCTGGAAATAGAGATGGACAAAAAGTTCCGTAAACTCACTAAACTCAAATAATGGGGCTAGCCGCTAGTGACTAACGGAAATAAAAAAATTACGAAAAGCACTGCCGTAAAGGCAGGAGCTTTTGAGCGCTCGTACATGCACCTTGTAGGTAGATTTGCATTTTCCAGTTTAATAAATCAATTGAAGGAATTTTCGACAGCTGTCAAAAAAATTCTGAAACTTGGGCGAAACTTCAGACTTCATGTCAGTGCTTCAGCTGAATTTTTTTTCGATAATTCGCTAGAATTTTTTACGGTATCTATGATCTTGGTGATGCGATCTGGACAAAATATTGCACGTAGTTTGAATACATTATTCCTCAGCTAAGTGCAAAATTTCATTTCAATCCGATCAGTAGTTTCGAAACTATCAGGAAAAAAATATTTTGAACGGCCTTATTCACGGAACCCCTAGTCTAATTTTGCTCATTGATGAACGTGACCCCAATATTCACGATCCAAACCCACCCTGAAAATTTCAAGTTCCTAGGCCTTTCCGTTCAGAAGTTACAGTTTTCTATGGTTCTGGTCATGCGATCTGGACAAAATGTTGCTTTAATATATCATTCTCGATTAAAATACAAAATTTCATCTCGATCGAATCCGTAGTTTCGAAATTATCGAGAAAACAAAATTTCAAACCTCCGTATTTACAGAACCCCTAGTATAATTCTGCTCATTGATAAACGTGAACGCGACATTTTAGATCCACACCTATCCTGAAAATTTCAAGTCCCCAGGCCTTTCCGTTCGAAAGTTATGATTTTCTATGGTTTCTATGGTTCTGATCATGTGATCTAGAGAAATGAAGCTTGAATATATATTTCTCCATTAGTATACAAAATTTCGTGACGATCGAATCTGTAGTTTTGAAATAATCAAGAAAACCAAATTTCAAACGACCATATTTACGGAACCCCTAGAATAATTTTGCTCATAGATGAACGTCATCACGACATTCCAGAACCTCACTTATCCTGAAAATTTCAAGTCCCTAGGCGTTTCCGTTCAAAAGTTTCAATTTTCTATGGTTCCTATGGTTCTGGTCATGCGATCGGGACAAAATTTTACATGTAGCTTGAACACCTCATTCTCCATTTGAGTGCAAAATTTCATCCCGATCAAATTTGTAGTTTTCAAGTAATCAGGGGAACAAAACTTTGAACGGCCATATTAACGGGAACCCCTGGTGGAATTTGGCCCATTAACGAACTCAGCCGAGGCATTCGGGAACTGAACCCACACTGAAAATTTCAAGTCTTCAGGTTGTTCTGTTCGAGAGTTATCGTGCTTATGGACGGACGGACGGACAGACTCGAATTTTCCGACGGATTCGTCATCAGTGAGTCCAACATAGTCGATTGAGACCATTTTCGGCTCAGAATTCGAAAAATACAGACATCGTGACGAAATGATATAGTCCTCGTGTAAGTAGTACGAGCGCTCAAAAACGACCAAGATAATCGTAGGTAGGTACCTTCTATGTTGGTTCCTGAAATCATCTAGCAAGAAAGTCGGTAGCAAACTTACTTAATAATGAAATAAGAACAAAATAAATACACGAACAATGAAATGAATGACAGGAACAAAGAGAATAAAATAATTGGACATATTGAAATTCAGTAATTTTAAAATTTGCTCGAAATGAGAGTCATTCGCTTGAATACATTTTTCTTGTCGAATTATCAGATGTAGTTTAGCCTTCCGAATCATATCTTCATTGTTTCTCAATAAATCAGAATAGTTAAATGTTCATCAATTGTTCTCTCCTCTGGATGTCCTCAGCATAAACCACATGTTTCAATTTTCCCCGCAAGAAATAATCTACTAGGTTCAGATCTGGAGAGCGAGGAGGCCATGAAACCGGACCTCCTCGTCCTATCCATCTCTTTGGATAAATATTGTTGACTTCCTCACTCCTGAGCCAAATAAGGTCCAGCTCTTCCCATTTTGAACAGCTTCGAAAATGAGAATCACCGAAAATACAATTTAGTTATTGTTATGGGAAATTAATCTTTTTGTTTTAGGCAAAATTCCCTCATTAATTGTTGTTTTACTGATGCATTATTCATCATTAAACACATATTTCAGCCCTACTCATAATATGAATAAATTAAATTTTTGGAGCTTCGTCGAATATCAAAAATTCATTTGAAAAATTGAGAAAAGCACTGCCGTGAAGGCAGGAGCTTCTGAGCGCTCGTACATGCACCTTGTAGGTAGATTCGCATTCTTCAGTTTTAGAAATCAATTGGAAAGATTTTGACAGCTGTCAAAAAAAAAATTCAAACTAAGGCGAAAATCAAGACTTCACTTCACTTCACGTAAGTGCTTTAGGTGACCAATTTTTGAGCGCTCGTACTTCTTACACGAGGGCTATATCATTTCGTCACGATGTCTGTATTTTTCGAGTTTTGAGCCGAAAATGGTCTCAATCGACTCACTGATGACGTATCCGTCGGAAAATTCGAGTCTGTCCGTCCGTCCGGAAGTAAGCACGATAACTCTCCAACGGAACAACCTAGAGACTTGAGATTTTTAGTGTGGGTTCAGTTCCCGAATGCCTCGGTTATGTTTGTTAATGGGCCAAATTCCACCAGGGGTTCCGTAAATATGGTCGTTCAAAGTTTTGTTTCCCTGATTACTTGAAAACAATAGATTTGATCGAGATGAAATTTTGCACTCAAATGGAAAATGAGGTGTTCCAGCTACATGTGGAATTTTGTCCAGATCGCATGACCAGAACCATAGAAACCTTAGAAAATTGTAACTTTTGAACGGAAACGCCTAGGGACTTGAAATTTTCAGGATAGGTGTAGATCTAAAATGTCGCATTCACGTTTATCAATAAGCATAATTATACTAGGGGTTCCGTAAATACGGTCGTTTGAAATTTTGTTTTCTCGATATTTTCGAAACTACGGATTCGATCGAGATGAAATTTTGTATTTTGATCGAGAATGATATATTGAAGCAAAATTTTGTCCAGATCGCATGACCAGAACCATGGAAACCATAGAAAATCATAACTTCTGAACGGAAAGGCCTAGGAACTTGAAATTTTCAGGGTGGATTTGGATCGCGAATATCGCGGTCACGTTCATCAATGAGCAAAATTAGACTGGGGCTTCCGTAAATATGGCCGTTCAAAATATTATTTTCCTGATAGTTTCGAAACTACTGATCGGATTGGAATGAAATTATGCACCTAGCTGAGGAATAATGTATTCAAAAAATTCGAAAGTCCGTCCGGCCGTCCGTCCGTATACACGATAACTTTCGAACGCAACAACTTAGAAACTTGAAATTTTCAGGGTAGGTTCCAATCTCGAATGTAGCGGTTGAGTTCGTTTTTGGGCAAAACTCGACCAGGGGTTCCGTAATTATGGCCGCTCAAAATTTTGTTCTCCTGATTACTTCGAAACTACTGATTCGATCGAGGTGAAATTTTGCACTCAGATGGAGAATGACGTGTTCAAGCTACATGCAGAATTTTCTCCAGCTCGCATGATCAGAAACATAGAAACCATAGAAAATTATAAATTTGTAATGGAAAGGCCTAGGTACTTGTAATTTTCAGGATAGGTGTGGATCTCGCGGTCACGTTCATCAATGAGCAAAATTAGAATAGTGGTTCCGTAAATATGGTCGTTTGAAATTCGGTTTTCTTGATAATTTCAAAACTATGGATTTGATCGTGAAAAAAATTTTGTATTTGAATTGAGAATGATATAATCGAGCTACATTTTTTCCAGATCGCATGATCAGAACCATGGAAACCATAGAAAATCATAACTTTTGAACGGAAAGGCCTAGGGACTTGAAATTTTCAGGATAGGTTCGGATCGCAAATGTCGCGGTCAGGTATATCAATGAGCAAAATTGGACTAGGGGTTCCGTAAATATGACCTTTCAAAATATTTTTGTCCTGATTATTTCGTGACTACTGATTGGATTTTTATTGCACATAGATGAAGAATAATGTATTCAAACTAAGTGAGAAATTTGGGTACAAGGTACTTTTTTTTTTTTTTTTTTTTTTTGTTTAGTCAGGGGGAATCCTCATGGACGAACTATCTCCGATAGATAGAACAGTGTGAGACTTCGTGTGAAGCACGACCTACTCTAACTAAACCTAACCTGCTGTTTTAGATTCCGGGCATTTATTACCTACTAACCTTTTGACTCTTCTTGTTCGTATCTCTATCACGATCTTTGTCGTGTGATGCTTGTGTTACCTATGAATTTGAATTTCATAGGAGTCTCTTCTTCTGGATGATTTAAATTGAGATTACTCAATTTCTGTTTCTACGTAGTTGATCTCTGGGTCTTTTGTGATAGGTGGGTATCCTAACCACATCTTCTGCGGGGTTGTAGTCAACTAGTCTTCTTAGCTCATCATTTGGGTGTTGACTTGCTTTTTCAAATATCTTCTCGGCCTTCTTTTTTAGGAAATCTGTGACAGTTTCCCATTCTAAGTCTCTGTGGATTTGTTGGTTTCTTACGAACCACGGCATATTCATTGCTGCTCTGAGCAGTTTATTTTCTGTTGCTTGAATCTTCTTTATATGGCTATTGGCTGCATTGCACCATGCCGCCGAGCCATATGTTAATTGGGGTCTTGCAATTGACTTGATCATTCGTAGTTTCGTGCTTTGGTTCATTTGGCTTCTTCTTCCTAGTAGTGGGTAAAGTCTACTCATCGCTGAGTTTGTTTTATCCACTGCATATTTTATATGGTTTTTCCATGTAAGCCCTTTATCTAGTTTTACTCCTAGATATTTGACTTCATTTTCCCATTTTATCTCTTCTCCGTCTATCTGTAGGTTGGAATTAATTTCAAGTCTCCGCTTCTGTAGTAGAATAGCTTGGCTCTTTTTGCTATTTATTTGAATTTTCCATTTGATGAACCATTCTTCTAAATCTTCTAGTGCTTCTTGCAGTCTTCTGTGTATGACATCTGGTCGGCGATGTCTGAAGGCTACTCCCGTGTCGTCTGCATAAAGGGCTAGCAGATTCCTTGGGTTCTTAGGAATATCGTAGATATATATGTTGTAAAGCAGAGGTCCTAGAACTGATCCTTGGGGCACTCCTGCTTCTACTTGTCTGGTGGTAGATAATGTGTCGTCTATTTTGACATGAAAATTCCGGTTCCTCAGGTAGTTTCTTATTATCTTGCAGGTTTTGGTGGTGTAGCCTGCCATCATCATCTTGTAGGCAAGTCCTTCGTGCCAAACTCGGTCGAAGGCTCTCTCGACATCTAATAGCACTAATCCAGTGGCTTGTTTATTCTGAAATCCTTCAGTGACATATTCAGTGATCCTTAACAGTTGAAGTTCTGTGGAATGATTTCTTCTGAATCCAAATTGTTCCGGTGGTATCAGATTCAGCGCTTCTGTTTCTTCATTGAGTCTTTTTGCAATGACTCTTTCGACAATTTTTCCAAGTGCTGACAGTAGACTTATCGGTCTGTAGTTTTGTGGGAATTTTCTATCTTTTCCTGGCTTATTGAACACAATGACTTCTGCTGTTTTCCATCTTTCCGGATAGTATTCTGTTCTCATCACTGCGTTTGCTATATTGGTTAGCGCTGCTATTCCTTTTCTGGGCAATTTCCGTAACATAAAGTTTGTTACTTTGTCTTTTCCTGGAGCTTTTCTGTTTTTCAATTTCTTGATGATTTCTTTAATTTCCGTTGGTGTTGTTGGGTTTGGGATGGTATCGCCTTCCGGCGGTTCCAACATCAATTCTTCATTTTCTTCGACTTCTTCTTCTAAATCTTCATTGTCATCGTCTTCTCTGTAGTTGATTCTGGCTTCTCGTTCTATCGCGTCGACCAGTGCTTCGGCTTTTTCAAGCTTTGAGTAGGCCATCCCATTAGCTCCGTGTAGAGGGGGAATTTCGGTTTTCTCGCGTCGTAAGCACTTTTGCATCTTCCATGCTGAGTGGTCTATGGTGTTTAGCTCTCTAACTCTTTGGTTCCATCTGTCTGTTCTCAGTTCTCTCAGTGCATTTTTCAGCACTTGACTGTGTTTATTCAGCTCTTTCTTGTCTTCTTCTCGATGTGAAGTTCTGTAGTTCTTCCTGAGTTTTCTATTCCTCTTTATAAGCTCTTTTATTGCTTTTGGGGTTTCACCATGTGAATGTTTCGGGGCTGGCCTTTCGATTCTTCTGGTACTTTCCTCGTAGGCTTCTTTCATTCGGGTTTCTAATTTTTCAACTTCATCTTCTAGTTCTTCAGGGGTTCTTATCTGTGGAATTTCTGTAATTTTCTCCTGGAGTATTTCCCTGTACTTTTGCCAGTCTGTGAAGTCTTTCGTTTGAAGTTCTTCTGTTATCGGTCTGCGTCCCAATCTGAGTTCTATTGGGTTGTGGTCTGATGTGCCCTCTTCTATAGTATCAAGTGTGAAATCTTGGGTAATATCTTTCATTATGACGATATCTAGTACGTCCGGTAGGCCATTACTTCTGGGCAGGTAGGTCGGAATTTCAGGTCCTAATACTATGGCATTTAGTTTTTCGGCGTACTTCTTAAGCTTCTTCCCATTTTGGTTTTCAGTTCTGCTATTCCATTCTCATGACTTGCAGTTCATATCGCCAATAATGATTTTCGGGTAGTTTCCTTCAAGCATCTTCTTCAGATCTTCCTCTATTAAGTCGTTTTGGGGTGGTTTGTAGGCTGACGTAATTTTCATTTGTCCTCGATTCGTATTTACTATAATCGAGACGGCTTCTATTTGCCCATTATTCAGTACATCGTCAAAATAGTGGTCGATGTTCCTCTTGACTATTAGGGCTACGCCCCCTCCTGTACAATTTCTGTCATTTCTGTATATTTCATGGTCGGGAAATGAAATTCTATTTCTTGTAGATAGTCTCGTCTCCTGAATTGCTATAATATCCGGTTGTTTCTCGGATATTATTTCTTCTATTTCAGATCTACGGGCTCGTAGACCGTTTGTGTTCCATGAGACAATCTTCAGGCTGTTTTTATTTGCGTTAGTCACTAGCTCCATTAATTGGGTTTAGTGAGTTTACGGAACTTTTTGTCCATCTCTATTTCCAGGAATTTCATGAGCTTACTCATGATATTCTTGGTGAAGGTATCTAGATCCTCGGTGGTTTCGGGTCCTTTCTTGTTGGTCTCTTCTTTCTTCTTTTGGCTGCTCTTCTTGGATTTTCCATTTTTTGGGGCTTCTTTCTTCTGCTCTTGTTTGAGTGGTGGCGTTTTCTTCTTCTTATCTTCTTCCTTTTGTTCTTGTCGGACAGTAGGCATCATTTTCTTTTCTTCTTCTTTTCTTGCTTTGGTCGCAGTCTTCTTTTTGGTCACCAGTTTCCACTCGCTACATCCTTTGTAGCTGGCTGGGTGACCTGCTTTTCCGCAGAGCGCACAGGTAGCATTTCTCTCCTCGTTTTCTCTTGTTAGCGTACAATCTTTACTATTGTGCGCTCCAGAGCATTTAACACATCTCCATGGGAATGTGCATTTACTTTGCGCATGTCCATAACGTTGACATCTATGACATTGGCCAGGTCCAATGCTCTTTTTCTTCGGCTCTACTACACAATTTATACCGTAGAGCTGTTTTATTTCGAATACCTTCTTATTTTGGGTTTTCACCAAGAATAAGGGTATTGCCATTTTGGTTTTGTTGGATGTCATCCTTATGACATCCGCGTCGGTAATGCCTTGCTCGGCGAGATCATCTGTGATGATGTTAATATCTGCGTCTAGTGGCAGATAACGTACCACCGCATAGATTCTCTTCTCCTCTTCTCTTTGGAGGGTGTAAAACTCTTTATTTCTCGACTCGAGGAATTTTGTCATCTTCCTGTGGTCGTCGGGGGATTGGGGAACAACACGAATGCCGTCTCTTACAGTGGTCGCTCTCAGGTATTTAATACCCTTCATTTGCATCTCTCTCGAGATTTGTGTCCAGTCGGCCGTGCCTCTTAATGTCACTGGAGGAACTTTCCCTTTTTTCTGCTCGATTGGAGTAGGGACTTCAATTTCTTCTGCGGGTGCAGAAGTAGCTTCTTCTGGGCGTTTTCCTTTTTGCAATGCTGCAATATACGATTTCTTCGTAGGTGGCCCACCTGCAGCTGCATCATTATTATTGGTTGGTTTTTTCGGGTCTTCTTTTTGGATTGGGAGGGTTGACACTGTCTCCTCTGTCCCAGAGGAGAAGCCATTTTCTTTTTTCTTAGCCCGTTTCCGCGGCTTCGAGGACTGAGACATTTCTGCTCTCAAGGATTTCACTTCGTCGGATAAAGTTTTGAGACTCTCCGTCATAGCTTTCAGTTGACTCATGAGGCTGTTGATCTGGTCCTTCTGTTCTTTTATAATCCGATCTTTTTCGGATTCATCATTAACTTCTTCTTCTTCAATATCCATATCGGATATTTCTTCATCCGATAAGTTTTCGGCATCGGATTCTCTGTCCTCATTTGCAGAGTCGTATTCCGACATTTTGTCAGAGTGACTCAGCAAACAACACTTAAACACTTTTTTCGCTTTCCACTAAATTCACTTTTGTCTCTTCAATGTAAAATAATCTGTGGAACCATCGATCTAAACCTGGACTCAACACAGTTATATTTTTCTTCTTCTTATCACTTCTATACGAGGTTCACTTGGCACACATGCGCATTTCTCAATACGTCTGCACTCCTCGAGGGTTCAATCGCTACTGGTACAAGGTACAAATGCATTTGCGAGTGTTTGTATTTTTCGGGAGTCCTTCAAGGACCATATATTGGCTTGTGGGGAAAATGGGTTGGACCACACTGTCGTGCGCAGGAATTTCAGAGGGCGGCATTCGAAAATAGGCCAATCGTGACCGATTGTGTTTCTCGCGATTTTCATCTATTTTACTGGGGCCGTTTTGAATACGATTGAAGTTTTTGTGAACATTGGGAAACGTTAAAGAACACGGTCGATAAATAATAATTCGAATATTACTGGCTTTCTCTGAAATGGTACAGCTAGCTTAGATTAGACATTTTTTTTTTAACTTTCGAATAGATGAAGAATAATGTATTCAAACTACGTGGGAAATTTTGTCCAGATCGCATCACCAAGACCGTAGAAAATTCTAGCGAATTATCGAAAAAAAAAAAATTGGTCAGCTGAAGGACTGACATAAAGTCTGGAGTTTCGCCTACCGCTCTTTACCGCTGCGATTGAATGATGGATTATCAGTGAGTGGTTGGTAAAAATTTGGATTGAATTGTACAGGGTGAAATTTGAAATTTGTTATTCGTTTCACAAATATTTGAATGAAGGAAGAAAATTAGATAATGATTGATGAAACGGAATAATTGTTTGTATATTCTCAGTATCGTTTCTTTTTCTGTCGGTGTCGACGAGCAGCGTACGTACCCCAGGTGGATTCCGGTGAAATATGTTCATTGCAAGATTCACTGTCGGGACGAAGATTCAAGATAGACTGACCTTCCCATATCGTACCGAATTGCCCGATTCCGATCTTTCCGTGGCCCGCCTTCTCTGTTTACAGTCTTCCTTAAAGGCCCAAGGAAGTGAAGTGTGTCTTCCTTTCCGTCCTCATCCTTGTTTTATTTTGTGTCGCTGTTACATTTTTTTGCCGACCATCGAGGTGATAGAGTTTTATTAATACTATGGATGATAAAATTGTTCAGAATATTCTGGAAAAAATTGAAAATAGTGCAGCCGATGTAAAGAATAGCATTCGGGCATCGGAATCTAATATATTGCTGGAGTTTGAAGAATTAAAATTCAGAATTCGCATGCTCGAACAGGAAAATATTTCTTTGAAGGATAAGATAGGCCGGCTGGAGAGGAAAACTAGGGAAAATAATATTGTTGTTTTCGGGTGGACATCATCTAATGAGAGTGTAACTTCGGATTTCATTTGTGGTGAGTTGAAAAACCTGGTGGGGGTGGAAATTGATCGTAGCGATATAAACAATTTTTATTGCCTGGGGAAAAAATCGAATCGCCCAGTGAAGATTGAATTTGTTTCTCATCTAAAAAAGATTGAAGTAATCAGAAATTGTAAAAAATTAAGAGGAAGAGGTATCGCTATCAGAGACGATTTGACGGAACAACAACGTAGCGAATATTGGATGCTGAGAGGATATTTGATTGAGGAAAGAGAAAAGGGAGAAAATTGTTTCATCAGGGGCAATAGACTTGTTGTTAACAATAGAGAATATACTCTCCAGGAATTGGAACAGGCCCAAGAACCACGCGCTACCCGCCGGCCCAACAGTTACCCGGCGACCCCTACTCAGTCGCTCATATTACATTCCAAAGAGGCTGAAAAGCGCGTTCAAGTCCAACCACCTCAAGGCATCGAGGAGGTTTCGGTGGAACGTCAATCGGGAAATACACCAGTATTTAGTAAAAACGCTGGTAGAACTGCGAAACCGGAAAGATATACGAGATTGCGCTCTAATTCTCAGAGAAAGGATTTGAAATAGTGAACACATTCATCTCACCTTGTTTCTGTCTGTGTGCTTTTTGTTGGGTTTTCCTTTTTCTTTATTTTGTTGCATTGGGATATTTAGTTTTTGGCTTATTTCTGTACTTTTTGAGTTAAAAATGGGTGCATTCATTCAGGAATATAGGAACGAACCAATCTTGACCAAGATTGTACCTGACATAGATGATTTTTTGCCACATAAACCAGCAGCACTTAGTATTCTACAACTTAACATCAGAAGTGTTATGAGAAATATGGATGAGTTCATTTTGTTTTTGAATAGGCTCGCACTCGATGTTCAGATTATAGTTCTTACCGAAACGTATCTCGTTTATGACTTGGATGTGCTTAAGATTGATGGATTCACCATTTTATATAATGAAGGTTCACTGAACAAGAATGATGGGGTCATAGTGTATATTCGAGGTGATATCAATTTTTCTCATGAGGTGGAAAAACTGGGTGACATAAGAATTCTAGAGGTTTCAGCAATGATTGAATCTGCAAACATGATTCTGACTGCAGTCAACAGATCACCAAGTACTTGTCCGAATAATTTCAACGTCGATTTACAACGGTACCTTCAATCAGTGGGGAGGAATGACATGCATATTATTACGGGGGATATAAACATAGATTTGCTGTCGAGTTTGAATTTCTCCGAGGAATACAAGAATATCTTAAATGCCTATGGTTATGAATCATACATAAATGAAATCACTCGACCGGAGAGTCAAACTTGCATTGATCATTTCTATTTGAAAACGAAAGTAGCTGGGGGGTTTCAGTCGTATGTTTTTCAACATGTGATTACAGATCACTATCCCATCGCATTTACCGTGGATTTGTATGCGCAATTAACGAGTTTGGCCAACGCTAAACATAAATATAGCAAATACATAGATTACACAGCACTTAGGACCGATTTAGGGGATGAGAGGTGGGAGAGGTTTTATTCATTACATGATTTAGACAAGATGGGTGACGAATTTATTGGGAAAGTTAATAGGTATATCGAAAAAAATACAAAAAATATCAGGTTGAAAAGGGAAAAAATTAGGAGGAAGAAGTGGATCACTTCTGCACTGCTGACATCGATGAATATGAAGCAGCAACTATATAAGGAAGTACAGAGGGACCCAAGCAATTCACTTTTGAGATCAGAATACAACGTCTACAAAAATAAGTTAACAAAATTAATTGAAGTATCGAAAAAAATGTATGTTCAGAAACTGATAAGAGATAATGTTAACCAGTCCAAGCCGCTCTGGGATGCTGTGAATATCATTTGCAATAGGTCGAGGCCTGAAACAAGAATTGAGAAGATTAAATCGGCAGATGGTACAATTCTGGTGTCTAAAAAACTTATTTGTGATAGCTTCAATACTTATTATACTACTTTAGGTCAATCATACGCAGAGAAAATCAAAGTTCATAACAGTTATAAAGAACATGATAGAGAAGTAAGGAACTCCATGTGCCTCTTCCCTACGAACACTGAAGAGGTCCAGGAAACAATTATGAAACTGCGACATAAAACAGCTCCTGGAAATGATAATATGAAAACCGAAACTTTAAAGTGCATATCTGATGAGGTGAAGATCCCCCTCACTCACCTGATAAACAGTTGTCTTGACAAGGGATACTTCCCCAAAAGTTTGAAAGTTGGAATCATTAAACCTCTCTTCAAAAGTGGAGATAATTTGGAGATGAAGAGTTACAGACCAATATCGTTGGTCTCCAATGTTGGAAAGGTCATGGAGAGAATACTGAAGACGAGAATAACAAAATTTTGTGATGAACATGGGATCATTTCACAACGTCAGTATGGCTTTAGAGAGAAAAAGTCAACCGAGGACGCAATACAACATCTGACATCTTATATTTAGAACTCTTTAGATAAGAGCAAACCATCCTTATGCGTCTTCATTGATCTCTCTAAGGCATTCGATACCGTCTCTCATGAAAAACTTCTGAATAAGTTGGACAAGTACGGTTTGAGAGGAAAAGTGTACGACTTGCTTAGGAGTTACTTGACGGATCGCGAACAAAGAGTTCATATAGATGGAGAGTTAAGTGAACCCATGTATGTGAATTACGGGGTGCCACAGGGCACAGTGCTTGGACCACTCTTGTTCACACTGTATATAAACAGTCTGTTGAGTGTGAGGATCAGGGGCAGAATTATTTGTTTTGCGGACGACGCGGCCCTTTTTTGCGAATCGGATTCGTGGGAATCTTTGAAATCAGAGGCTGAAGCTGACGTCAGAGTTTTAGACAGGTGGTTCAAATATAATATATTAACACTCAATCTGGAAAAAACGAGATATTTACCTTTTTCCTCGTACTCAAGCGGTTTACCGCGTTTAGGACCTCTGGTGATCGGAGCGGGTTCGCATATTCCAGAAGCTGACTCGATCAAATATTTGGGTGTAACAATCGATCGACATCTTAGATGGGACATACAAATTGAAAATATGGTTAACAAGTTGAGAGGTATATTATATAAATTGAAGTATTTGAAAGATTACCTAGATTTGCGGCACCTCAAATTGCTGTATTATGCGTTGGTCTAATCACAGCTAACGTACGGAATTGTCGGTTGGGGCGGCGTAAATGATACTCACCTGGAAAACTTAAATGTAATCCAACGATGGATTTTGCGGGTTATTTATAATAAGCCAATTACATTCTCGAACGACAGTCTATATGAGGAGTCCGAACTGCTTGACGTGAGGCAACTTTTCTGCTTGAGCATGCTGATGAATTTGAAAAAGTCCAAAATAACATCCGACCCCATAGCACACTGTTACAACAGAAGAAGTAAGATGAACTCTTTGAGCGTACCCCGTTGCGATAAAACTGTGGGACAGCGTTGCTGCGACTACCTTGCACCGAAACTTTTCAGCCAACTTCCCCCGGAAATAAAGAGGATCAATAACATCGGTTTGTTCAGGAAGATGTCAATAAGGTGGATAATCTCTTACGGAAGAACAAGACTGCATGTCCTTGTCAATCAGGAGGTCAGGTGAAGTGGAATTGCTGGAGAGGGCCTATGATTTTATGATTTTGCGTGTTGTGAGTTGGTAGTTTGTGATAATAATAAATTATTTTGTTTTGTTTTGTTGTTTGTTCGCCAATCAATGTGAAGAAATTGTAATGTCATCACTTACAAGTGATAGCTTTCCGGATATGAAGCTTCTGTGATTAATTTTTTGTTCACTTTTTTTTTCTTCTTTTTGGTATGCTCGTGTGCCAATTTATGCTGTATATAACTTGTACTCCATAATTGCTTATATTTTGCACCTACCTATAATTGTGCACTGTACTTACCTGTCTGTACTATATTGTATTTAAGTCGGTGAATAAAAATATTATTATTATTATTATCTCGTTTGTTGGTGCTACCAAACTCAGCTCAAAGCTGGTATCATTGGCCTATCCCGGGTACGAAGTACCAAAGAGATTAGACTCAATTTACATTGTGAACTTCCGTACTGTATGACAGGTGTTCAATATAACAGCCTTCTGGATGTCTGAATAGGTGTTTTTAGGTAGTCCCAGTTTAGCGATACTTTCGTGCAGAGTCTTGGGCACCACTCCGGTTGATGATATTATCACTGGAACGATTTCCACTTTCTGGCAATGCCACATTTGTTTGATTTCGATGGCGAGATCCGCATACTTAGCCATCTTCTCCTGATATTTATTGATAATATTGTGAGTGTGCGGAACCGCTACATCAACGAGGAAGACCGAGTTGACTCTTCTATCCAATACTACAATATCTGGTCTGTTATTCGTCACCTGTCTATCGGTGATAATGGACCTATCGTAGTAAAGTCTAAAATTGTCATTCTCGAGAACCATCTGTGGCTGATACTTATAGTATGGTGTATAGGTGTTGAGAAGACCGAACTTGTTCGCCAGTTTCTGGTGGACGATGTTGCACACTTGATTATGTCTATGCAGGTAATCAGTATTAGCCAGCGCGCTACAGCCAGATGTTATATGCTGAATTTTCTCTGATTTTTGTTGACACTTCCTGCATTTGTCGGATTGGGTATTAGGATCCTTGATGATGAACTTCTTTTAATTATTCGTATTGATGACCTGATCTTGAATAGCGATCATAAAGCCCTCAGTTTCTGGAAATAAGTTTCCGCTAGTGAGCCATCTATTTGAAGCCTCCTTGTCGATGTGTTGCTGGTTGAGTTCGTGGTGGTGTCGGCCATGCAATGCCTTTTGCGACCATTGTTCTCCACATCTGAAACTACTCCAAAATCTGCCTCCAGCAACGCGAGGTTCAGGGGCGTGTAACCCTTATCCGCTCTAGTTACAGTCTGATGAAGATCGGAGGTTTCGGCCTTCTTATAAAAGAACTCACGTAATTTCTGGACCTATCGATTGTGCAGATTGATGAGGTCAATATACCCCCTTCCCCCTTCCTTCCTAGGTAGTGTCGTTCTTATAGTGGATGATCCTTTGGATGGTGGTTGTTGGTTTTTGTCATCATTGTTCTTGTCGACCTCTGAATAGCATCCAACTCAGTTTTTGTCCATTTGGGTATTCCGAAAGAGTATGTTAAAACTGGTATGGCATATGTGTTGATTACCTGTACTAAGTGACCTGCATTCAGCTCAGACTTCAGTGCTTTTACTCTTCTGGTGTATTGCTCCCGAATTCTTACTTTAGCCTGCTTGTGTTCTAGCAACCTGGCTTGTTGGAATCCCAGGTATTTGTAAGATTCTCCGTTTTCCATTGCCTCTATGATATCTCCGTTTGGAAGTTTTATATCTCCGTCTATGACAATGCCTTTTTCGATATGAAGGATTTTGCTCTTGGATAGACCAAATTCCATATGAATATCACTGGAGAATCCATGTGCTATCTCTAGAAGACGTTCAATTTGATGCTGGTTCGCCGCATATAGCTTAAGATCATCCATGAATAGAAGGTGTTATTATTATTATTACTATTATTATTGAAGCTGCATTCAAGTTATTTTCGAAAGATTAAACAATAATTTGAAATTTGATATACAAAGTGATGTTTTTACCCTGGACAAGTTGAATGAGGAAAAAAGTGGCCGGCCCTTGAGTATCGAAAGAATTAATATCTCGTTCTCTTGATATCAAAAAGTGTCAACAACGACCTAAGTTTTAACAAAATCTGTCGATTCGTTTGTTTTCAATGATAGTCATTGATTTTCTCTGAATTCGAAAAATCACCCTGTCGATTTCTCGGGAATGCCAGAAATTAATTTTTTACTGACAATCCGTACTCACTACCTCTAGTAAGATGTACAGTTACTCCCAAGACACTTTCTATAAGACTTTCATTGTCAATATCTCCCAAGTAATCATACCTCTTCGTTTGTACTTCCGATTCAGGAAAAACCTGTATATTGAATGTTGTAGAGGATATCCCTTATGGAGCTAATGTGGAAATATTTCCCGAACCGTTGGTCGACGGGGCAGCAATCGGGTCTTATGAATCCCGCAGGGCGCAGTTGACTTCATTAGTTCGCCCACTACGTTAAATAATTTACGTGCTTTGTTGCGTCCGTCATACCTGGCCGCAGGGACCGAGGATAATTCCCGAATCCCGGAAGTGGAGGAAGTTACTTTGCGGCCAGCCCAAAGTGACCGAAACGCCTAGCCAACTACGCAAAATTTCTGGGAACAATGCTACGTCCCTAGCTGCCCATTACGGGATTTACTAAATGTACGGACGCTGCTGCGGTGCGCACGAGTTTCCGCCTGGCCCGCAGACGTTAAATCAAAAGCTATTAATTGTTTCCTTTTGCGGAAGGTTCAGATGGAATCTGGAAAATTACATTGGACGTATAGGATATTCAATGCATAAGAAAGAGAAACCTGACTGTTCAGTCGGCGCTGGTGAAAGTAGTGGGACTACAAAAGTTACAAACTACGTTCAGTGGCTGGTTGCACTTCAGCCGTGTAAGATATCGTTCTCGGAAAAATCGACATAAGAATATTTCTGTGGGTATCCAGTACCCACAGAAACTTGTTTGGACAGATATGCTGGGGAATTACATGATAGGGCTTTACTTTATCCTTGGTAACCTTAACGCTGCCAAATATCGCGAGCTGTTACAGAACCAAATTAACTCGACAATTCCCCATTAATTTCGATGATATCTTGTTTCAACAAGATGGTTCTCCAAGTCATAACGCACAAGTACCTAGTCATTCAATATTTTAGAACCACTTTTTCAGATCGTGTCATTTCCACATATAACTCGATCAGATGACCCCCTAGATCACCAGATTTATCTCCCTTTTTTTTTTCTTTATGGACACCTGAAAAATTTGGTGTCACAAAGTGGATTATTATTATTTGAACACTTGATTCAAAATCTTCGACTTGCGTTGAGTTTTTTGAGCGCTCGTACTACTTACACGAGGGCTATATCATTTCGTCACGATGTCTGTATTTTTCGAATTTTGAGCCGAAAATGGTCTCAATCGACTATGTTCGACTCACTGATGACGAATCCGTCGGAAAATTCGAGTCTGTCCGTCCGTCCGGCCGTCCGTCCGTCCGGCCGTCCGTCCGGCCGTAAGCACGATTACTCTCGAACAGATCAACCTAGAGTCTTGAAATTTTCAGTGTAGGTTCAGATCCCGAATGCCTCGGTTAAGTTCGTTAATGGGCCAAATTCCACCAAGGGTTCCGTAAATATGACCGTTCAAAGTTTTGTTTCCCTGATTACTTGAAAACTATAGATTCGATCGAGATGAAATTTTGCACTCAGATGGAAAATGAGGTGTTTTAGCTACATGCGAAATTTCGTCCAGATCGCATGACCAGAACCATAGAAACCATAGAAAATTGTAACTTTTGAACGGAAATGCCTAGGGACTTGAAATTTTCAGGATAGGTGTGGATCTCGAATGTCGTGATCACGTTCATCTATGAGCAACATTATACAAGGGGTTCCGTAAATACGGTCGTTTGAAATTTTGTTTTCTCGATAAATTCGAAACTTCGGATTCGATCGAGATGAAATTTTGTATTTTAATCGAGAATGATATATTGAAGCAATATTTTGTCCAGATCGCATGACCAGAACCATAGAAACCATAGAAAATTGTAACTTTTGAACGGAAAGGCCTAGGAACTTGAAATTTTCAGGGTGGGTTTGGATCGCGAATATCGCGGTCACGTTCATCAATAAGCAAAATGAGACTAGGGGTTCCGTAAATATGGCCGTTCAAAATATTTTTTTCCAGATGGTTTCGGAACTACTGATCGGATTGGAATGAAATTATGCATCTAGCTGAGGAATAATGTATTCAAAGTACGTGCAAAATGTTGTCCAGACCGCATCACCAAGACCATAGATACCGTAGAAAATTCTAGCGAATTATCGAAACAAAATTGATCAGCTGAAGCAGCGACATGAAGTCTGGAGTTTCGCCTAAGTTTCAGAATTTTTTTTACAGCTGTCAAAAATTCCTTCAATTGGTTTCTAAAACTGGAAAATGCGAATCTACCTACAAGGTGCATGTACGAGCGCTCAAAAGCTACTGCCTTCACGGCAGTGCTTTTCTAAATTTTTTAGGTTTCGTTTTCATTTTTGAATTTTCTTCATTTCGACTCATTTAAATGGCGTTAATTTAGTTCCGTAACAGCTCGCCAGATATTTGGCAGCGTCAAGGCTACCATCGATATAGAACGGCCCTATCCTGTAATTTCCAAGCCTCCCCGTCCAAAAATTGAGTTTATGTGGATACTGGGTACGCACAGAAATATTATCTATGTTGATTTTTCCGGGACCAATATCTTACACATAGATAAAGGAATGTATAGATGGGACACTGGCCTCGTAAAAGGCAAGTTCGATTTTGATTTGAATCCTGGTGTTTATCGCCGGTACTAACAACTTGTTGTCGGTAACGCAGTTTCCTGCTTAAACGAGTGCCTTGGTTGGCGCGAAATTTGAATTTTTAAGTGGGGTTTTCTGTACAACATAATAATATCACCCATTCTGTGAAATATCTAGAAAATTCTGCGAATATGTTAAGCTCTGAAAGTAACTTGATGAATTCATACAAACTACCAAAGGAAAAACATTCTAAGGTATATCTGAATATTTCAGCTCATGAGTGATATAAATTATGCCTTTGTACAAAAAAATAATACAATAGTTTGATATAGTTCAACATAATTCTGTATTGAAACTGAAATTATAATATAATTCTTTAGTGATTACACTATTGACCACAGGGACAATACAATAACATTCAACAAAAAAAGCACAATTTTTCATATTGAACCTCACTTAACCTTCTTCTTTTTGAATCCAATTTCCGTTTCGCTTGAAGTTTAATCTGATCTATGAAGTCGTTTTCTGGATTTGTTAATAAAAATTACGAAAAGCACTGCCGTGAAGGCAGGAGCTTTTGAGCGCTCGTACATGCACCTTGTAGGTAGATTCGCATTTTCCAGTTTTAGAAATAAATTGAAGGAATTTTTTACTGCTGTCAAAAAAATTCTGAAACTTAGGCAAAACTCCAGACTTCATGTCAGTGCTTCAGCTGATCAATTTTTTTCCGATAATTCGCAAGAAGTTTCCACGGTATCTATGGTCTTGGTGATGCGATCTGGACAAAATTTTGCACGTAGTTTGAATACATTATTCCTGAGCTAGGTGCATAATTTCATTCCAATCCGATCAGTAGTTTCCAAACTATCAGGAAAAAAATATTTTAAAAGGCCATATTTACGGAACCCCTAGTCTAATTTTGCTCATTGATGAACGTGACCGTGAAATTTGCGATCCAAACCCACCCTGGGAATTTCAAGTTCCTAGGCTTTTCCGTTCAAAAGTTAGAATTTTCTATGGTTTCTATGGTTTTGGTCATGCGATCTGGACAAAATATTGCTTCAATATATCATTCTCGATTAAAATACAAAATTTCATCCCGATCGACTCCGTAGTTTCGAATTTATCGAGATAACAAAATTTCAAACGACCGTATTTACGGAACCCCTTGTATAATGTTGCTCATAGATAAACCCGATCACGACATTCAAGATCCACACCTATCCTGAAAATTTCAAGTCCCTAGGCGTTTCCGTTCAAAAGTTACAATTTTCTATGGTTTCTATGGTTCTGGTCATGCGATCTGAACAAAATTTCACATGTAGCTTGAACACCTCATAATCCATTTGAGTGCAAAATTTCATCTCGATCAAATCTGTAGTTTTCAAGTAATCAGGGAAACAAAACTTTGAACGGCCATATTTACGGAACCCCTGGTGGAATTTGGCCCATTAACGAACTCAACCGAGGCATTCGCGAACTGAACTCACACTGAAAATTTCTAGTCTCTAGGTTGTTCCGTTCGAGAGTTATCGTGCTTACGGCCGGACGGACAGACTCGAATTTTCCGACGGATTCGTCATCAGTGAGTCGAACATAGTCGATTGAGACCATTTTCGGCTCAAAATTCGAAAAATACAGACATCGTGACGAAATGATATAGCCCTCGTGTAAGTAGTACGAGCGCTCAAAAATTTGGAATTTTTTTTTTCAGATCTTTTGATTCACTATTATGAACTAGTAAGTTATTCTTACAAAGTTTGCATGTTTTGAATGGCTCACTTTTCAAAATTATTTTGCATATTGCACCACTCATGTAAACAAGGGTGCACCTGGTGAGGTTTGATTTCCTATTCCATGCAAGCTTTTCAGGAAAACTATACTTGGTATAAAAAGCACATTCTCTTGGACCATTGTCAAAAAAGATTTCAAGTTGTCTAGCAACCTGTTATTGAATTCTCTTAACAATCAGATCACCTTGCTTTCGATAAGCTGATACGTTGGCTTATTGCAGTATTGATGAAAATTATCCGTTGACATCATGTGTTCTGTCTCAGCTAACCGTTCTTGGTAAGAACAAATCCTACCTCTGGCCTGGTATAACATTTTGCGTTGCAACTGAAACAATTCCTCCCATGACAACTGCTCCCAACATCTCAGTACTAGAATTTCCAGTATCTGAAAACAAAAAGTTATTAATAATCATTAATTATGGTTTTTCAACACGGTTCCTATATTATTATTCGTACATACATTCAATAGTGAGCATAAGATAAATAAATAAAAGCATAACCTACTTGGAATACCAATAGTGGGAATTGCGCCAACTGTGAGACCTCTTCTGCTTCCTGGTAAATGAAACTTTTCCGAAAAATGTTCATGGCAAACTCTACTATCGGAGTAAAATTTGTGTTATCTAACATTTCTTGCCAATCATCCGGAAAGATGATTTTCATCCACAATTCAACAAAGTGGAAATCTTCGGGAGAGCGATGTATCGTACTACTTGTATTATCACAACATTTCCTCATTTTGAAGGCACTATATTTAACTGAAGTACAATTGAAAAAGTAAATAATGATTAAAATGGACGCCGCGCGGTGAACGTAAATATGTCAGCTGAAAATAGCGACGGCGGCGGAGCTTGTGTCTATCGCCGGAACTCGAAATAGGTCTCTAGGTGGGGGTAGGGAAGTGTCCCATCTATACATTCTTATCTATGATCTTACACGGCTGAATTGCAACCCTCCACTGTGGTTGGTGTGTACTGTACTGATACTTTTGTAACGATAAACTCTTACTCTTATTATTATTCCCAAGACAATAACATGAGTACATTTGATTCAAAATATTCCGGAGGTATAAATAGTTCTCCAATCGGATCTCCGGGGAGAACGGTTTTGAATGTATCATATAGGAAGGCTAATCTAAGAAAACCATTGAGGATTGGAACATGGAATGTGAGAAGCCTTTTTGACGCTGGAAAACTAGCGAATCTCACACAAGAAATGAACAGACTTAAGCTGGACATCCTAGGCGTTGCTGAAACATGGTGGCCCGACGCGGGAGAATGCGAGGTACAAAATGGGGTGTTCTTCTACTCAGGCAATAGCGACCCAAAACACAGGAAAGGCGTAGGAATTGTTATAACAAAGGAACTACTAAAATCAGTTATAACCTTTGTTCCATACTCAGACCGCACAGCTTTATTGAAACTAAAAGCCAGACCAAACGACCTCAACATTATACAGGTATACGCGCCAACCGCGGATTCGCCTGAACATGAGGTGGAAAAATTTTATGATGAAGTCCAAGAACTGCTTAGGCTGACTAAAAAGCAAGACGTCAACATAATCATGGGCGACTTTAACGCCAAAATAGGCAATGGTCAATTTGAGGAAATAGTTGGACCTTATGGTCTCGGAGAAAGGAATGAGAGAGGTGATCGTCTGTTGCAATTCTGCCAGGAAGAAAGTATGAGGATTACGAATACATTTTTTCAGCTTCATCCTCGCCGCCTTTACACTTGGAAATCACCGGCAGACCGACCGCACAATGTAATACGAAATCAAATAGACTTCATACTCATCAACCGGAGATTCAGCTCAACCATCAAAAGAGCCAGCACGTATCCTGGAGCGGATGTACCTTCTGACCATGTACTACTGATGGCCGTCATGAAGATTTCTCTATCAAGTCAAAAAAAAACGACAACACAGCGACGGGTGGCGTTGGAAGGATTGAAGGATCCCGTCATAAAAGCAGAAATATCTGATGAGATAAACAGACAAATTCAAACAACAACACCGAATATTGGAGAAGAACTAACAGAATCTTGGCAGAGAATAATGAACAGTGTAACGAGCACAATGCAAAATAGATTAGGTTATAAAACAAAGAACAAAAAACAGAAATGGATGACAGATGAGATCTTGCTTTTGATGGACGAACGCCGAAAATATAAGAACAAACCGGATGACAACACATACAAAGATATTCAAAGACTTATAAGATCAAAGATTAGAGTAGCAAAAAATGAGTGGCTTAAACATGAATGCTCGGTAATGGAACAACTGCAAAGTCAACATGACGATTTCAATCTGCATAAAAAGCTGAAGGAGACTGCTGGTATATACAGGAAAATGAGGCCAACTATAACAACGAATGAGAACAATCAGATAGTCATCGACAGCAAAGAGAGGATCAATGTCTGGGAAAAGTACATAGAAAAACTTTTTGAAGACGATAGACCCGCAGCTGACACCACTTACTCTCCAACTGGTCCATCTATCACTAAAGAGGAGATAGAAAAAGCTATACGTAATTCAAAAGATAACAAAGCGGCTGGCCCAGATGAAATTCCTTCGGAAGTACTCAAACTCCTCGATGAGAGAGGTATTACAGCACTGCATAAAATATTCAACATTATATATGAGACGGGTCACTATCCCAGGCAGTGGTTGAGCTCTACATTCATTCCCTTGCCTAAGAAGACAAATGCAAAAAGATGCGAAGATCATAGACTTATTAGCCTGATGAGCCACACCCTAAAAATATTTCTTAAAATCATACACCAAAGAATATTCCGAAAGTGTGAGAGAGATATAAGCGACTCACAATTCGGGTTTAGACAAGGGTTAGGCACAAGAGAAGCAATAGTCGCAACACAGGTGCTTGTCCAGAACTCTTATGACCAGAGGAAGGACGTTTACCTCTGTTTCATAGATTATGAAAAGGCATTCGATCGAGTACAGCACCACAAATTAATGCAGCTCCTCAAAAGACTCGACATGGATCAGAAGGATATCCGATGCATTGAAAACCTTTACTGGAACCAAACAGCGCAAATAAAACTAGGCGACAATATGTCCAACAACATACGAATCAGGAGAGGGGTGCGACAGGGGTGCGTGTTGTCTCCACTCCTGTTCAACTTGTACTCCGAGGCAATTTTCCGAGTGGCACTTGAAGATGTGGAAATGGGAATCAGAGTAAATGGGACATGGATTAACAATATCCGTTATGCGGACGATACCGTCCTAATCGCTGAAAATATGCACGACCTACAACAACTGGTTGATAAGATAGGAGAACAGAGCAAATCAATGGGTCTAAACATTAACACCAAGAAGACGAAATTTATGATTATTTCAAGAAACCCAAATATGCATAGAAACGCCATCATAACATTCAATGCAACGCCGTTAGAGAGGGTAGATAAATTCAAATATCTGGGTGTCTGGCTCTCTGAAGATTGGACATCAGACAGAGAAATAAAATGTCGCATTGAACAAGCCCGACAAGCATTTCTGAAGTTTCGAGGAGTTCTTGCTTGTCCTGATTTTGATCTCAACCTGCGACTGAGATTCGTGAAGTGCTACATCTGGTCGGTGCTTCTTTACGGCATGGAAGGCTGGACATTGAGGAAGACTGCGATTAACAGGCTAGAGGCCTTCGAGATGTGGCTGTACCGCAGGGTCCTCAAGGTGCCTTGGACGGCTAGATTGACAAACGAGGAAATTCTGAGACGCGTCGACAGACAACGTGAATTGTTTGAAACTATTAAGAAGAGAAAAACGGCGTACCTAGGACACATTATGCGGAACAACAAGTATCAATTTTTACACTTACTGATCGAAGGTAAAATTGAGGGAAGAAGAGGGATCGGAAGGAAGAAAATGTCCTGGCTGCGAAACATCAGGCAGTGGACAGGACTGCACGATATACAGTCCTTGATACATACCGCAAGAAATAGAGAAGCGATGGAAAATGTTATCGCAAACATCCATTAGTGGATATGCATTGGAAGAAGAAGAAACTCTTACCGACATTACAGTTTTTTATTGAAAACCGTAAAGAACTAGAACTCTACCTTACAGGCGTTCTTTTTAACTTGAAAATATTACTCTAGATATACTTTGGCCAAGATCGTGATCGTGGTTTTAAAGGACTCTACGTTGTGTATGTAAGTATGTTACCCAAATTACGCTTGATTCAATAGAAGAGATTGACGGGAAAATAGGAAATTCAAAACACATAGTTTAGCACTCAAAACAAGAAAATAACAAGTTTATTCTAGAGTGCCAAAAGGTGGCGAGAAAACCCTGAAGGGGAAACACTCCCCCCTTTTTTCGTTCATATACCATTAACTCACAAGTGAAGAATATTCATAAACAGGTTGACTGGTGAGAATTCTCTCAAATGGTGTTCAAAAATGATTGAGTAGATTAAAGGTGGTAAATTGGGAGTTATACTTCGCAGGGGTCAAACTATCATTTGACGATTGATGATTGATGAGCTCCCACGGTGCAAGGAGAGCGGAATGCGACCAAAGATCCTGGTTATATATATATTTCTAAACGTTGGGCAAAGCTTTAATTAATTTTTAGGTTGCGTCATCCGATAGTTGTCTCCCTGGTCAATAATCTCATCAAGTATTAGATGAACCACATAAGCTGTAAATGATTTAACCAGTAAATGCTATAGACAGTTAACGAAATAAACAATAAACGATATAAGCAGTCAATCATATAAACAATAAACAAGAAGTCATAACGGATAATGATGCGTGGGGAGTAGCTTTTTAAAATGCTCAATCAATATAAGATGATGAAACATAATGCCAACAATGGTGCTTATGAATATCTTTGCTATTTGCTGAAAACTACAACGATTACAAATAGTATCATTTGAAGAATATTGCAAAACACAGGTATAATTAAAGTGATTCTTAAACATTCGTTAATACAATCAAACTCTTGTGAGATGCACTTAGAAATTAAGTATAATACATATGGTCAGTTAGAATCATTGAATAATGTGGAATAGACTTGATAATGAAGTATGAAAAATGGATACAAAACAATACACAAGAAGCAAACCAACATGGTTAAATACGTTGAGTAAATGCAAATTGCCTCTTCTGAATTGAGGGTAAATGATATGAGATTAACACATGGGGTAAATAATGGACACTGTTGGAGACAAGTGTAGCAAATTAGGAGAAGCCTGGATATGAATGATAACGTTGTAATTATAAAATATTGTTACTCAAATGACAAATCCCAAAGTATCTCTTCCACCCGCGAAGTTTTCAGATCAACTAACTCACAATCACACCCTGTTTTACCATCCCAAAAAACGAACAGCCAGGAAAAATCAACCACCGTTCCGAGCCAAAACCCCCTGCCGAGAGCCCGCTTGATTTTGAGGTTAGCGTCGTACTTCCATTCGTAAAAAAGGATTCTGTGGTTATTCTTCTCTCGGGCGGACTCAGCAATCCGACTCCCTGAGTTCATGATAATATGGGTTTCTGTACGGATAATAAAATTACGAAAAGCACTGCCGTGAAGGCAGGAACTCTTGAGCGCTCGTACATGCACCTTGTAGGTAGATTCGCATTTTCCAGTTTTAGAAATCAATTGAAGGAATTTTCGACAGCTGTCAAAAAAATTCTGAACTTAGGCGAAACTCCAGACTTCAAGTCAGTGCTTCAGCTGATCAATTTTTTTTTCGATAATTCGCTAGAATTTTCTACGATATCTATGGTCTTGGTGATGCGATCTGGACGTAGTTTGAATACATTATTCCTCAGCTAGGTGCATAATTTCATTCAAATCCGATCGGTAGTTTCGAAACTATCAGGAAAATTATATTTTGAACGGCCATATTTACGGAACCCTTAGTCCAATTGTGCTCATTCATGAACGTGACCGCGATATTCGCGATCCAAACCCACCCTGAAAATTTCAAGTTCCTAGGCCTTTCCGTTCAGAAGTTACAATTTTCTATGGTTTCTATGGTTCTGGTCATGCGATCTGGACAGAAAATTGCTTCGATATATCATTCTCGATTGAAATACAAAATTTCATCTCGATCGAATCCGTAGTTTCGAAATTATCGAGAAAACAAAATTTCAAACGACCGTATTTACGGAACCCCTAGTAAAATTCAGATCATTGATAAACGTGAACGCGACATTTCAGATCCACACCTATCCTGAAAATTTCAAGTTCCTAGGCCTTTCCGTTCGAAAGTTATGATTTTCTATGATTTCTATGGTTCTGGTCATGTGATCTGGAGGAATGTAGCTTGAATATAAATTTTTCCATTAGTATACAAAATTTCGTCACGATCGAATCTGTAGTTTTGAAATTATCAAGAAAACTAAATTTCAAACGACCATATTTACGGAACCTCTAAAATAATGTTGCTCATAGATGAACGTGATCACAACATTCGAGATCCACACCATTCCTGAAAATTTCAAGTCCCTAGGCGTTTCCGTTCAAAAGTTACAATTTTCTATGGTTTCTATAGTTCTGGTCATGCTACCTGGTCAAAATTTCACATGTAGCTTGAACACCTCATTTTCCATTCGAGTGCAAAATTTCATCTCGATCAAATCTGTAGTTTTCAAGTTATCAGGAGAACAAAACTTTGAACGGCCATATTCACGGAACCACTTGTGGAATTCGGCCCATTAACGAACTTAACCGAGGCATTTGGGAACTGAACCCACACTGAAAATTTCAAGTCTCTAGGTTGTTCCCTTCGAGAGTTATCGTGCTTACGGCCAGACGGACGGCCGGACGGAGAGACTTGAATTTTCCGACGGATTCGTCATCAGTGAGTCGATCATAGTCGATTGAGACCATTTTCGGCTCAAAATTCGAAAAATACAGACATCGTGACGAAATGATATAGCCCTCGTGTAAGTAGTACGAGCGCTCAAAAAGGGATCTGATAAGTAAAAAATTACGAAAAGCACTACCGTGAAGTCAGGAGCTTTTGAGCGCTCGTACATCCACCTTGTAGGTAGATTCGCATTTTCCAGTTTTAGAAATCAATTGAAGGAATTTTCGACAGCTGTCACAAAAATTCTGAAACTTAGGCGAAACTCCGGACTTCATGTCAGTGCTTTAGGTGACCAATTTTTGAGCGCTCGTACTACTTACACGAGGGCTATATCATTTCGTCACGATGTCTGTATTTTTCGAATTTTGAGCCCAAAATGGTCTCAATCGAATATGTTCGACTCACTGATGACGAATCCGTCGGAAAATTTGAGTATGTCCGTCCGTCCGTCCGTCCGGCCGTCCGTAAGCACGATAACTCTCGAACGGATCAACCTAGAGACTTGAAATTTTCAGTGTAGGTTTAGATCCCAAATGCCTCGGTTAAGTTCGTTAATGGGCAAAATTCGCCGAAGGGTTCCGTGAATATGGCCGCTCGAAATTTTGTTTTCAGGATTACTTTGAAACTACAGATTCGATCGAGATGAAATTTCGCACTCAAATGGGGAATGGGGTGTTCAAGTTAAATGTGAAATTACATTACATAACTTTCGGACGGAAAGGCCTAGGGACTTGAAATTTTCAGGATAGGTGTAGATCTGAAATGTGTCGTTCACTATTATCAATGAGCAGAATTATACTAGGGGTTCCGTAAATACGGTCGTTTGAAATTTTGTTTTCTCGATAATTTCGAAACAACGGATTCGATCGAGATAAAATTTCGTATTTTAAACGAGAATGATATATTAAAGCAACATTTTGTTCAGATCGCATGGTCAGAACCATAGAAACCATAGAAAATTATAACTTCCGAAGGGAAAGGCCTAGGAACTTGAAATTTTCAGGGTGGGTTTGGATCGCGAATTTCACGGTCATGTTCATCAATGAGCAAAATTAGACTAGGGGTTCCGTAAATATGGCCGTTCAAAATATTTTTTTCCTGATAATTTCGAAACTAACAATTTGATTGGAATGAAATTGTGCACCTAGCTGAGGAATAATGTATTCAAACTACGTGCGAAATTTTGTCCAGATCGCATCACCAAGACCATAGATCCCGTAGAAAATTTTAGGGAATTATCGAAAAAAAAAATTGGTCACCTAAAGCACTGATTTGAAGTCTGGATTATCGCCTTAGTTTGAAAATTTGTTTGACAGCTGTCAAAAATTTCCTCAATTGGTTTCCAAAACTGAAAAATGTGAATCTACCTACAAGGTGCATGTACGAGCGCTCAAAAGCACCTGCCTTCACGGCAGTGCTTTCCGTAATTTTTTTTGCGATAATTCGCTAGAATTTTCTACGGTATCTATGGTCTTGGTAATGCGATCTGGACAAAATTTGGCACATAGTTTGAATACATTATTCCTAAGCTAGGTGCAAAATTTCATTCCAATCCAAAGAGTAGTTTCGAAATTATCAGGAAAAAAATATTTTGAACAGCCATATTTACGGAGCCCCTAGTCTAATTTTGCTCATTGATGAACGTGGCCGCGATATTCGCGATCCAAACCCACCCTGAAAATTTCAAAATCCTAGGCCTTTCCGTTCAAAAGTTACAATTTTCTATGGTTTTTATGGTTCTGGTCATGCGATCTGGACAAAAAATTGCTTTAATATATCATTCTCGATTAAAATACAAAATTTCATCTCGATCGAATCCGTAGTTTCGAAATTATCGAGAAAACAAAATTTCCAACGACCGTATTTACGGAACCCCTAGTATAATTCTGCTCTTTGATAAACGTGAACGCGAAATTTCAGATTCACACCTATCCTGAAAATTTCAAGTCCCCAGTCCTCTCCGTTCGAAAGTTATGATTTTCTATGGTTTCTATGGTTATGGTCATGTGATCTGGAAAAATGTAGCTTGAATATATCATTCTCCATTAGTATACAAAATTTCGTCACGATCAAGAAAACTAAATATCAAACGACCATATTTACGGATACCCTTAGTATAATTTTGCTCATAGATGACGTGATCACGACATTCGAGATCCACACCTATCCTGAAAATTTCAAGTCCCTAGGCGTTTCCGTTCAAAAGTTTCAATTTTCTATTGTTTCTATGGTTCTGGTCTTGCGATCTGGAGAAAATTTCATCTCGATCAAATCCGTAGTTTTTAAGTAATCAGGGAAACAAAATTTTGAACGGCCATATATACGGAACCCCTGGTGGAATTTGGCCCATTAACGAACTCAACCGAGGCATTTGGGAACTGAACCCACACTAAAAATTTCAAGTCTCTAGGTTGTTCCGTTCGAGAGTTATCGAGCTCACGACCGGACGGACGGACGGCCGGACAGACAGACTCGAATTTTCCGACGGATTCGTCAGCAGTGAGTCGAACATAGTCGATTGAGACCATTTTCAGCTCAAAATTCGAAAAATACAGACATCGAGATGAAATGATATAGCCCTCGTGTAAGTAGTACGAGCGCTCAAAAAAACGCCATTTTTCGCCTTGCGGTGTTATTTACATTTCGAATTGTTGTCAACTTCTTATATTTGTTCGATTTTCAGATGACGACAACATAATTGAAGAAGAATTATTGATTTCACGGGAACTGGAAACAACATCAAAAGGTATCGACGTCAGAAACTCAATATCAGAATGTTTTGAGAAGCATAATCTTATGTGGGATAAACTCGTTGGCCTCTGTACTGGTGGTGTTCTTGTAATATTGGGATCACGTTCCGAGCTGGCTAAAAAATTCAATCCGAAGATAATAACAACGCACTGTATCATCGCCAAGCATTAGCTTCTAAAATTATTTCTGTGTGCCTCAATGATACATTTCAAATGGCCATAAAAGTTGCCAATGTTATAAAAAGCAGTGCCTTGAATACACGCCTCTTCAAAAATTATGCACTGAAATGGACTCTGGCCATGAGGCACTTCATTTTCGATGGCTATCGAAAGGTAATATGTTGGGAATGGGAATATTATATGAATTAAGAGCAGAGGTTGAGTTTTTTTTTTGGTTAACAAAAAATTGATGATGAAAAATCAAGATGGACGTTATCCAGTACTATACTTCTACTTTCGAAATCCGTTCTGTAAATTAAGAAAAATCGGAAACATCCACGGACCACCCCACGTACCCCCACACTCGCGGTTTTCTTCTACGATTTTGTCACGAAAAAATCTCTGTTGCCTGGTCTTTAAAGTTCTTCGTCATCGGAATCTAACGTTCCGAATTAAATCTTCGAAATTTTTACTCCTATGTTAATTAGTCCTCTTTTAACTCTAATATTTTCATTCAACAACTCTTCCATGGTATTGACATTGATACCCTTAGTATGCTGTAGATATTTGAAATTGGCTGTTCGAGCAAAATTAGATTTTGATTTTTCGAGTTTCTTCATTTCCTTCTGATAATTCGAAATAAATTCTTTGGTTTCATTTAAATCTATATGATAAATAAATTGAAGATTTTTATGTGTGAAATACGCTTTTCCTAACGCGATTGGGAATATATTACTTTCTATTGGAATCAATTCTGAAGGGGTGGTAAGGGTAATGATTTCGAGTAGTATCGCGAATATAACGTGTACGTCCATTGTTAACCTGTAAAAAAAATTTTCAACTAACTAACTCTTTGCTTGAGAATATTTTTATGATAAATGTGTTCATTCTTATTATCTTGAATACGTAAATTATCGACTTCACGAGCATTTATCTTTTTGAAAGCTGGGTCCAATTTTCTTGTCATAGGATTTTTTAATATGTGTAGGATTTTTATGTAAGGGATAACTTTCTTTTGCTGATCGTTTTTCATTTGTTTTTTCTAAACGTACAATATTTTTCTCCTTATTCTTTTCCAATTGATTTGAAATCTCATTAAGATTTTCTTTGTAATTTTCTACATAACCTTGTACTTGTTCGTTATGTGTCCATTCAGACGGTAACTGTTGAATCCGAAGAAGTTGTTCTCCTTTATATTCAACATCTGCTATATTTTCAACATCTTCCTATATTTTGGAAATTTTTAAATTTAACGTCTCATAATCAAATTTATTTGTAAAAGATTTATTAGAGGTTTCTCTAGTTGGTGAAGCAGAATATAAAGTATACGATTTTTTGGGTTGAATATATTCTTTAACAAATTTAAATAAATCAGTTTCTATGGAATTTATCATAACTCGAAATCTGAGCTTTTCTCCAAAAGGTTTAGTTTTTGTTACACTATAATTAGGAGATGATTTCAGTATTATTTTTGAGGGGGCCGAATTCGAACTTCTTTCTGTATATGGAAGTTCTAAAATAGGATTCTCCACGTTACTATGGACAGTTATATCGTCTGTCTCTAAATCGATAAAATTTTACTTTTCATTATTATCATCGGTTGGATTTAATAGATTCAAACATTCATCTTATTCTTCTGTTGTGATTTGATTTGCAATTGACAACAAATCATCTTCGATTCCGTTGATTTCAATATTTTCGTAATAGTTTATATCTGTAACATTGGCATCTGCCTTTGAATCATTTTTGATTCTATTCGTATTATCGAACGTATTGGTATCATTGGATCATTTTTATATTCATTGAAATTTCTTCCTATATTAGGTACTATTCGGTGAAGCATAAGTAATTATCTTATATTAGCTTCAGCAAAATTGTATTTTAACATATTTGAAATAATCGGCCATTCTAATTGATCTAGACCGCATGAAATTCTGGGTAAAGCTAAATATTTGTCATTACTATGTTGACATAATTGTTCGAGATATAATAGAGATTGAAAAACGGTTTTATACTCGGTTTTATCATAATATGAATGTTACGTACATCTTTTTGGATCATCGCTACTTCTCCTAGTAATTTATTCTGAGATTTTAAATTATCTATTTGTTCAAATTTATTTTTAAAATTAAGGGCTATTCCTTTATTCATATGAAAATATATGCAAACACGATGAGCTGAAGCGTAATTCTTTGGTTCTTTAAATAAATTACCTTCGATATTTTTCAATTTATAATTCTTCATAAAATCTTTATAAGTTAATTTATTATCGGACTCTACATCAATTCGACCAAGAGCATCGGAATTATTAGTGGAAACCTTTTTGAGCGCTCGTTCTACTTACACGAGGGCTATATCATTTCGTCACGATGTCTATATTTTTCGAATTTTGAGCCGAAAATAGTCTCAAACGACTCACTGATGACGAATCCGTTGAAAAGTTCGAGTCTGTCCGTCCGGCCGGGCCGTCCGTCTACACGATAACTCTCGAACGGAATGTCCCAGAGACTTGAAATTTTCAAGGTAGGTTCGAATCTCGGTTAAGTTCGTTATAGGGAAAAATTCGCCAGGGGTTCCGTAAATATGGCCGCTCGAAATTTTGTTTTTCTGATTACTTCGAAACTACAGATTCGATCGAGGTGAAATTTTGCGCTCAGATGGAAAATTACGTGTTCAAGCTACATGCAGAATGTTGTCCAGCTCGCATGACCAGAACCATAGAAACCATAGAAAATTATAACTTTGTTATGGAAAGGCCTAGGGACTTGAAAATTTCAGGATAGGGGTGGATCTCGAATGTCGTGGTCACGTTCATCGATGAGCAAAATTAGGCTAAGGGTTCCGTAAATATGGTCGTTCGAAATTCAGTTTTCTTGATAATTTCATAACTATGGATTTGATCGTGACGAAATTTTGTATTCAAATTGAGAATGACATATTTGAGATATATTTTTTCAGATCGCATGATCAGAACCATGGAAACCATAGAAAATCATAACTTTTGAACGCAAAGGCCTAGGGATTCGAAATTTTCAGAATAGGTTCGGATCGCGAATTTCACGGTCATGTTCATCAATGCGCAGAATTCGACTAGGGGTTCCGTAAATATAGCCCTTCAAACTATTTTTTTCCTGAAAATCTCGAAACTACTCATTGGATTGGAATGAAGTGTAGTATGTAACCCAAACATTATTGTGAAAAGGGACAAGAACAAACTCAAAGAAGTCCACAAGAACAGAGTGAAACCGTATTTTTCATAACGAGTAATGATTACTAACCAGTGATTAGAATTAAAAGACTGATGTAAATTTTGGATTAGGACAAATAACGTATTGAAACTTTGTAGATGTAAGTTCCATTAAAATTATGTATAATGTATGTACAGATATTAAGCTATAGATAAGTCAAAAAAAAATTTCATACTTGTATAGAAAAATCTTTTCTCTCAAAGGGGGAAGGTGTACTATATATCTACAAATCTATCCAAAAAGTATTTGGATCTCAGTAAGAACAAGTTACGCCTACTCACTGGCTTCCTCACAGGACATTGTCGCCTCAGGACGCATAAGATGAGAATGAGCTTAACAGAAACAGACGAGTGTAGATTCTGTGGTGAGGAGGAGGAGACTCCTGTTCACCTGGTTACAGAATGCCTCGCCATTGCAAACCAGCGCAAAGAATGTCTTGGACAAGAGAATTACAGGAGGAATGAGGATCTAACCTCCTTGAAGCCCTCTCAGATACTGGAGTTCATTGGAGCTCTGGAGCTGGAGGGCGAGCTGTAGGTAGAGCATTTGCGAATACGGCTCTGATGGGAGGCACAATAGTACTTGAGGTCGCAGTGGAACGTAACCCCCTTCCTAACTATAACTATAACTATGTATCAGTAGGAACACTCTGTATATTAGCGATCTTGAGATGCAATATCTGTTACCTCGCTATTCGTCACACACGTGAGAACGGTGTTGACAATGATGCGTAATATTTTGTTGTTTAATATTAGTTGTTTAATATTATATCAATTATGCTATCAATTCCCAAGGTTGTTATGAATACAGCCACGCGGAACATCATAAACAATCTTGAATATATAAACACTAACATTCGGCTAGACAGATCAGAGTCTTCTCTAGGTGTTACGAAGAAACCTTCTTGACGAGTGATAAGTGTATCATTCACCATCCCTCGACTGCATAACGATTGAGCGAACCTACCCTAGCTGGGTACGTTACAGAAGTTTCGCACATGGATGAAGAATAATGTATTCAAACTACGTGGAAAATTTTTTTCGGATCGCATTACCAAGACCATAGATACCGTAGAAAATTCTAGCGAATTATCGAAAAAAAAATTGATCTTCTAAAGCACTGACGTGAAGTCTGGATTTTCGCCTTAGTTTGAAATTTTCTTCGACAGCTGTCAAAATCTTTTCAATCGATTTCTGAAACTGGAAAATGCGAATTTACCTACAAGGTGCATATACGAGCGCTCAAAAGCTAATGCCTTCACGGCAGTGCTTTTCTCAATTTTTTTTAACGTATTTCGTAATCAAATTCTTCTTATTCAATTCTTCTATGCGATAAAGAATTAAAGGAGTTAGGAGTTTTTGGAATTCAGAATTCAGCAACTGCTTTCAATATATTTGGATTAGGTACGATTCCTCCAGGCGGTTTATTATCACTTGTGTTAATTTCATGTTTTATCTTACTAGAAAATTTAATGGCATGACCTGGTCATTGCAAAACATCTTCGTTAGTCTGGAGGATTTTCATCAATTGATTACCAATTGTTGGTTCTAAATGACTAAGGTCAATGGGAATATAGTTAATATTTTATTCCTAAAATATAAGTTATGTCCATATTTATTCAAAAAATCTGCTCTTGTATATTTCGTATGATACAAAAAGATGAAAATCATTTATTTGGAATTCTGGGAATAAAGGCATTGAAACTTTTTCATTGAAAGTTTTTTTTTTTGAACACGCAGTTAATGTGGAAGCTTCGTTGAAACTATTCTGAGGAAAATTATTATATTCAAAGTTTAGCTCAATGAGACAAACTGAACATCCACTATCCATTCAAAGTTTATATTTGGGGTCAAGGAATTCAATATAGTTGGTTTGTGTTATCTAGTATATTATTCAAGCCAATGAATCGTTCATGGCAAGTTCTCGAAAATTTTCACGTTCACCTACCCGAATCATGCTCAGGATATGAACGTTCGTTAAAATCAAGATTTTTAAAACTCGTATCTTTCGAAGTAGACGCTATATTGGTTAATGGACATTTTTTCTGCGGTTGTTAAAATTCGTTGATTGGGATGAGGTTTAAAAATTACGAAAAGCACTGCCGTGAAGTCAGGAGCTTTTGAGCGCTCGTACATCCACCTTGTAGATAGATACTCATTTTCCAGTTTTAGAAATCAATTGAAGGAATTGTCGAACGCTGTCAAAAATATTCTGAAACTTAGGCGAAACATCAGACTTCATGTCAGTGCTTCAGCTGACCAATTTTTTTTCGATAATTCGCTAGAATTTTCTACGGTATCTATGGTCTTGGTGATGCGATGTTGACAAAATTTCGCATGTAGTTTGAATACATTATTCCTCAGCTAGGTGCAAAATTTCATTCTAATCCAATTGGTAGTTTCGAAACTATCAGGAAAAAAATATTTTGAACGGCCATATTTACGGAACCCCTAGTCTAATTTTGCTCATTGATGAACGTTACCGCCATATTTGCGATCCAAACCCACCCGGAAAATTTCAAGTTCCTAGGACTTTCCGTTCAAAAGTTACAATTTTCTATGGTTTCTGTGGTTCTGGTCATGCGATCTCGACAAAATATTGCTTTAATATATCATTCTCGATCAAAATACAAAATATCATCTCGATCGAATCCGTTGTTTCGAAATTATCGAGAAAACAAAATTTCAAACGACCGTATTTACCGCACCCCTAGTATAATTCTGCTCATTGATAAACGTGAACGCGACATTTCAGATCCACACCTATCTTGAAAATTTCAAGTTTCTTGGCTTTTCCGTTCGAAAGTTATGATTTTCTTAGCTTTCTATGGTTCTGTTCTTGTGATCTGGAGAAATGTAGCTTGAATATATCATTGTCCATTAGTATACAAAATTTCGTCACGATTGAATCTGTAGTTTTGAAATCATCAAGAAAACTAAATTTCAAACGACCATATTTACGGAACCTCTAGTATAATTTTTTTATGGCTGAATCGATTCATCTTTGAATTGATCAAAAAATCCAGGTCCGTATCAGAAAAATATGGTACTTTTCGCAAGCTGAGATTCAACACCCTGTATGAAGGAGTATTGGAAATTGATTAGAATATTCGCGAAGAACAGAGAATTTTCGATGGGGATCAGTAGATTTTCCTCATTTGGTTATTTATATTCTCACCATTGATCATTTAGAATAAATTATTCAAAATCCATATTTTTTTTATTGATGCCCCATTTTATTTATTTCAAGAACGCCTCATCGTGTTTGAATCGAACTTTCAAACACGCGCGTTTTTTAAAGTCACTATGGCAACAGCAACGACTCGACAAACGTGAAGTCTAAATGACAATTTTTCGATTATAGATCTGACAAGAGTACCTTGTTACGCCAAATAAAATATTACTAAATGCAATTGCAAATGCGGTATCGACCGCGATTCTGCTTTACTTTTCAAAAAATCTAGATTTGAATTCATTTTCAAGCACTGCGGTGACAACGACAACAATTCATTTTTGATGACAAATCGCAAATTAGGTTCTGTTTTTCTCATTACCATGACAACGAAAGGTATACTGATCAAGAATTCAACCATTTGACATTTTTATTTCCATTTTATGTGGTAATAATACCAGTATTCATGATTTCAAAGCGCTTCAATGAAAGAAATAGCGTAAAGTATTCGTGGATAACTGGTCTTCAAAACACTTGCTGTATTCCGAGCACTCCGGCTTCGCCGTCGTGCTCGAAGAATCGCGCGTGTTTTAAAGACCTTTTTATCCACTTATACTTTAATATACTATTCTGAAGAATTCTTGAAATTATTTATTAGAATATGAAAAAAATACCAATATACCGTCAGTCCAACAGACAATTTTTCGAATTCAATCTCAGTGTAAGACATTATTGTCGAGTAAGTGGAATTTAACTATCGAATTAAATCTTTCGACAAAAATTTTGAAGGGTCAAACGTCGTGCGGGACCCTGAAATCTACTGATCCCCACCGAGAATTTTCTGCTCTTTCCGAATATTCAGATCAAATTCCAATATGCCACACAGGGTGTTGAACCTCAGCTGGCGATAAGTCCCATATTTTTCGAATACGGACCTAGATTTCTTATCATTCCAAAGATGATTCGATTCAACCATGGAAGTGTGTCTCACGTTTCAAATATCAATCGATTATACCGGATGGTTCAAAAGCTATAAGCAATTGAAGATATTGGCGAATACATAAATCACCCTGTATCTCGGCTATGACGTTGATTAGACCTATCACATATAGGTTTTTCGGACTCGTCTAGGGTAGCTCTACCTCAGGTTAACTTATGTACATTTACCAATGAAACACCCTGTATATTTATAAATCGAGCGAGATTTGTAGAATTACCGTCAAATGGTACAATCGACATTCAAAATGAATCTATTAGCTTTAGTCTATCAAACAAATTTTCTTCTCGTGCAACTGCCATTTTTATATTTGTATTTTTACGACCTTTAAAATGCTTTACGGAAGTTATCCTGAAAAATTATTATAACATTTAAAAATAACAGTATGTATTCGGTTTTTATGTTATAAGAAAAAACTTTGGTAATCGGTTTTCTGTTTCAAGAAACCTAGGAAAAACTCGGTAATCGGTTTTTTCACAAGAAACCTAGAGAAAACTTACACAAGTTTTACGCTCAAAACCGTGGGAAAAGATGGGATTAACTTTGGGCGAGGTTAATGACTTGGAATAAAAAAAAAAGTTTTCAGGAAGGATTTCTCACCACGTTGATCTTGAAGTCGTCGCAGGCTTCTGGCTTTCTCTTCGTTGTTGTTAGATGCACCTCAACAGTTTAGACTGAAAGTTTTGGAAGTTCTTCGCGGGCGATAAAATACGTTGTCCACGCAACAAATTTTGACACGAAAACGAAACACCAGCTTAATCCCATCCTCGTCACCAATTATATTTTTGAAATCGAAAGCCAAGTTTGAAAAAAAAACTATTTATTTACAACGGACGATTATCCGAATCCGACCTATCTAGCATACAGTTAGGAAGAAACTACTTTTAATCATTGACGATTGATCGTCTTCTAGAAGGAAAATAACAAACATACAATGTGCGTCGTTGGAAATTGAGAGCTAATCAAAATTATAGGTACATAGGTAGTATTAAAAATCTCAAATGGATAATATATAAATGGTTCATCTTAAGAGTACAGGGTTGGGATTAGTTAATTATATATTGAAGAATTATTTATTCGCTATAGTTTGCATCAAATTATAACCGATAAATGTTCATAAGATATATTTCTTCAACTTGACTCTTTGTGTACCTTTGAACACAGACATGCTTGTACCTCTGGCCGTTACCTAGTCCTTCATCTGTTGGAGGTTCAGCTAGAATGATGGCTCATATTGTATTTAACGTTTCTTTCGATGACTACAACATGTCCTACTTTAACTGAACTTCAGAAGATCATGATCATGATTGATAGGTTAGTATGTAAGAAACCATATCGTCGGCCTAATTCGTTAACCTGCTAAGTCCATTTTTGGTCAATTTTACTTTTTGAGCTGGTCATAAAATTTAAACGATTTCCTACCTTATGGGATTAGGTAAAAGGTCGATATCAATATTCAATGTGGTAAAAAAGCCGTGCACGAAAAACTGCTTTGTACCCAATAGCAAATCTACACAATGAAAACCTGCTAAATCCCATTGAGGCCTCAGTTTTGTACTGATTAGGGTCCATATTACGATGATTTACCTCATGAATAAATTCCCTTGTGATTGCATTGAAGGTCGCTAGAAGATTGTTTTTGGTTCAGAATTCAATTTTCTTTAGAATTTCAGTTTTTGTTTGAAAAATATAATTGTTTTTTTAGAATTTTACTCATTTACTTGGAACTTAAGTTTCAAATCTGATTAACTCATACGACTTTGACTTATATGGAAGTGTAACTATTGAAGAACACTAAAAACATTTGAAATTATGTTGATTTACTCACATATTGTTTATAAAATAGTTAATACTGCTTCTTGTTTGAATACTGATTGTATTGTTAAACTGTTGATAATAAATATTTTGATTTAAACTGATTGAATTGATTTGATTATAATATAATCCTCAATTGAGAATTACAAGCAAATAATGTTACTTCATGCTCATTCAAGTGGAAAAACTGTCCTCAATCAAATTCAAACTTCATAACGAAAAGCTGCTAAGTGATTATTTTCCAGATTTTTTCGAACTGTGCCTAAGATATTCTTATATTAAAACTCACAAAATAACTAGAATCATTATAGCAACCAAAGGCATTTTCAGAATCTTTATATGTAAAATAGAAAAGATATCTTTCAGTTTTTTCTCTCTCCTGTAAACTATGCAGAAATGGACTCAGCAGGTTAACCAATTAGGCCGACGATTTATTAATTCATTATTTGTCTGTTAGTGTTCCGTGTTATGAACAAATAACTATTTTTTTCATTTGAATTTTCAATAGTTATTTCATTTTCAAAATATAAATGCTTATATTGTGAGGGACTTTATGTAGAGCTCATATCTTTCTAAAACCGTCAAGCAAAATTCGACCAGGGGTTCCGTAAATATGGCCGTTCGAAATATTGTTTTTCTGATCACTTCGAAACTACTGATTCGATCGAAATGAAATTTTGCATTCACATGGAGAATGAAATTTTCAAAATACATGCAAAATTTTATCCAGATAGCATGACCAGAATCATAGAAGATTATAACTTTCGAATGGAAACGCCGAAGGACCTGACATTTTCAGAGTAGTTTCGTTATTAGGCGAAATTCGACCAGTGATTCCAGAAATATGGTCGTTTGAAATTTTATTTTTGGGATAATTTCAAAACTACGGATTCGATCGAAATGAAATATTGCATTCAGATGGAGAATGAAATTTTCAAGTCACACGCAAAATTTTATCCAGATCGCATGACCAGAACCATAAAAAATTATAACTTTCGAATGGAGAGGCCTAGGGACTTGAAATTTGAAGAATAGGTTCGAATCTCGAATGCTGCTGTTGAGTTCGTTATTGGGCGAAATTCGACCAGGGGTTACGTAAATACGGCCGTTTGAAATTTTGTTCTCCTGATTAATCCGAAACTACTGATTCGATCCAGGTGAAATTTTGCACTCAGATGGAGAATGACGTGTTCAAGCTACATCCAAAATTTGCTACATTTTGTCCAGATCGCATGACCAGAACCATAAAAAATTATAACTTTCGAATGGAGAGGCCTAGGGACTTGAAATTTCAAGAATAGGTTCGAATCTCGAATGCTGCTGTTGAGTTCGTGATTAGGCAAAATTCGACCAGGGGTTCCGTAAATATGGCCCCTCGAAATTTTGTTTTCCTGATTACTTCGAAACTACTAATTCGATCGAAATGAAATTTTGCATTCACATGGAGAATGAAATTTTCAGGTTACATGCAAAATTTTGTCCAGATCGCATGACCAGAATCATAGAAAATTATTACTTTCGAATGGAAACGCCGAAGGACCTGACATTTCCAGAGTAGTTTCGTTATTGGGCGAAATTCGACCAGGGGTTCCAGAAATATGGTCGTTTGAAATATTGTTTTTTGGATTATTTCAAAACTACGAATTCGATCGAAATGAAATTTTGCATTCAGATGGACAATGAAATTTCCAAGTTACTCGCAAAATTTTATCCAGATCGCATGACCAAAACCATTAAAAATTATAACTTTCGAATGGAAACGCCTAGGGACTTGAAATTTCCAGAGTAGGTTCGAATCGCGAATGCTGCAGTTGAGTTCGTGATGGGCCAAAATTCGACCAGGGATTCCGTAAATATGGCCTTTTGAAATTTTGTTTTCCTGATTACTTCGAAACTACAGATTCGATCGAAATGAAATTTTGCATTCAGATGGAGAATGAAATTTTCAAGTTACATGCAAAGTTTTGTCCAGATCGCATTCCCAGAACCATAGAAAATCATAACTTTCGAACTAGGAACCTGAAATTTTCAGAATAGGTTCGAATCTCGAATGCTGCGGTTGATTTCGTTATTGGGTAAAATTCGACCAGGGGTTCCGTAAATATGGCCGTTCGAAATATTGTTTTTCTGATTACTTCAAAAATACTGATTCGATCGAAATGAAATTTTGCATTCACATGGAGAATGAAATTCAGTTTGTATACGCAAAATAATGAGTTGACAATTTGAAAAGGATGTAACCGATCTTATGTAACCGATAACAATGACATCTTAGTAAATGCCATCCAAAGGAAAATTGCTCATTTCTTATTCAATCTCTAACGGTGTGAGTGTTAAAATATATACGTGTGAACTGTACCTTAGCAAACCTGTATTCTATGGTATATAATATGTCAATATGTAGTTCGATGTAGCAAGATGGAGATAATGTCAAGTTGCACAAGAACACGTTGTTAAGACTGTTAAGAGAGATCATGAATAAATGTTTAGTTTGGATAATGGTTACTTTCAATATTACAATAGTCAAATACTTCTTCACGCTGGAATAATTCTAACATTGGTTATGGGCCCAGATGAGAAGGTTTGCTGTTGATAAAAGTAAGTGGAAGAATATTGGAACTGACCGGGCCGTGGTATTGTATGCTGCATTTGAAAAAGGGCGAAAATGGCAAGTCAAGCATGTGAGAATAAACATGGAATAATTCCGTTCAATGGAAATGGTTTCGACAATTGGAAGTTCAGGCTGTATTCTGTATTGAAAGCTCAAGAACTTAATGATATATTGAAAAATGTTGGAGTTGGTGAAAGAAATGCAGAATGGCACAAAAAGAACAATAGGGCATGTATGGTTATAATATCAAGCGTATCAGACTCGCATTTAGAATATGTAAAAGGAATAGAGGTGGCTTTTGAGATGATAACAAAGCTCGAAGGAATTTTTAGCAAGAAAGGTACGTGTTCGAAATTTTATTTGCTGAAAGAATTAATTAACCTAAAATACCAAAGTAACACTGTCTTGCAAGAACACTTTGCTAAATGTGATAGAATTTTTCGTGAACTTAAAGGATTGGGAAGCAGTTTTGAAGATTCTGATATGTCATGTTTCCTACTTTTATCGATGCCACCTGAATACGAAAATGTAGTAACTGCAATAAGAACGTTATCGGAAAATGATCTCAAAATAGAATTTGTGAAAAAAAGGTTACTGGAATTTGATATGAACAAAAATTGTGGAAAAACTGCCAAAGTAAATAGTGTGTCAATGCCATCATCGTTCAATGCCTCCCAAAAACAAATTAAATGCTACAAATGTGGTAAAATGGGTCATATTAAGAGCAATTGTGGAGTCAAATGTTACATTTGTGGAAGGTTTGGACATAAATCAAGGGAATGTAAAAACAAACCAGGTACAAGTAGCTATAACAAAGCCCATTATACTGAGGCTGATGCCGATGAATCTAAATATCGAGTAAAGCAGACCGATGAATCAGTTGCTTTTTGTTCAATGCTGAATAGTCGAGATATGGTTGAGATGGAATGGTTTGCAGACTCTGGAGCTACACACCATTACATAAATGATGAAAAATCGTTGAGGAATAGAAGATCATTCTTGAAACCTAGGGTCATACAACTAGCACAAGAAGGCAAGTTTATGGAAGCAACCAGTGTAGGCGAAGTTGAAGTTATAAGTCAAGTAGGACACAAAGAAGTACCTATTACGATACAAGATGTTTTGTGTGTTCCAGGCCTTAGAGTAAATTTACTATCAATATCAACAATAGAAAGAGCTGGTTTTAAAATTTCATGTTTTGATGGAAAAATTGTCATAAAGAAAGGTGATGTCATATATGCTGAGGGTAAGCGACATAACAATCTGTATAAATTATTTTTTCGAGTTATTAATAGTGAACATGCGAATTTAGCAGTCAATAATGTTGATATTGAACTTTGGCATCGTAGGTATGGTCATTTGAATTTTAACTCTTTATTGATAATGAGAAATAAGAATTTAGTTAATGGTTTGCAGTTCATGAATTCAGTAAATAGAGATCTTTGTGAAATTTGTATTAAAAGTAAACAAAAATGTGCTCCATATTATTCAAAAACTACTCGATCCAGTAGAGTATTAGAGTTAGTACATACAGATGTATGTGGACCGATTACACCTATGTCACATAATGAAAATCAATATTTTGTAACTTTTGTTGATGATTATTCAAGATTTGTAATGGTATTTTTAATGAAAAATAAGAGTGAAGTATATGATTGTTTTAGAGAATATGAAGCCAGGGTAGCATCTTTGTTTTGTGATAGGAAGATAAGTAGAATAAAATGCGATAATGAAGGTGAATATTGCTCTGAAATGTTTAAAGAATTTTGCTTAAAAAAGGGAATTCAAATTAATTATACTCCACCATATACTCCTCAACTCAATGGAGTTGCTGAAAGGATGAATCAAACTCTTATGGACAGGGCCAGATCCATGATAATGGAATCTAAAATGAATAAAATCTTTTGGGAAGATGCTGTATTAGCAGCTGCTTATGTTACTAATCGAACACAGTCATGCTTAGAAAATGACAAAACTCCCTATGAGTTATGGTTAGGTAAAAAACCAAATGTTTATAATTTACGTGTTTTTGGTTGTATTGCTTATGCAAGAATACCAGATTGCATGAGAACAAAATTACAAGATAAGGGCCTTAAATGTAGATTTATTGGATATACTGAGAATGGATATAAGCTTTGGCAAGAAGACGAAAACAAGGTAATTCATTCTAGAAATGTTATTTTCGATGAAAATAACTTTTTACCTTCAACGAAGGGTATTGTACCGAACAGGGTACAAGATAGTGAAGACGATATGGTAGATGAGGGTGAACCTGAAGGTGATGAGAGGAAAATGGATGAAAGCAGTGAAACTGTCAGACAGAGAAGACAAACAAAGTTACCGTCGAGGTTTGAGGATTATGAAATGAACATAAATTGTTTGGCACTACTAAGTGAGTATTGTGATTCATCAAACACATACTCAGAAGCTAAAGAAAGTGCAAATTGGGATTGTTGGGAGAAAGCAGTTCAGGATGAGTTGAATGCTTTGGAGGATAATGATACATGGGAACTGGTTGAGAGACCAGAGCTAGAAGAAGTTATCAGTAGTAGATGGGTATTTAGGATCAAAAGGGATAATGAGGGTAAAAGTATATACAAGGCCAGATTAGTTGCACGGGGATTTGAACAGAATTTCAATGAAATTGGAGAAATACATGCACCAGTTGCAAAACTTTCAACCTTAAGAATTTTACTATCAGTTAGCAATAATTTAGGTTTGATTTTGGAGCAGTTAGATGTCAAAAATGCCTTTTTACACAGTAATATTAAAGAAAGAATTTTAATGAAAATTCCAGAGGGTCTTAAAATTTCGAGAAATGACAGGAATAAAGTATGTTTGTTGAAAAGAGCAATTTACGGTTTAAAACAAGCTCCTAGAGCATGGAATGAGCAATTTAATAATTTCATGACTAATTTAAAATTCAGAAGATCGAAGTTATTGTTTATATAGTTTCCTAGATCAAAAAATAAGATGCTATCTACTTCTATATGTTGATGATATATTCATAGCATGTAATGATGATAATTTTTTATCCTACCTTAATGAAGAACTTTGCAAAACTTTCAAAATTAAAAAATTAACAAATAAGGAATGTGAATTTTTAGGAATACGAGTCAAGAGAGATTTTGAAAATAGAGAAATAACTATGGATCAAATAGAGTCAATAAAAAATATGGTTAAAAAATTTAATGTTGATAACTGTAGAGTTTTCAAAATGCCCAGGGAAAAGAATTTAACTTTGAAAAGAAACACTGATGAATTAATTAAGACTAAACTACCATACAAAGAATTATTGGGCAGTTTGATGTATATAATGTTGGGTACAAGATCTGATATATGTTTTAGTATTAGTTATTTTGGACAATTTCAAGATTGCGCTACTGATGAACATTTCAAACACTTATTGAGGGTTTTAAAATATTTAAAGCATACTGCTGATTATAAATTGTATTTTCAGTACTCTGATAGCAAATTAGTTGGTTATACTGATGCCGATTGGGCAAATGACGTTTATGATAGGAAGTCTGTTAGTGGTTATTGTTTCAAATTGTTCAACAACTTGATTTCCTGGAGTACAAGAAAACAAACATTTGTAACTTCATCGAGTACAGAGTCAGAATTTGTCGCAGTTTGTGTTGCATCATGTGAACTAATGTATATTAAAAACTTGTTATCTGATTTCCAAATCAATATATCTTTACCGTTTTGTTTATTTGAGGACAATCAGAGCACTATTAAACTTTTGCAAAATTTTGAAAATAATAAAAGGTGCAAACACATTGATGTAAAATTACATTTTATTTTGGATTTAATTGAAAACGATGTAATTAAAATTGAATATGTGTGTACAAGTCAACAGTTAGCTGATGTATTCACTAAGGCATTAAGTTTTGAAAAGTTCTCAACTTTTGTGAAGATGTTAAATCTTAAGTTATAATTTCTATTTTTAGTTATTACAGGTTTGAGGGAGGGTGTTAAAATATATACGTGTGAACTGTACCTTAGCAAACCTGTATTCTATGGTATATAATATGTCAATATGTAGTTCGATGTAGCAAGATGGAGATAATGTCAAGTTGCACAAGAACACATTGTTAAGACTGTTAAGAGAGATCATGAATAAATGTTTAGTTTGGATAATGGTTACTTTCAATATTACAATAGTCAAATACTTCTTCACGCTGGAATAATTCTAACAGTGAGATGAAAAAAAGGTATATAATATATGCTCATATATACCCGAGACAACAATTGACACTAGCACAGAATGATGCAAAATACATGTGCATGAAGATCTACTATACGTTACCCAAACAGTTTCATTCGATAAGAAATGATGATATATTGAAAGAGGAATTAGTTATTGAATATTGACACATACAACTCGCTAGAATATTTCGAATCTTGTGAAACTAAAACTACATCCGAGCTATGAATTGAATGAAATATAGGGAGACTCGTAGAGGTGTTTTCAAAAGGAATATAATCCTGAACATCAATATATGTGCTGAAGTATGTTATCTTCCCACAAAGCCACAGTGAACTATTTGAACGGTAGAATATTTTGAATCTTGTGAAGCTGAAACTACATCCAAGCTATGTATTGAATGAAATATAGAGAGACTCGTAGAGGTGTTTTCAAAAAGAATATAATCCTGAACATCAATATATGTGCTGAGGTATGTTATCTTCCCACAAAGCCACAGTGAACTATTTGAACGGTAGAATATTTTGAATCTTGTGGAGCTAAAACTACATCCGAGCTATGTATTGAATGAAATATAGAGAGACTCGTAGAGGTCTGTTCAAAAAGAATATGATCCTGAACATCAATATATGTGCTGAAGTATGTTATCTTCCCACAAAGCCACTGTGAACTATTTGAACGGTAGAATATTTTGAATCTTGTGAAGCTAAAACTACATACGAGCTATGTATTGAATGAAATATAGAGAGACTCGTAGAGGTGTTTTCAAAAGGAATATAATCCTGAACATCAATATATGTGCTGAAGTATGTTATCTTCCCACAAAGCCACAGTGAACTATTCGAACGGTAGAATATTTTGAATCTTGTGAAGCTAAAACTACATCCGAGCTATGTATTGAATGAATTATAGAGAGACTCGTAGAGGTGTTTTCAAAAGGAATATAATCCTGAACATCAATATATGTAATGAAGTATGTTATCTTCCCACAAAGCCACAGTGAACTATTTGAACGGTAGAATATTTTGAATCTTGTGAAGCTAAAACTACATCCGAGCTATGTATTGAATGAAATATAGAGAAACTCGTAGAGGTGTTTTCAAAAGGAATATAATCCTGAACATCAATATATGTGCTGAAGTATGTTATCTTCCCACAAAGCCACAGTGAACTATTTGAACGGTAGAATATTTTGAATCTTGTGAAGCTAAAACTACATCCGAACTATGTATTGAATGAAATATAGAGAGACTCGTAGAGGTGTTTTCAAAAAGAATATAATCCTGAACATCAATATATGTGCTGTAGTATGTTATCTTCCCACAAAGCCACAGTGAACTATTTGAACGGCAGAATATTTTGAATCTTGTGAAGCTAAAACTACATACGAGCTATGCATTGAATGAAATATAGAGAGACTCGTAGAGGTGTTTTCAAAAGGAATATAATCCTGAACATCAATATATGTGCTGAAGTATGTTATCTTCCCACAAAGCCACAGTGAACTATTTGAGCGGTAGAATATTTTGAATCTTGTGAAGCTAAAACTACATCCGAGCTATGTATTGAATGAAATATAGAGAGACTCGTAGAGGTGTTTTCATAAAGAATATAATCCTGAACATCAATATATGTGCTGAAGTATGTTATCTTCCCACAAAGCCACAGTGAACTATTTGAACGGTAGAATATTTTGAATCTTGTGAAGCTAAAACTACATCCGAGCTATGTATTGAATGAAATATAGAGAGACTCGTAGAGGTGTTTTCAAAAAGAATATAATCCTGAACATCAATATATGTGCTGAAGTATGTTATCTTCCCACAAAGCCACAGTGAACTATTTGAACGGTAGAATATTTTGAATCTTGTGAAGCTAAAACTACATACGAGCTATGCATTGAATGAAATATAGAGAGACTCGTAGAGGTGTTTCCAAAAGGAATATAATCCTGAACATCAATATATGTGCTGAAGTATGTTATCTTCCCACAAAGCCACAGTGAACTATTTGAACGGTAGAATATTTTGAATCTTGTGAAGCTAAAACTACATCCGAACTATGTATTGAATGAAATATAGAGAGACTCGTAGAGGTGTTTTCAAAAAGAATATAATCCTGAACATCAATATATGTGCTGAAGTATGTTATCTTCCCACAAATCCACAGTGAACTATTTGAACGGTAGAATATTTTGAATCTTGTGAAGCTAAAACTACATCCGAGCTATGTATTGAATGAAATATAGAGAGACTCGTAGAGGTGTTTTCAAAAGGAATATAATCCTGAACATAAAATATATGTGCTGAAGTATGTTATCTTCCCACAAAGCCACAGTGAACTATTTGAGCGGTAGAATATTTTGAATCTTGTGAAGCTAAAACTACATCCGAGCTATGTATTGAATGAAATATAGAGAGACTCGTAGAGGTGTTTTCAAAAAGACTATAATCCTGAATATCAATATATGTGCTGAAGTATGTTATCTTCCCACAAAGCCACAGTGAACTATTTGAACGGTAGAATATTTTGAATCTTGTGAAGCTAAAACTACATCCGAGCTATGTATTGAATGAAATATAGAGAGACTCGTAGAGGTGTTTTCAAGAAGAATATAATCCTGAACATCAATATATGTGCTGAAGTATGTTATCTTCCCACAAAGCCACGGTGAACTATTTGAACGGTAGAATATTTTGAATCTTGTGAAGCTAAAACTACATCCGAGCTATGTATTGAATGAAATATAGAGAGACTCGTAGAGGTGTTTTCAAAAGGAATATAATCCTGAACATCAATATATGTGCTGAAGTATGTTATCTTCCCACAAAGCCACAGTGAACTATTTGAACGGTAGAATATTTTGAATCTTGTGAAGCTAAAACTACATCCGAGCTATGTATTGAATGAAATATAGAGAGACTCGTAGAGGTGTTTTCAAAAGGAATATAATCCTGAACATCAATATATGTGCTGAAGTATGTTATCTTCCCACAAAGCCACAGTGAACTATTTGAACGGTAGAATATTTTGAATCTTGTGAAGCTAAAACTACATCCGAGCTATGTATTGAATGAAATATAGAGAGACTCGTAGAGGTGTTTTCAAAAGGAATATAATCCTGAATAACAATATATGTGCTGAAGTATGTTATCTTCCCACAAAGCCACAGTGAACTATTTGAACGGTAGAATATTTCGAATCTTGTGAAGCTAAAACTACATCCGAGCTATGTATTGAATGAAATATAGAGAGACTCGTAGAGGTGTTTTCAAAAGGAATATAATCCTGAACATCAATATATGTGCTGAAGTATGTTATCTTCCCACAAAGCCACAGTGAACTATTCGAACGGTAGAATATTTTGAATCTTGTGAAGCTAAAACTACATCCGAGCTATGTATTGAATAAAATATAGAGAGACTCGTAGAGGTGTTTTCAAAAGGAATATAATCCTGAACATCAATATATGTGCTGAAGTATGTTATCTTCCCACAAAGCCACAGTGAACTATTCGAACGGTAGAATATTTTGAATCTTGTGAAGCTAAAACTACATCCGAGCTATGTATTGAATGAAATATGGAGAGACTCGTAGAGGTGTTTTCAAAAGGAATATAATCCTGAACATCAATATATGTGCTGTAGTATGTTATCTCCCCACAAAGCCACAGTGAACTATTTGAACGGTAGAATATTTTGAATCTTGTGAAGCTAAAACTACATCCGAGCTATGAATTGAATGAAATATAGAGGGACTCGTAGAGGTGTTTTCAAAAGGAATATAATCCTGAACATCAATATATGTGCTGAAGTATGTTATCTTCCCACAAAGCCACAGTGAACTATTTGATCGGTAGAATATTTTGAATCTTGTGAAGCTAAAACTACATCCGAGCTATGTATTGAATGAAATATAGAGAGACTCGTAGAGGTGTTTTCAAAAGGAATATAATCCTGAACATCAATATATGTGCTGAAGTATGTTATCTTCCCACAAAGCCACAGTGAACTATTTGAACGGTAGAATATTTTGAATCTTGTGAAGCTAAAACTACATCCGAGCTATGTATTGAATGAATTATAGAGAGACTCGTAGAGGTGTTTTCAAAAGGAATATAATCCTGAACATCAATATATGTGCTGAAGTATGTTATCTTCCCACAAAGCCACAGTGAACTATTTGAACGGTAGAATATTTTGAATCTTGTGAAGCTAAAACTACATCCGAGCTATGCATTGAATGAAATATAGAGAGACTCGTAGAGGTGTTTTCAAAAGGAATATAATCCTGAACATCAATATATGTGCTGAAGTATGTTATCTTCCCACAAAGCCACAGTGAACTATTTGAGCGGTAGAATATTTTGAATCTTGTGAAGCTAAAACTACATCCGAGCTATGCATTGAATGAAATATAGAGAGACTCGTAGAGGTGTTTTCAAAAGGAATATAATCCTGAACATCAATATATGTGCTGAAGTATGTTATCTTCCCACAAAGCCACAGTGAACTATTTGAACGGTAGAATATTTTGAATCTTGTGAAGCTAAAACTACATCCGAGCTATGGATTGAATGAAATATAGAGAGACTCGTAGAGGTGTTTTCAAAAGGAATATAATCCTGAACATCAATATATGTGCTGAAGTATGTTATCTTCCCACAAAGCCACAGTGAACTATTTGAGCGGTAGAATATTTTGAATTTTGTGAAGCTAAAACTACATCCGAGCTATGTATTGAATGAAATATAGAGAGACTCGTAGAGGTGTTTTCAAAAAGAATATAATCCTGAACATCAATATATGTGCTGAAGTATGTTATCTTCCCACAAAGCCTCAGTGAACTATTCGAACGGTTTCTGAACAACAACCCAACTAGGAAAATTGATGCTTATATATAATTTGCTAGAATATTTTGAATTTTGTGAAGCTAAAATTACATCAACTTTGTAACCATTGAAATTATTTGAGTTATTCCCCATTATTGTATTGAGTTGAGATAAAAAATAAATATTCAAAGATCTTAAACATTAAGAAATTTGCTGTCGAATAACAGTAGGTACTTCAAATAGGAAATGTTTTTCATGGATAATTTCATCTGTGTAGTTTTTATCATTATATTATGTTTGTTTCAAATTCGAATCAATTTGCCTGAATACATTTTAATTGTTCTTATTCTTATCAGAGGTTGATACTTTAACTTGACAACATTCTGTTATATTCTTTATTCGAAGTTTTTTCCTCAAAGCATCTGCATTTCTTAAGAAATCAGACAAAACTATTGATAAACCCATAAATGCATTCAAATATGCCAGAGCCTATTGATTTGATATTATGTACTTACCAATAACACCTCACTGACCACTAAATTGAATAATTAATAATAATTAACACTGAAAAGCTAATAAATAACACTAAGTCTAATTCAAATCGAATAACAAACAATATGATTCGAATTCAAACTTTGTCGCTAATTAAAATGGACGTTTTCGTTATCAATTGTTTCACTAATTCGAATTTGAGAGTCACAGAAAATACTTTTGATGTCTGATTGTATTGTTCTGTAAAATGAAAACCATAGATAAATAAATATATACTCCTTTTAAGAATTATTGATAATAATAATAATTATTAATAATTATTCAATAATTCGTATACTGAATACTTTTCTAGGTTATATTTATGTTTGATGTTTTATTTCTATGATGAAAACAGTAACTTTTTTGTAACCAGAAATAAAGCCTCGACTGGACGTTCATGGCCTGCTCCGATGTCAATAATTCTCAAATGGACTATACATTCCTTTATCTATAGTGTTAACTTAAATTCACACCCCCACTTTTCTGCAATTTTGTTTTTCAATGAAAACAACTAACCACATGTTTAATTGTTAAGTCAACACAAATAATGTTAATGAAAATCTGACTTTGAAAGTGTTTTTTGTTTCTCCTATAAAATTTTGTCGAATGGAGTTACACAATTTTCTCCTGAAGGCGACGATGTGACCATTTTTCTTGATAATTCGCTAGAATTTTCAACGGATCTATGGTCTTGGCAATGCAATCTGCAAGTAATTTGAATACATTATTCCTCATCTATGTGCAATTATCAGGAAAAAAAAATTTGAACTGTCATATTTACGGATCCTCTTGTCTAATTTTGCTCATTGATGAACGTTAGCGCGACATTCGCGATCCAAACCTACCCTGAAATTTTCAAGTCCATAGGCCTTTCCGTTCAAAACTTATAATTTTCTATGGTTTCTATGGTTCTTGCTAAGCGATCTGGACAAAATGTAGCTTGAATATATCATTCCCGATTGAAATACAAAATTGAGTCACGATTGAATCCGTAGTTTTGAAATTATCAAGAAAACTAAACTTCAAACGACCATATTTACGGAACCCTCAGTGTAATTTTGCTTATTGATGAAAGTGATCGCGATATTCGAGATCCACACCTATCTTGAAAATTTCAAGTCCCTAGGCTTTTCCGTTCGTAAGTTATGATTTTCTATGGTTTCTATGGTTTTGGTCAAGCGATCTGGACAAAATGTAGCTTGAATATATAATTCTCCAGTTAAATACAAAATTTCGTGACGATCGAATCTGTAGTTTTGAAATAATCAAGAAAACTAAATTTCAAACGACCATATTTACGGAGCCCCTAGAATAATTCTGCTCATAGATAAACGTCATCACGACATTCCAGAACCAAACATATCCTGAAAATTTCAAGTCCCTAGGCGTTTCCGTTCAAAAGTTACAATTTTTCATGGTTTCTATGGTTCTGGTCATTTGATCTGGACAAAATTTCACATGTAGCTTGAACAACTCATTCTCCATTTAAGTGCAAAGTTTCATCTCGATCGAATCGGTAGTTTCGAAGTAATCAGGGAAACAAAATTTTGAACGGCCATATTTACGGAACCCCTGGTGGAATTCTGCCCATTAACGAACTTAACCGAGGCATTTGGGATCTGAACCTACACTGAAAATTTCAAGTCTTTAGGTTGATCCGTTCGAGAGTTATCGTGCTTACGGCCGGCCGGACGGACGGACGGCCGGACGGACGGACGGACAGACTCGAATTTTCCGACGGATTCGTCATCAGTGAGTCGAACATAGTCGATTGAGACCATTTTCGGCTCAAAATTCGAAAAATACAGACATCGTGATGAAATGATATAGCCCTCGTGTGAGTAGTACGAGCGCTCAAAAAGAGTAATACTTTTGATTTTTAGTATCAACCATCGAGCTGGTGCTTGATATCCAACCTATGTTTATTGTCAATACGTTACTGTCACTGCCCAGTATCTACTTATTGAAATGTCTCATATACGCTAAGGATAATGTTCATGAAATATGGTAAGAAATGACTATATTTGACCTCAAAAGCTCGAAACCTGTAACTACTAGTACAAAAGTTCACTGAGAAAGCCATAAAAAATTCTCTCTATAGTTTTAGGGTATTTCACGTCATAAGTGGAGAATGCCTTCATATGAACTGAAAATCATTCGCAGTGCTGTGTGCAAATTGTCTGGTCAATATTACTTCGTTAAGCCGGTATGAATATAATTTCGGGACTGGCTGGGCCGCCTACCAAGCGATTAATCCACTTTCTGTTGTTGGGTAATCCAATAACCCCCTAAATTATGAGATTCATTCGGCATGCAATTCGCAATTTGATTTATACCGAAGCCGCCTTCGTTCGTTAGAAGTTAGATGAGTTTGGTCTTGGTTTGTTGGATTTGGGCCGTTTTATTAGAATTTTCGACGTCGTGCCGATGCGGTGAAGGTATTCGAAGTTCCATACTTTCGTTAACTTGATAACTCTTCTCGTAATGTGGAACTAAAATGGAAAAAACATGTTTCATCAACAAACATGGATATTTTAGATTGGAAGAGGAGAATCATATTTTTTAATGTTATTTTGAATGAAGTAACGCTACGATGAAGGCAATATTTTTTCGGTGTTCAATAAGCTAAAAGAAAGACATTCTGAACATTCGAAAATGTTATACAGTTCAGTACTCTTTTCCCTAGGGTTGTTGACTGTTTACAGTAGCGATTGAACCCTCGAGGAGTGCAGACGTATTGAGAAATGCGCATGTGTGCCAAGTGTCAAAGACACCGACAGGGTATATTGTACCTGAGTGACCCTGCGTTATAGAATAAAAATCGTCTATTGATGTTTCCCCGTAGGGAAAACAAATCGTTTCTTAATGAGTTCTACATCGTATAGAAGTGATAGGAATCGAAAAATAACTGTTAGTCCAGGTTTAGATCGATGGTTTCACAGATTATTTCACATCGAAGAGACAGAAGTGAATAAAGTGAGAAGTGAAATAAGTGTTCAAGAGTTGTTTGTTGAGTCACTCTGACAAAATGTCAGAAACAGAGAATCCGACGCAGAAGACTTATCGGATGAAGAAATATCCTATATGGATATTGAAGTAGAAGAAGTAAATGATGAATCCGACAAAGATCGGATTATAAAAGAACAGAAGGAATATATCCACAGCCTCATGAGTCAACAGAAAGTTATGACGGAGAGTCTTAAAATTTTATCCGACGAGGTGAAATGAACAACGTTGAACACGGATGCTAAGTCTGAATTGCCAATTTTTGAGCGCTCGTACAACTTACACGAGGGCTATATCATTTCGTCACTATATCTGTATTTTGAGCTGAAAATGGTCTCAATCGACTATGTTCGGCTCTCTGATGACGAATCCGTCGAAAAATTCGAGTCTGTCCGTCCGGCCGGCCGGCCGTCCGTAAGCACGATAACTCTCGAACGGATCAACCTAGAGACTTGAAATTTTCAGTGTAGGTTCAGATCCCAAATGCCTCGGTTAAGCTCGTTAATCGGCCAAATTCCACCAGGGGTTCCGTAAATATGGCCGTTCAAAGTTTTGTTCCCCTGATTACTTGAAAACTACAGATTTGATTGAGATGAAATTTTGCACTCAAATGGAGAATGAGGTGTTCAAGCAACATGTGAAATTTTGTCCAGATCGCATGACCAGAACCATAGAAACCATAGAAAATTGTAACTTTTGAACGGAAACGCCTAGGGACTTGAAATTTTCAGGATAGGTGTGGATCTCGAATGTCGTGATCACGTTCATCTATGAGCAAAATTATACTAGGGGTTCCGTAAATATGGTCGTTTGAAATTTAGTTTTCTTGATAATTTCAAAACTACAGATTCGATCGTGACGAAATTTTGTATACTAATGGAGAATGATATATTCAAGCTACATTTCTCTAGATCACATGACCAGAACCATAGAAACCATAGAAAATCATAACTTTCGAACGGAAAGGCCTAGGGACTTGAAATTTTCAGGATATGTGTGGATCTGAAATGTCGCGTTCACGTTTATCAATGAACAGAATTATACCAGGGGTTCCGTAAATACGGTCGTTTGAAATTTTGGTTTCTGGATAATTTGGAAACTGCGGATTCAATCGAGGTGAAATTTTGTATTTTAATCGAGAATGATATATTAAAGCAATACTTTGTCCAGATCGCATGACCAGAACCATAGAAACCATAGAAAATTGTAACTTTTGAACGGAAAGGCCTAGGAACTTGAAATTCTCAGGGTGGGTTTGGATCGCAAATATCGCGATCACGTTCATCTATGAGCAAAATTAGACTAGGAGTTCCCTAAATATGGTCCTTCAAAATATTTTTTTGCTGATGGTTCCCAAAATACTGAGCGGATTGGGATGAAATTTTGCACCTAGCTGAGTAATAATGTATTCAAACTACGAGCAAAATTTTGTCCAGATCGCACCACCAAGACCATAGATACCGTAGAAAATTCTAGCGAATTATCGAAAAAAAATTGATCAGCTGAAGCACTGACATGAAGTCTGGAGTTTCGCCTAAGTTTCAGAATTTTTTTGACAGCTGTCGAAAATTCCTTCAATTGATTTCTGAAACTGGAAAATGCGAATCTACCTTCAAGGTGCATGTACGAGCTCAAAAGCTCCTGACTTCACGGCAGTGCTTTTCGTAATTTTTTTTTTTTTGTTTTGTCAGGGGGAGTCCTCATGGACGAACTATCTCCGATAGATAGAACAGTGTGAGACTTCGTGTGGAGCACTACCTACTCTAACTGCCCTAACCTTCTGTTTTAGATTCCGGGCATTTATTACCTATAAACCTTTTGACTCTTCTTGTTCGTATCTCTATCACGATCTTTGTCGTGTGATATTTGTGTTACCTATGAATTTGAATTTCATAGGAGTCTCTTCTTCTGGATAATTCAAATTGAGATTACTAAATTTCAGTTTCTACGTAGTTGATCTCTGGGTCTTTTGTGATAGGTGGGTATCCTAACCACATCTTCTGCGGGGTTGTAGTCAACTAGTCTTCTTAGCTCATCATTTGGGTGTTGACTTGCTTTTTCAAATATCTTCTCGGCCTTCTTTTTTAGGAAATCTGTGACAGTTTTCCATTCTAAGTCTCTGTGGATTTGTTGGTTTCTTATGAACCACGGCATATTCATTGCTGCTCTGAGCAGTCTATTCTCTGTTACTTGAATCTTCTTTATCTCTTTCGGCCCTGACGGTGGCATTTGCCACCACTGACTTCACAGAGTTCAACATACAACTAGCAAGTTTATTTGAAGACCTGGTGGTGGAATTTGCTACTACTTCATAGTTCCCATACGAATACTGAGAACTACCTCATATTTGTTGAGAAACTTGCTAGAAGGATGCTTGTAAGCAAATTGATAAAAAAACAAATTTATTTTTTTATAAGATATAAAAAATTACGAGAAGCACTGCCGTGAAGGCAGGAGCTTTTGCGCGCTCGTACATGCACCTTGTAGGTATATTCGCATTTTCCAGTTTTGGAAACCAATTGAGGAAATTTTTGAGAGCTGTCAAACAAATTTTCAAACTAAGGCGATAATCCAGACTTCAAATCAGTGCTTTAGGTGACCAATTTTTTTTTCGATAATTCGTTAAATTTTTCTACGGTATCTATGGTCTTGGTGATGCGATCTGGACAAAATTTCGCACGTAGTTTGAATACATTATTCCTCAGCTAGTTGCAAAATTTCATTCCAATCAAATCGGTAGTTTCGAAATTATCAGGAACAGAATATTTTGAACGGCCATATTTACGAAACCCCTAATCTTGCTCATTGATGAACGTGATCGTGAAATTCGCGATCCAAACCCACTCTGAAAATTTCGAGTTCCTAGGCCTTTTCCTTCGGAAGTTATAATTTTCTATGGTTTCAATGGTACTGGTCATGCGATCTGGACAAAATGTTGCTTTAATATGTCATCCTCGTTTAAAATACGAATTTTTATCTCGATCGAATCTGTAGTTTCGAAATTATCGAGAAAACAAAATTTCAAACGACCGTATTCACGAAACCCCTAGTAAAATTCTGCTCTTTGATGAACGTGAATGTCACATTTCAGATCTACACCCATCCTGAAAATTTCAAGTCCCTAGGCCTTTTCGTTCGAAAGTTATGCTTTTCTATGATTTCTATGGTTCTGGTCGCGCATTTGCGAATACGGCTCTGATAGGGGCACAATAGACCTTGAGGTCAGCGATTGAACCCTCGAGGAGTGCAGACGTATTGAGAAATGCGCATGTGTGCCAAGTGAACTAACAAATTTTATTATGCAGGTAGTCTAGTTCTAGATAACCTCGTATAGAATCGAAGAAATAACTGTGTTGAGTCCAGGTTTAGATCGATGGTTCCACAGATAATTTTACATTGAAGAGACAAAAGTGAATTTAGTGAAAAGTGAAAAAAGTGTTTAAGTGTTGTTTTGCTGAGTCACTCTGACAAAATGTCGGAATACGACTCTGCAAATGAGGACAGAGAATCCGACGCAGAAAACTTATCGGATGAAGAAATATCCGATATGGATATTGAAGAAGAAGAAGTTAATGATGAATCCGAAAAAGATCGGATTATAAAAGAACAGAAGGACCAGATCAACAGCCTCATGAGTCAACTGAAAGTTTTGACGGAGAGTCTTAAAACTTTATCAGATGAGGTGAAATCCTTGAGAGCAGAAATGTCTCAGCCCTCGAAGCCGCGGAAACGGGCTAAGAGAAAAGAAAATGGCTTCTCCTCTGGAACAGAAGAGAGAGTGTCAACCCCCGCACCAGCAAAAGAGGCCCCCATAGGACAACCCGGAAGGAGTATTATAGCTGCAGGAGAGCCAGCTAAGAAAATGACATACACTGCAGCGCTGCAAAAAGTGAATCGCCCAGTAGAAGCTTCTTCTGCACCCGCCGAAGAAATTGGAGTCTTTATTCCAATTGAGCCGAGGAAAGAAAAGGTCCCACCAGTGACCTTGAAGGGCACTGCCGACTGGACTCAAATGTCGAGAGAAATGCAAGCGAAAGGTATAAATTATCAAAGAGCGACCACAGTAAGGGACGGCATTCGTGTTGTACCTCAATCCCCCGATGACCACAGGAAGATGACGAAATTCCTCGAGTCAAAGGGAAAAGAATTCTACACGCTCCAAAGGGAAGAAGAAAAGAAAATCTACGCGGTGGTACGATATCTACCACTAGACGCAGATATTACCATCATCAATGAAGACTTAGCCGAGCAAGGCGTTACCGACGCGGATGTCATAAGGATGACATCCAACAAAACCAAGAAGGCAATACCCTTATTTTTGGTGAAAACCCAAAATAAGAAGGTATTCGAAGTGAAACAGCTCTACGGTATAAATTGTGTAGTAGAGCCGAAGAAAAAGAGCATTGGACCTGGCCAATGTCATAGATGTCAACGTTACGGACATGCGCAAAGTAAATGCACATTCCCATGGAGATGTGTTAAATGCTCTGGAGCGCACAATAGTAAAGATTGTACGCTAACAAGAGAAAACGAGGAGAGAAATGCTACCTGTGCGCTCTGCGGAAAAACAGGTCACCCAGCCAGCTACAAAGGATGTAGCGAGTGGAAACTGGTGACCAAAAAGAAGACTGCGACCAAAGCAAGAAAAGAAGAAGAGAAAAAGATGCCTACTGTCCAACAAGAACAGAAGGAAGGAGATAAGAAGAAGAAAACGCTACCACTCAAACAAGAGCAGAAGAAAGAAGCCTCAAAAAATGGAAAATCTAAGAAAAGCAGCCAAAAGAAGAAAGAAGAGACCAACAAGAAAGGACCCGAAACCACCGAGGATCTAGATACCTTCACCAAAAATATCATGAGCAAGCTCATGAAATTCCTGGAAATAGAGATGGACAAAAAGTTCCGAAAACTCACTAAACCCAACTAATGGAGCTAGTGACTAACGAAAATAAAAACAAACTTAAGATAGTCTCATGGAACGCAAACGGTCTACGAGCCCGTAGATCTGAAATAGAAGAAATAATATCCGAGAAACAACCGGATATTATAGCCATTCAAGAAACGAGACTATCTACAAGAAATAGAATTTCATTTCCCGACCATGAAATATACAGAAATGACAGAAATTGTACAGGAGGGGGCGTAGCCCTAATAGTCAAGAGGAACATCGACCACCATTTTGACGATATACTAAATAATGGGAAAATAGAAGCCGTCTCGATTATAGTGAATACGAATCGAGGACAAATGAAAATTACGTCAGCCTACAAACCACCCCAAAACGACTTAATAGAGGAAGATCTGAAGAAGATGCTTGAAGGAAACTACCCGAAAATCATTATTGGCGATATGAACTGCAAATCAAGAGAATGGAATAGCAGAACTGAAAACCAAAATGGGAAGAAGCTTAAGAAGTACGCCGAAAAACTAAATGCCATAGTATTAGGACCTGAAATTCCGACCTACCTGCCCAGAAGTAATGGCCTACCGGACGTATTAGATATCGTCATAATGAAAGATATTACCCAAGATTTCACACTTGATACTATAGAAGAGGGCACATCAGACCACAACCCAATAGAACTCAGATTGGGACGCAGACCGATAACAGAAGAACTTCAAACGAAAGACTTCACAGACTGGCAAAAGTACAGTGAAATACTCCAGGAGAAAATTACTCAAATTCCACAGATAAGAACCCCTGAAGATCTAGAAGATGAAGTTGAAAAATTAGAAACCCGAATAAAAGAAGCCTACGAGGAAAGTACCAGAAGAATCGAAAGGCCAGCCCCGAAACATCCACATGGTGAAACCCCAAAAGCAATAAAGGAGCTTATAAAGAGGAATAGAAAACTTAGGAAGAACTACAGAACTTCACATAGAGAAGAAGACAAGAAAGAGCTGAATAAACACAGCCAAGTGCTGAAAAATGCACTGAGAGAACTGCGAACAGACAGATGGAACCAAAGAGTTAGAGAGCTAAACACCATAGACCACTCAGCATGGAAGATGCAAAAGTGCTTACGACGCGAGAAAACCGAAATTCCCCCTCTACACGGAGCTAATGGGATGGCCTACTCAAAGCTTGAAAAAGCCGAAGCTCTTGTTGACGCAATAGAACGAGAAGCCAGAATCAACTACAGAGAAGACGATGACAATGAAGACTTAGAAGAAGAAGTCGAAGGAAATGAAGAATTGATGTTGGAACCGCCGGAAGGCGATACCATCCCAAACCCAACAACACCAACGGAAATTAAAGAAATTATCAAGAAATTGAAAAACAGGAAAGCTCCAGGGAAAGACAAAGTAACAAACTTTATGTTACGGAAATTGCCCAGAAAAGGAATAGCAGCGCTTACCAATATAGCAAACGCATTGATGAGAACAGAATATTATCCGGAAAGATGGAAAACAGCAGAAGTAATTGTGTTCAATAAGCCAGGAAAAGATAGAAAATTCCCACAAAACTACAGGCCGATAAGTCTACTGTCAGCCCTTGGAAAAATTGTCGAAAGAGTTATTGCAAAAAGACTCAATGAAGAAACAGAAGCGCTGAATCTGATACCACCGGAACAATTTGGATTCAGAAGAAATCACTCCACAGAACTTCAACTGTTAAGGATCACTGAATATGTCACTGAAGGATTTCAGAATAAACAAGCCACAGGATTAGTGCTATTAGATGTCGAAAGAGCCTTCGACCGAGTTTGGCACGAAGGACTTGCCTACAAGATGATGATGGCAGGCTACACCACCAAAACCTGCAAGATAATAAGAAACTACCTGAGGAACAGGAATTTTTATGTCAAAATAGACGACACATTATCTACCACCAGACAAGTAGAAGCAGGAGTACCCCAAGGATCAGTTCTAGGACCTCTGCTTTACAACATATATATCTACGATATTCCTAAGAACCCAAGGAATCTGCTAGCCCTTTATGCAGACGACACGGGAATAGCCTTCAGACATCGCCGACCAGATGTCATACACAGAAGACTGCAAGAAGCACTAGAAGATTTAGAAGAATGGTTCATTAAATGGAAAATTCAAATAAATAGCAAAAAGAGCCAAGCTATTCTACTACAGAAGCGGAGACTTGAAATTAATTCCAACCTACAGATAGATGGAGAAGAGATAAAATGGGAAAATGAAGTCAAATATCTAGGAGTAAAACTAGATAAAGGGCTTACATGGAAAAACCATATAAAATATGCAGTGGATAAAACAAACTCAGCAATGAGTAGACTTTACCCACTACTAGGAAGAAGAAGCCAAATGAACCAAAGCACGAAACTACGAATGATCAAGTCAATTGCAAGACCCCAACTAACATATGGCTCGGCGGCATGGGGCAATGCAGCCAATAGCCATATAAAGAAGATTCAAGCAACAGAGAATAAACTGCTCAGAGCAGCAATGAATATGCCGTGGTTCGTAAGAAACCAACAAATCCACAGAGACTTAGAATGGGAAACTGTCACAGATTTCCTAAAAAAGAAGGCCGAGAAGATATTTGAAAAAGCAAGTCAACACCCAAATGATGAGCTAAGAAGACTAGTTGACTACAACCCCGCAGAAGATGTGGTTAGGATACCCACCTATCACAAAAGACCCAGAGATCAACTACGTAGAAACAGAAATTGAGTAATCTCAATTTAAATCATCCAGAAGAAGAGACTCCTATGAAATTCAAATTCATAGGTAACACAAGCATCACACGACAAAGATCGTGATAGAGATACGAACAAGAAGAGTCAAAAGGTTAGTAGGTAATAAATGCCCGGAATCTAAAACAGCAGGTTAGGTTTAGTTAGAGTAGGTCGTGCTTCACACGAAGTCTCACACTGTTCTATCTATCGGAGATAGTTCGTCCATGAGGATTCCCCCTGATTAAACAAAAAAAAAAAAAAAAAAAAAAAAAAAACCTTGAGGTCGCAGTGGAACGTAACCCCTTCCTAACTATAAACTATAAACTATAACTATGGTTCTGGTCATGCGATCTAGAGAAATGTAGCTTGAATATATCATTCTCCATAAGTATACAAAATTTCGTCAGGATCGAATCTGTAGTTTGAAAATTATCAAGAAAACTAAATTTCAAACGACCATATTTACGGAACCCCTAGTATAATATTGCTCATAGATGAAAGTGGTCACGACAATTGAGATCCACACCTATCCTGAAAATTTCAAGTCCCTAGGCGTTTCCGTTCAAAAGTTACACTTTTCTATGGTTTCTATGGTTCTGATGCAGCGAGCTTAACAAAATTTTGCATGTAGCTTGAACACCTCATTTTTCATTAGAGTGCAAAATTTCATCTCGATCGAATATGCAGTTTCAAAGTAATCAGCAAAACAAAATTTCGAGCGGCCATATTCACGGAACTCCTGGGCGTGTTTTGCCCAATAACGGACTCAACCTCAGCATTCGAGATTCGAACCTACCCTGAAAATTTCAAGTTTCTAGGACATTCCGTTCGAGAGTTATCTTGTATACGGACGGCCGGACGGACGGACAGACTCGAATTTTCCGACGGATTCGTCATCAGTGAGTCGAACATAGTCGTTTGAGACCATTTTCGGTTTAAAATTCGAAAAATACAGACATCGTGACGAAATGATATAGCCCTCGTGTAAGTAGTACGAGCGCTCAAAAAGACTGTAAATTGATAGATAATAAACTTTTGATAATAATAATAATAATGAAAATAATAATAATGAAATCAAAAAGTCAGGGCTGAAAGGGTTAAATGGTTATTGGCAGTATGGCCCCATGCCGCAGAGCCATATGTTAGTTGGGGTCTTGCAATTGACTTGATCATTCGTAGCTTCGTGCTTTGGTTCGTTTGGCTTCTTCTTCCTAGCAGTGGGTAAAGTCTACGCATTGCTGAGTTTGTTTTATCCACTGCATATTTTATATGGTTTTTCCATGTAAGCCCTTTATCTAGTTTTACTCCTAGATATTTGACTTCATTTTCCCATTTTATCTCTTCTCCATCTATCTGTAGGTTGGAATTTATTTCAAGCCTCCGCTTCTGTAGTAGAATAGCTTGGCTCTTTTTGCTATTTATTTGAATTTTCCATTTAATGAACCATTCTTCTAAATCTTTTAGTGCTTCTTGCAGTCTTCTGTGTATGACATCTGGTCGTCGATGTCTGAAGGCTATTCCCGTGTCGTCTGCATAAAGGGCGAGTAGATTCCTTGGATTCTTAGGAATATCGTTGATATATATGTTGTAGAGCAGAGGTCCTAGAACTGATCCTTGGGGCACTTCTGCGTCTACTTGTCTGGTGGTAGATAATGTGTCGTCTATTTTGACATAAAAATTCC